>CAMXCT020003669.1:70000-452500 GCA_947184155.2 Cladocopium goreaui | reverse complement strand
TCCATGGGGTTCAGACCCAAGGCCAACCGATGCCTCCATCAACCGGCTCAAAGACATTCAAGGGTGGAGATGTAGTGGTCAGTGTTGTCGCAGTAGTTGCAAGTGTGGTTGTGGTCGTTGGCATGGTGGTGGTGGTCGTTGTGGTTGTCGTGGTCGTTGTGGTCGTTGTGGTTGTCGTGGTCGTTGTGGTTGTCGTGGTCGTTGTGGTTGTAGTGGTCGTTGTGGTCGTCGTAGTGGTCGTTGTGGTTGTCGTCGTGGTGGTCGTAGTCGTAGTGGTCGTAGTTGTGGTAGTTGTCGTGGTGGTTGTCGTGGTTGTAGTTGTGGTCGGCCCGCTTGTCGCCAAACGAAGAGAAAATGCACCAGACCACGCCATGATGCCAACCTGTTCTGTTCTGTGCTTCCTCTCAGTGTCACAATTCACATCCTCATCAACATACAGGATGACCTTGGGGAAAGGCGTTGCGCTCCAGGGATTCTGGCTCTGCTTACTGCTCTATACTGTCTATACGTCTATACTGGAGAGTGTGGGGAGACTTCTTCTGCCCGAGACACTGAACTGGAATCGGCCGATGCCATCCTAATCCATCCACCATCCGACCCCAAGCGTGTCATTGCAGATGCAACCACCAGAGGCGTGGTCTGCAAATCGGTGTCCAGAGGGACGGAAACCTAAAATGTTCAGACGCGGCAAAAAAAAAAACGTTTCAGGGACAGCCATCAACACCAGAGGGCGGCCCCTCTCCGACGGCCAGGTAACAGGTCCGTCATCCACGCCGATCACCACTTCGCCCGATTCTTTCACGCTGTAGAGGACAGTGGAACCATCTGAGACGAAGCCACCCACACCTGGCGAAAAACAAACATGCCGTCCGACTTGAGACAGGCGCACGGCACACGCACCTAAAACAATGAAATCAAACATGACAAAATGATCCAAAATGTCATATATGATATATATATATATGATCATATAGGTACCGCCATATTGCTATGGATCTCCAATGGAAATCGTGGTGTGAGGAAAAAACTCAACATTTTTCGTTGGAAGTTCTGAGGCCCAGCCATGTCCCGTTGCCTGATTCCACCGCAAGGTATCCCATGGTCTCAGCTTCTGTTACAGATCCCCACCTGCAAGGCACAGGGTACAGCTGAACCTCCAAGTCTTGCTCGGGTGTTGTGAAAATGTCTTGGCATGCCAAGTATGTCAAAATAAAGTTATTATGAGTCATAGCCCACAAAAACCTTCTGTTTTCAACTTGCTCTCGCTCTCTCCCTCTCTCTCTTGGGGAGCTGCAGCTTGTCCCAATGGAACGCCTGAGTTTCGGCTGACTCCAAAGCCACGTTGAAGGACGAGCTTGTCACGGAATCCACGGCCGTCGTCAACCAAGGCTGGGAAGCACCACTCGGCACCGTGCCCTCCTCGTTGTTGGCCGTTTGGACCTGGGCCACCACCACGGGAGTTCCGAAGCTGTGCTGCAACTGGACCGTGTCCCAGCTTCGGGAGGCGCCCGCAGGCTGGCACTTGTTGGAGTATTGCCTCACAGCCCAAATAGCCCAAACAGCCCAAACAGCCCAAACGGCACATGGAAATCATTGGGATTTGCTATTTGCTAAGTAATCGTGAATAAACTGACCTTAACCATGCCATTCACTCAGGCATTTCTCAATACACGACTACTGCCACACTGGCAGTCATAAACAGCGGCAAACATGCTAGCACGGAGAGTGCGGTAGAGGCTGACAGACATCGTGACATATTTTGCGATGTGCAAGCAGTTACGTTGAAATGAACACAGGCAAATTTGATTGGCACATTGTCGGACATGACTGACACAGACCAGGTGGAAAATGCTAAAACAGGAAGGCCAACAGAATTACACACATGCACTTTGACATAGATAGCTGATAGCTGTAAATCTCTGCCATCGACGCATGACCCTCCATCTACCTGACGCTCATGTGACATATGCATGATTGACATGCAAATCCACTGCCTATTTCTCATAGTCATAGACATACTGGAACTGGACATCTGACAACCATCTGAAGTAAATGCGACAAAAAAGCATGTACATGATGCACATGATATACTTTTCAAAGTTTCATGCATTTGCACGACTTGCCCCCGGCGTTTGTCTGATAATGACCACCCCTTTAGACGGGAAATTTGTGTGCGCCCTGTGTAGACTGGTGTCTCACTTTTCTTTCCGGGTGCCATGAAGTCGATGTTTGACTGCACACATGCGACGTCTGACCTTCACATAAATCTGAATTCGGGCCGCTCAAATCTGAAAAATCATCAGACCATTGAAAATTCCATGTCTTTTCACAGAAGAAATGCATCGCAATCAGAATCTATACTTATTAGAATATTCCTTTCACAACTCATAACGATGATTTTCCGAAAGAGAAATTCAATCTATATGGCCGCTTCCGGTCCCAGACCCTGTTCCAGAACTTCGGGGCCCGAAATGATTCAATCAGCAGCTTTCTACCACACATTACCTGTCGTATGAGTCCTCTTGGATCCGGATTCGTGTGTGACCCCACCCCCCTCAAACGAATGTGGTGTGTTTTGAATGTCTAGAAACATTCCGGAAATCTGCCTTTCAGATTTTTTGTGTTGCCTTCAAAGAGTGCCTTTTGAAAGTAAATCAAACATTAAAAATGTCCTCACACATTCAAAATTATACAGTAAATTTAATTTTCAGATTGTTGCATTGGCATTTAAACAGTGCGTTTGAAAAGTAATTTGACTACTGCCTCGGAAAATTTGTTCAGGGGCAATGTTTCATATACTGGACCTTCAAAAGTGCATCAAAATGCACTGTTGCAACTTGAACGCAAATCTCCGTAAACAGTGCGCAAATCTTATAAACATGCCAGATTGGCCCATTTGGATCAAACGTTCAGAAATCAAGTGGCGCAAGAACATTTGTCATCATTTAGACATGAGTAAACCAGATTGCCTATGGACCTACATTGAGTGTCAGATCGACAAATTCGATTCCATGAATTAGAGACGCCAAAATGTTTTGCAACTTTTTGAGACAATCGGCACTGCACACACAGAATATATCGTTCGAGCTCGCCCCACCATTCAGGCATGGTCCCACCGCCCTGCCCGTACTGACAAAACTATACTGCAACTTGTCCCGTTGTGTGGTTGAAAAATTCAGTGTGTTGATCCCTTAAATGCTTCAAACCACAAACAAAACGTACTCAGAAAACCCACAAAAGTAAGCAAACAATCCGCAAAAGTGCGCAAAAAACCCACAACGGTAAGCAATTTGCATTTTCTGTACTTTTGTCTTGGACATGGACATGATTCAACAAAAACATGTTTTGGTGGGCTTACCAACCAAAGCTTTTAATGCATGATCAGACTGTCAGACTGGGACTCAAATTACATGTCACACTGCAGCAATCATTCTTACCTGTGTGACACTATGATATTACATGTTTAGCCCAAGTTCAGTGGTATAATGACATGGTGTGGAAAAACCTGTTCAATTTTGTCTCGGAACGTTCAGTTTGGGCGGGGAATGTTCAAAACGGCCCAAACGTACAACAGTCCAAACGTAGAAGAATTATTGAACTTTTGAAGGTCCAGGTATTCTGCATTCAAGTATTTAGATGGATCCTTTTGGAAGGCTAATGTTTTTTCAAACATTTTTCAATTTCCAGTACCTTTCTTATCTTGTTTTTTCTCTCACTGGCAGCTCAGCTTGGGCAGGGAAGGTCTGAGGTCACAACCAAAATTTACCAAACTGAGAACACCCACAACCCGAAGGGAGTGACTGAAACGGCTACAAATGAACTGCAAAACCTTCTCACATACGAACCTGGCCAGAATAAATGTAATTCATACCCGTTACATTCTTGAAGGGGTAGCAATATCTGACATGTAACAGACTTTCACTAGCGCAAGACTACTGACTTACACCTATAGTATCTATAGCCTTCTTGGAGATGTTCTTTTGGAGCACATGCCAACTCACCAAAAAAACACCATCTCTTGCCAACTATACCCAGCTTCCGCTGATATTGCAGGTGAGTGGCCTTGCCATGGTATCCACTTGGCCTGCCTCAAAAACACGACCATCTGGCAGAGTATGTACACCTTGTTTGGCCGCAGCATAAGCGACCTTGGTTTTTTTCAGACTGCAAATCACCAGCATTTGTGCAAATGTGATAACAGTGAACCCCTGAAACACAGACTGGACACAGTATAACGGCATCTTAATTGCATTGAAAAAGAGCTTTGAACTACACCTGCTGACTGTCGCCATGCCGAAGACACACACACATATCATTCGCACCAAAATCCATCCACTGATTCACGCCTGTACGCACCAACATGGTCTAATTCTATCGCTTACTCCTGGAATCGTAAAAGCATCCTCCAAAACTAAAAGAAATGTGTGACGCTCTGGGCATTTCACTCTTCCCACATGAAGAAGTTTTGCCTGCACGCCGCACGACAACAGTTTGTGTGGTACAGCCCGATTTCTTGGCCAACAGGGTAAACCCGTTGTATCCTGAAGAAGCGGCTACGCGGCCTACCGCTTGTTTGTCTGGCGCGGTGTCGCAGGTGCTCTTAGCTGCGAAGAAAAATAAACGATTAAACTGTGCTGCCTGGAGAGCTGCACCTATCTGTGGGTTTGTTGAATTGCGCAGTGACTTCATCCATGCTCACCAGTCCTCTGTCGTTACATGATTCATGATGCCGTGTGCAAGAAAGGTGTACGCGCACAAATCACGATAAATCCATGTTCATCAAATCCAGGTTCATCCCTTGCAATCACTAAACTTGCAAGATCTCCAAGTTTGTCAGGCCTTGCGGGACAAGGTGTGAAGCATCCCTTGTCGTCTCTGACGGAATGACAAAGGATGGTGGGTGGGACAACACTTGAAATTGTTTGCTCGTACAGATATACATGATGCAGCCACATACATACATACATACATACATTACATTACATTACATTACATTACATTACATACATACATATATATATATATATATTATGTATGTATATTATGTATGTATGTATGTATGTATGTATGTATGTATGTATGTATGTATGTATGTATGTATGTATGTATGTATGTTTGTATGTTTGTATGTTTGTATGTTTGTATGTTTGTATGTTTGTATGTTTGTATGTTTGTATGTATATATGTATATATATATTAAGTTATATTCATTGTATAATATATATATATATATATGTGTGATTATGCATATATATATATATTATATATATTATGTATATATATATTATGTATATATATTATGTATATATATATATTATGTATATATATATATATATTATGTATATATATATTATGTATATATATATATATTATGTATATATATAGATGTTAATTACTCCTTGAGTTGTCTACAGACATGTTTGGGAAAGGTTTCAACGAAAAGATGCTCTGAAAATGTTCACATGTAAAAACTTCATATCGTAACTGTAACAACTTCGCTGCTAATGCGTTCTCCCTTTTTTTGACGCTGGGGGCAAACACGACGTCTCATTTGAGCGTGTCTCGCTGAAGAAGACACGAGTTCCTCTTTCAGGCACATGCTCCAGAGGTTTGTCAAGTCAATTGGGCTGGCGGCCAGTCCCAAGTACTGCTGAATCTTTTCTCTGGACAAGACATCTGCTCAATTTGACTGTGAAGGCACTCGCTCGATCCAGGCAACTAAACCCAAACCTTCTTCTACAGAGCAGGTGGCTCTGATGATGAGGTTATATTATATATGATTATGTGTGCGTGACATTGTGTGCCTCTGTAATCTTAACTCATGTAATGTTCAAATCTGCCATGCCACGGTGATGGCCACCAGATCTCCGGTGTTGGGAGGCGGAACCACCAGCAGCGCTTCAAAGCCGCTGGAGCTGACACCTCGGATCTTCACATCCTTTGGATCACCGAGCCCCGTGGCCAGCACCACCACCACGGGAGGCTCGGCGAAAGCAGTGGCGAAGGAAAAGTGTTGCCAGTCGCCTTGACCTGCGAAACGGTGAACAATGATCCACTTTCTGCATCCAGTACTGAAGAGTACTACTTCACATTGACATGCAATGGCATGCAATGCCATGCAATGGCATGCAATGGCCTGAAACGCTGATTTCACCTGCTTCGAGGAAAGGGGCATTTTCATCCACTGGAGTGGTGGTAGTCGTGGTCGTCGTGGTCGTCGTGGTCGTTGTGGTCGTCGTGGTCGTCGTGGTCGTTGTGGTCGTTGTGGTCGTCGTGGTAGTCGTCGCCGTGGTGGTTGTTGTGGTGGTGGTGGTCGTCGTACTGGTCGCTGGGCTCCTGGCTCAAGCGGTTGCACGGTATCTTCAATAGAAGGCATGGAACGATCTGCGGGGTAATGCAAAGATGCACGCTTTTCAACATCCAGCATTCATCATCTTGCATTGCAGTATGATACGTAGAAGATTCTGTGAGTCATATGGCACGGCATCGACGTCTCCTGCATCGATACGCGTCCAAGGCTTGCTTGATGTCCCCGGCAGACAAGGCGTGACGATTTCCAACAAGGCTCTGCCCAGAGGATGGAATTGTGTTGAAGTACCAGCCTTGTGCAGATTTGTCACTGGATCAAAGTCAAATCAAATTATGTCAGATTACATTCATTTTCTGTGGCCGTTCGTATGCGTTTGGACATAGTATGACATAGTACATCGGTGTACATCGGCACATCGCCAGCTCAACAAGACTCTTATCGAGGCACCGTCATTGACAGTGCGGTCGGAGCTTCTCTGTCGATAGTAGTGCATGATGCTTTCCTGGACACGAAACAGTCACAGCTTATGCGCCTTGACTTCAAGCAACACTACGAAGTCCACATTGGAATTTCTCGCCAAACCAGAGGGTAGCGCAGATTCTGTTCAGTCTGTTCTGCCAAGACGCAAAATCATATGGTGCATAGCCAATTTGAGGATCGCCTACACCGTCATCTGCAGAACCAATATAGGTGTTGACAGCAGGGGTGTACTGACTTCCCCATTGTCCAGTGTTCTCCCAGAACATCTCCAGATGTGGCCCCTTGCCGTAGTACTCTTGCGACCCATCAGCACGCTTTTGCTCGTGGTTGATGCCCAAACCTGAGATACTGCACCAAGATGCACCAAGCACTCTCAAAAACATCTGCAGAAGTCAAGCGCAGAACCTGCAACAGCAAAATTCCCCAAAACACGAATCGGACAAGTGCGGAATTAAGCCGAATTCGAGGCTCCATGACCGAGCTCATGCACCATACTTCCTTTATGGCTCATTGTCTTGCACCATCCCAGGTTGATCTTGTGGTAGCTCGATGGCCGTCCCAGGTATGCCCAACAGCTTCCTGTGTCGTAGATGCCCACCAGGATGTAAGGATAGCCCTCAGTTGACAAGAAGAAGGAAACTCTATGAGTCGAAACTCCCCAAGCCTGAAGATCCTGAAGGGAAATTCCTAGGATGAGACGGATGAGAAGCTGAACAACTGGAGTGCTTTCTCTTAATCACTGGAGTGGTCAAGTGGGGATGGCAAGCTGCTTCAGCTCCAGAGCTGCAATACCATTGGAGTCACTGTGACATTACCAAGCTCGACCAAGCTTCTGCGTTGTCATCTTCCACCACAGCGATGCAGGTGTGGGTTCGCCAATCCGCTGCGGCAGCGCGGAAGGCTTCCTTGCGAGTGTCATCGACGTCTGTATCGAACTTGTAACGCACCATGACATACCTCGCAGAGGATACTGTAAGACTGTAAGAGCAAACATCCATGGAACTTGTTTGATACCAATTTCAAGTCGGGGACACTTTCCACTGCCATGGTGGTTTCAAAACTTTGAGGGGCTGCGATTGCCACATTAGGCACCGAGTTACCTTTCTTTCTCAACACCTTTTGATACCTGTGAATCCTTGGGGGGGTGAAGTTAACCAGGCATCTAATCTAAGCTTCATCAAGTGATGTTTACCCCTAGATGACTCCACCCCTCGAACACACAGCACTTCAGCTCATTGCTGCCCTCGCCAATTCTCTATGGCTGGAACCAAATGAGTGTGGCCACCCTGCTGAGGGGGGGAATGAAATGAAAGCATCCCGCACAGCAACCTGCACCCAGGATCAAACCAGGTTGGCAAGAAACAACGCGATGAATGATCGCCTTCACCTCTTCAGGTCTAAAAGAAATCATACACCTTCTCCTTGTCATTCCTTGTCCATGTTTTTTCTCACAAGTAGAGACTTAGAGCTTAAGAAATTTAAGAAGTCGGTCTTCAGTTCAGGAATTCATGCTACGCCGAGTTACTCTTGCCATTGGCTGAGCATGCCCTCTGGAGCCGTCGTGGTGCGTTCGATCCAAGGCCTGGCCGCCTGGCAGCCATCGGCATCATCACACGGCCTAGAGCGAGTCGAAAGACGAGTGCCGTGTATAGACGACATGTCATGGAATGTCATGGAATGTCTATCTTTAGTATTAACATTTAACAGATTTAACATGTATTGCTGTATTAAAAATTATTGCTGTATTAGTAATTACTGTATTGACCATCCATTGTTGGGGTACTGCAGCTATCCAATTTTTGCCCATACCCACAGTGGAACCACAGTGTTTGTTTGCTTCAAAACAGCGATCTTAATAGGGAATAGCCTGCTGACGATCCCTCTTTGCACTTGATCTTCTTTCTTGTGCTAGCTATTTGTTGAGCTGGCTATTTCCTGAGCTGTTTAAATCTCTGTAACACGGAAGTATTTCTTCTATATAAACTTCCTTTGCCAATGTTCAAACTGTAACTGTTACGTGTTTATTAGATCTCATCAGGGTGATGAGACATGATGCCTTGGTTGTCTTGGAGGAAAAGTCACTGGTACATTTCAATTCAACTGGAATCATTCAACCAGAATCGATGCAAGGAGAAGACGAAACCATGAAACTTCTGTGGCAGGCGCCTGTCCCAGCGAGGATCTTCGATTCCAGATGCAGCGCGCTCCTTTTGGAGTTCGCGCAGTGCGATATCTTCGGCTTCAAACTTCTGCAGAAGCTCTGGCGGGATTTTCCCATCTTCCTCCTGGAAGTTGGAGCTATGAACCGTCGGTGGACAGTGGGGTGTCTTGCACAAATCCCAGGACTGGAAGCAAACCCTGAAAGACTGCCGCATTTTTTTTGAATCGGGGATTGAGGAAGCCAAGATTTGATGACAGCATCATCCAATTTCCTGGAAGCCCGCAGGCTGATTCCTAGGCTGCCCGGACCAAAATACGTCCACACTGCAGCTGCAGTCAAGATGGATGTGATGTAGGGTTAAACAACCGTTGCCTCAAACAGTCATAAAATAACATTCGTTCAAATCAAATTGGTTTTCCCGAAAGCTTGATGCAGGGAACACCCACCCTGGCGGGAAATCTAAGAACGGTGGTGGGGCGATGTTGTTAGTCGAGGGTCATGCTCTGCTACGTGTGGAATCGCTGCGCCCTCTGCCAACCCCCCCACTCCCGCTTGATGCTTCTCTTCGGTCAGTTGGCAGCTGCAAGTGTTTCTACAGCGGGGCACCGCTCGCAGGAGCATATAACTAAAGAATACTAAAGAAAGGGAGGAAAGCAAAAACGAAAATGAAAAGAAAGAACAGGAACACCCCTCAGAAAGCATAGAAGAGCGCAGACCTGTACCCTTCCAAGTGACAAACAGCAATGCTGCCGCCGCCCTGCTCGCCAATGAACGACACCCCCTTCTCCCCCAAGAAAAAAAAGATCTGGATTCAGGGTGGCTTGTGGAAGTTTGCAGTTGCGAAGGTCGTCACATAAAGCTTGTGTGGAGGCAAGTGGGAGAACCAAACCGGAGCAAGAGTAACATAGCCCAAAAAAAGTTAGTCAAATCAAGACATGCCGCCAATAGCAGCCTTGTGGAACACGTTGCTTTGCACAGGACAGCATTGCAAAGAGTGTTTCTGCCCCAACCAGTGAGAACTACTGCGATGATTGACAGCATTTTAAGCGCTCTCCGTTCTGCTAAGTGCAAGGTTTCCATCTTTTCTTCATGGAGGGCCGGGCCCAAAAGAACAACCAAGTATAGTTGAGTCGTTCGAGTCGTTCGAGGCTTTGTGCAAGTTTCTGGATCTCAGTTTAGGAATCCAAAACGGCTCAGAGTAATCTCAGAATAAGCTGAATTTCGTTGTTCGTGTAGGCACTCAGTGGAAGGCCCAAAAAGAACAGCCAGTTCAGGGATCAAAGGGAGCCGCAAAGACCTGCACCGGACATTTTAAGCCAAATGGGCAAGTGGCGGCAAGTGCATCCATATGCATTCGCCCTGTCGCAAGTTGTATTCTTGAAAGCTGCCCGGGACAACGCTTGCGCGCCCAGCTTCAAAATGATCAAAAACAAGCACTTATCGCATTCTGAATGTAAGCAAGAAGGGTCAACGCGCGGAAGCAGAAGGCCACCGGCTTTCACCAAAGTTGTCAAAAACAGCATGTTTTTCCGATTCTTCAGGTGCAGACGCGCCCAAAAGCATGAAACACCCCCCATGTTTTGCCGAGCCAAATGAGCCAACTTCAAAAACTCAGCACTGCCTGAAGCTAAGCAACCCCCGTGAAACGATTGAAAAAAGTGGAAAGTGGACAAAATCTGAAACCAAAAAGAAAGTATTGAAACCAATTGTCATATTGTGGGAAAATCTGGATCGAGCTAACATGGAAGAATTTGTCGATCGTTTTGGAGACCTCGGTAAGTTGGGGCCAGGACACAACAGCAGGCAGCAGGCCTCTCTCCTGCTCTTCAGAGATGTCAGTTCCACTCACGATGGAATCCACATAGATGGTGTTGCCAACATGCCTCAAGAATGGCAAAGGTCTGGCAGCAGTGGCAAGCACTGTCAGGTTGAAGATGCTATCAACGCACCACAAGGATTTTTGTTCACTTTCACATGACTTTCACTCACTGAATTTGAACAGGTTGCAACATCTGCAAGTGTTCGGGGACAGAACCCCCCGAAACGAAAGGACCAATCCATCTGTAGACGCGAACGGGGCATTCCTCTTGAGTCGGGAGTTGCTTCGACAGCGGCAGCAGCAGACCTCCCCGTGGAGCCCCTCCCACGGCCGCCCCCCACACATCTTTATTGAGGAGGGAGGCGCCACAGCGACATTCTTCGCCCACCAAGCCAAAGAGGTCCAATCCAGCACCGATGCAAAACTCGAAGCAAAGTTCTGGCGTCATGTCGTGATTCGCTTGCAAACGATAGAACCTCGACATCGGAAAACATCGGCAATAAAACAAACAGAAAACCATGCCTTACCGAAAACCGAGGTCTTTGTAGCCTTTGCTTCACGGCGCGTCCAAACCTCTTAAACTGGCACGCAGGTACCAACTTGTACCCAGATTCAACCATATTCAACCATTTACGTTTCAAATTTGGTCAAGCTTCGGCAGGCCACTTCGGCATGCAACGTCATCTTGCGTCCAGTCTCGGCATGCGAAATCCGCTGCATCTTCGACTTCACCGGTGACGTCACCATCTCCTGGCAGGTCGTGAAGATGGACCCTTTGAGGTGCGCGCGCGCGCGATCAAAACCGAAGCGCTATAGTGCTTCATCCCAAAAAAAACTATAAAAAACTGGGAATTTCATGGAAATTCTGTCATTACTACGTAATTACTACTCATTTGTCCTGAAATTGTTGTAATTGAAACGAAACAATCCATCCAAGGTTGCTGCAAGGCTGAACAAACGCAACCGGCATCCAGCACGGTTTCGGCCTAGTGGAAAGCAGCCCACCAATTCGAATTCGCTGTCACGGCTTTCTCCAAATTCGCCTGGGCGGACGCCTAAATTTTCGTGGCATGTTCGTCCGTTTATCCTGATCTCAGCTAGTAAACAGCAATATTGTCTTGCAACCCAGGAGAATCACCTGCGGGATCTACCACACTTGACCAAGGAGGTACTGAGTGTGATGAAAAAAACCGATGGATGGGGATCATACATACCACTTGTAATCCGGATTGATGTTGGCAGTTGTAAAGCCCTATAGATTGATGACCGGCCAAAGCGTCCTCTGTTCTTCTGCACCGAGCGTGAAGTGCCGTGAATCCAAACAGTTTATATAATTCGTTGGCAAGCTCAAACACCATCATGCAGAAGCATGCACGCAGTCAGAGAATGACGTTTTGGAATGTGCAGGAGCCTTCTTTCCATTGCATGTCTTGAAAGAATCGGCGGTCACAAGAAACACTTCTAACCTATTGGGAAAAAAATGATTCATGGCTCAACAAAGGCTCTGCATACTAAGTCTCTGTACAAGGCCCAATCAACACGCATTACACGCATTTTGGGGCTTCCGAATGAGGCTGGGGAGACCTTGACGGGGACTCAAAAACATGGACACATCGTGCATCCCATGCAGAAATCCTGTGAACCAACAGTTCCAACAAGGGATAACAGGGGTCCATCTCTGATGGATTTAGATCCATCTCTACTTATTGGTTGCAGGGCTTCTACGGCGCTGCACCTGCGCCAGAAACACTGTTTGGTGGTTTGAACGCATTTGTGGGATGGAAGAACATAACAATGTTTGAAACCACCAACCAGGGAAAAATGTACGAAAGGGAAAACTGAGAACCACGACCATCACCGACAACTAGTCAGTTTGTTTCAAGCCCCATCATGCCACACTTCAAATCCACCATTTTTGATGGCTTTCTGTTGAGGCACTGGATTCATCATCTTCGTCATCTTCATCACAGTTGCTGCAGTTTGCGGGGCAGGAAAGGACTCCACAGTGGCAACGCCTGGACGGTGCCATCCAATCTGTGAGTTAGACAATTGCCGGACTCTCAAGCACATATCGTTGAAGTGAACCGGTTGCGAGGCTTCCTTGTTTCAATGGGATTGTTTCAGTTGATGATGTGATTGGACAACTCATGGTACCCTATAGGCTCTCCAGTCAATCGGGAATATGGATGCCTGTGGTTCCTGAGATCCCTTGTACTGGCTAGTGATGGCAAGTCAAAGAGAATCGCCTGTACTTTCGTGGCTTCATCAAGTGTTCGCATCTGAAATCTTCAAGCTCTTCTCCGCCTAGTGCAAAGCACTTCACCTAGCGAAAGTGGTTGCACAGTTTGTCCCAAAATGTTCCGTGAATTTAAGGGCTTTGACCGCCATGTGTCCCTTTGTCGCTACATTGCTGTGGGCAATCCCTTTCTGGACACAGTGCCAAGACGGATCGAACGACCTCGCGCTTCTGAACAGCAGGATTCGTACCGAAGGCACGCCTGCAGCGCCGAAACAAAGACATGGGAAGGACATTGCCCAAGGAGAACAATGCAGTGCCTAGGATACTTAACTGCGATGATCAACTGCAGTTTATGCCTTCATGAACTCTTCCAAATGCTGGTGTGGTTTCTACACGGCTTCCCATCCAAACTGTGAACCACTTGATCGCCAATCACAGGTCAGGCGTAAAAAGAACCTAGGATATGTCACGTCTGTCTGCCTGCCTGTATGTATGTATGGGTATAATATATATATATTTAATTATTTATTTATTTATTCATTTATTTATAGTATATATACACACACACATGTGAATACATATGTCCTATGCAAGTGTATCTATATAATATGTGCGTATATGTAAGCATGTCTGTGTGTACCACGTGTGTATATATGTATATTTATATATATACACCTGTGCATGTATACATGTATATGTATGTATATAAATTGTATATGTATATATATTGTGTACATATTTGTTCATGATGATTGTCTATATGCATTCACAAGTTATAATATAAAGCAAAGTATATGATACGCAAGAATACACATGTATAGTATAGTTATATGATGTGTATAACCTATACGCATGAAACATTATGAAACCATACGAAACCCATGTATTTCGCACTTGGCAAAGAACGAAGGGACTGGCATCCAGCACCAGGACTTGAGCGGATTGATTCTTCTGGATATGGCAATGCCCATTCCCTGGATTCATTGGAAGCCCAGTCCTAAACAAAGTTATTGCAAACTGCTCAGTACCCGAATCTTCATATCATATGTGCAGATTTGGAATATAGTTCCCGAACATTTAGAGTATAGTTTCTGTGATTTAAAATAGTATAATTAACATACAGCCACTTCAGAACAATGGTGCCACAAATGCCACATAAAGAGGCTGATGCAGAGGCTTCATATGTTAGCAGCTACTTGCAGGATAGGTCCCAAGATAGCTAAGTTGCCTTATAAGTGGTTTAACTATGGTTTATGGTAGATATATCTATAGTTAATGGGGTTTATAAATTAACTTATATGGAGGTGTCCATAAATGGGGGTACCCCTAAATCATCCAGTTTAATAGGATTTTCCATTGTAAACCATCCGTTTGGTGCTACCTCCATTTATGGAAACCCCATATCTAGGGCGGCACCATCCTGTACGGCTCACCTAAAAGGGACCGCGGCTGTGCCTGGCACCAGGACACACTTTGATGCATGAACCGAAGGGTCCAGCGACCCAGGAGACAAGCGCTTCCTTGGATCGTTCTGTTGAGCGATCTCTGACCCGCAACGCAAAAATTCATGAAATTAAATGTACAACTGTATTTAATTGATCTAAATTGTAGAATTAGACACATTGTTGAGGCTCAAGTGACTTCATGCGGATCCAAGTTTCAAAGTCATTGCTCAGCATGGACTTCGAACGATGCCTGTGTTATGTGATGTGCAAAGCCCGAGTGTATGGCCCTGGCCGACAAACAGGACCAGACCAAAGAGGCATGGTAAGAGTCGGCAAGAGAAACATGCAAAGCAAACGGGCAAAAAGACAGCGAACAAGGAGGAAAAAGAGAAAGAAAATCAATGAGATCAGCTAGTGAGACGAAGATAATCGAAGAGATTCCCACACCAGTGTGGACCAGGGATTGGAGAGATTCAGATGGAGATAAGTTGTGCACCAAGTGCAGCATCTTCTGCGCGAAACGCAAAGGCTACCTGGCACAGAGCTCCAAGTGTCAGACCCAAAAGACAGTTGCCGCACCTGCCCACACAGACGAGCACCAAACAGGGACAAGTAAGATAGGGACTTGATTAAGAGATCAGCCAGTAGAGACAAGATGGGTAGAGGCAATCAGTTTCATGGGTAGGAACAAGTTTTAGTAAGATGTATATAGATAACAAACGGATAAGTTGATACAAACAATTTGGTTGAGACAAGTTTGCGCGATGGATCTCCAGAAAGAGGAGGATGGAATACCTGAAAGAAAGAAGCAGCTACACATAGACAGGGGAAACTGTCTGGTTTCATTTGCAGACTGCAATATCTCACACTTCAAAGGACTTAACTATGAGAAACTCCATCTTTCGGGGAGAACAACAGTGAGAACAGTGAAGTTTCATGAAGTTTCTGTATTGAAGTTGCCCCTTTTCATGGCCAGGGCACTGTATGAAGACATTGCCAGTCGTCTTCCAGCACACAGCATGATCTCCTCCACAGGCTCAATTTTCACCAGTTTCGCGCTGCAACAAAGATTAACGGCTGGCTACCTTCGCGCTACCGGGTACCCCAATAGCTGAATGGTACACAATGGAAAAATCCAATTTTTCGAAACATTGGGGGTATGATTCGGTATTATACCATATTATACCCCATTTCGAGACACAACTGGACGTCGCAACTCCCTGGGTTGACCGGGCCCTAGAGACATCTTTGGTCCGGTCCTGCTGCAAGGCGCAGAAGTTGAATTGAGAGTAGAGCGCTGAATGCGCTTCCTAAAGACGCCTGGGCAATTTTCATAGGGAGTACGGAAAAATGACACGCTAAATCCGACTGAAAATCATCCGTAGACTCAACTCTTGGAAAGAAATCCGTATACTTAAGATACGCAAGAGTTGGGATGGGGGTGGCTGTTGTGAGGACTGTGATGGAGAGTGGTGTTCATCTCATTCAAAAATGAACGACATCTGTAGCGGGCCCCGAAACATTGAACAAAAAAATCCACTACATTCGGCAAAAATGATGCCCTTCATTGCCCTTCCCTACAATTATCTAATGATAATGGATCTGCTCATTTTGGGACCCCTACAGGTTGATTTTTCCAGGGATGCGATTGAACATAAATTTACAAAAAAAAAAACACTTGGTGTTGCAAATTGTCAGTGGAAAATGTGCCCAATCCGTGTCTCTACTTTATATTGTATCCTAGTTTGAGCACGCTCCTGAACCACGAACGCATAAAAATCCTGACAATTCGGTTTGTTTGAAATTGGGGCATGTATGCCTCAAACGAATTCAAGTGGTCCATGTGGAGGGGGAATACGAACATGGTAAACCATCATATTTACATTGCCCTGTTTTCCGACCAATTTTGCCAATGACTCTCATCATTGTATCATTGCCATCGAAGCACAAGTTTCATCCTCCCGCAAAGAACGGAAGGCTTTGATGCGTCTTGATACGCCTTGTTTGTACAGTTCGCGTGAGAGATGGCTGCGGCGGGAATTTAACAATTGATTATCATAACAAATTGTTTCAATCAAAGGAAAATCGTAAAGAAACTCTGTGGTACGGACAGTGCACATCAGCACTTGCCAAGAAGTCTTGAAGTCCAGCTGGCATGTTCCCGAAGTAGAGAGTAGGTCAGAAGTTTTTCTTAAGTAGAGAAGTATATAGTTCACAAGTCGTGAAGCACAGTTGGCATGTTCCTGAAGTAGAGAGGTGGTTCAGAAGTTTGAGAAGAGTAGAGTAGTAGCGAGTACAGATTGAAGTGTACCAAGAAGAAAACAGAAAAGAAAAACTAAAGAGTAGAGAGGACGACAGGATATAGGATACAGGATAGTATAAGTGGAGAGTGGAGAGTAGAGAGTAGAGAGTGGAGAATAGCGGTCAATTCGATCGAATGCAACCGCCAGACAGTTCGAAGAGTCGCAGAAAGTGCTTTGCCTGCAACGCTAAATTTGCAGCGTTGAAAGTGTCAATCCGAGAGGCAGGTGCTAACTAATCTAGAAAAACAAGAAGTGTCACGTGTGCTACGCAAAAGAGCCCCGGCGTCCAAAGCGTCTGTGCGACGAAACTCGACCATCTGACAGTTTAAAAAGGCAACAATCGCCGCACAACAAAACAGTTACAACGTCTACAGCGGGAATCCGGCCGAATGCAACCGCAAGAATCTGAAGAGACAGAACCATTACCAAAATAAGGTTTTTGGCTACACAATGTCTTGTTGGCGTCTGTTTGGGATTGGTCATGTTTGTTTTACTTTATTCTGGGTGGGTCGAATGTTTCGTTTGTTTGCGTTTGGTGGAATACACGTGGCTGTTTTTGTTGGATAGATGTCATTCACACAGTTTGTGGATCTGAGTGAATGGGTTGCGTTTGGAATCTGCAATTTTTGCTGCTGCGAACCAACATCAAATTTTATTTCGCGCCTAATGCTTGCATGTCGAAAGCAGAAAACAAAGAAAGAGACGAATTTCAAAAAAGGAAACTAAAACCGAACCAAAAATACATGGAATAAGATCATTATGCGCGCTCGAGAATCAATTCACTTGTCTCTCTAAAACCTATTTACGGAAACGAAACTGCGAAGCGGGCAGCGACACTATTTTGGACCACAGGGCCTGAAGTATGCATCATGATATTCATGTGCAGTGAATGAATCTTTGTACACTTCTCGTTTCGATTTGTGCGTGTCATCCACTGAAGTCTGTCACTGAAGTCCATCTGAATGCTTAACGACATCACTGAATGTGAATGCAAGAGTAAAAATGTTTCTCACTCCTCCTTGCATTGCTGCAGTTTTAAACTCTGCAATGCACTTTGGCTCTGATTTGTACTCCTCTCCAGACTTTGTATCTGCAAAGAAATCCTTTCCAGAGAAAAAAACTGTCTCATCCGTTTTGATAGGTGTCTGCAACTGCCTGGTAGTGATCGGCAGCTTCCCATCTGTTCTGATCTACTGCACTGCTCTCTGATGCATTTCACCAAAGACTTCTGCAACTTTATCTCGGCCACGCACCAGCATCGTGGCTGCATTTTCTGTTCTCACTTCTTCCAGAAAACCAAGGATTGTATGCTGAATCTAGTTTGCGTCCCAAATTTCTCCATTGTCTAGGCCTCTCAAATGCTCAGTTTTCAGAAACTCCACAATCTCTGTACCTGAATCCATTCCAGTTGAAGTGTTAATCTGTGCATTCACCTGCATGTCCTCACTCTCATTGTTTTCAAGCGCAACATCGTCAGTCTCATCTGCAAGTCCTTGTGGTGAAAATTTCTGCCTCACCAAACGCATGTATTCCACCGATCCAAGGGCTCTTGCACTGATCAAGTTCGCTCTTTCCAATGTTGTAAGATGCACCCATTGAGCTTGGCTTAAACCACATCCATTTCTCAAGAAACCTCCATGCTCCACCAAGCTGTAATGGATGCCTGATGCATAATCATGCGTCATGGAAACCTCGTTGCTTGTTGATTCAACTCGATCTGAAAGCATGGCATAGTCCTGCTCGATTTGGGTCTGCATACCTTCCACCTTTGAAGTCAAATCATCAATGCGTTTCTCCTGTGTGGAGATGTACCCATCTTCGTCACCAACCTGGTTCCAGCAATGTTGCAAGTCGGTCGAAACCTTGCGCCATGCAAGATATCCGACCATTGCCAAACCAAACCAAACCAAAGAATGAGCATCACACCCATTGCAAGCCATAGCCACCAATCTCCATTGCTTTTTCCAGAAGCCTGAACCTCAAGGCAAACCTCGTTGGTACCTGCTGCTTCCTTCTGCTCCAACATGAAGACTGGGCTCAAGGCCCCACATCAACGCCATTCGCATGATTGCTTTTGCAACACGTTTGACTGTTTTCTGTCCAAAAACTCTCTCTTCGAAGGCTTTGAACTCCTCCTCTCCAATCATTTCCAAAGTTTCTGGGTCACACGCGCCAATCTGGTTCAAGAGCACCAAGAGTCTTTGCTTTGCCAGGGGTTTTGTTCCTATGTCACTCAGGTTCCTCTGAGTTCCAATCTGTCCAACATTGACTTCCTTTTCAAGGACCAAGCTTTGCATCCAAAGGATTTTCCCTGACAAATGTCTCACTTTTCCAACACCTTGACGCTCAATCAGTTGACGTGCTGCTGAGTTGTCGACCCATTGCCACTGCTCAATCTCGTCACCTGTCAAGAACTGCATGCAACGCCTCAAGAAGATAGCGTCAGAGCAACCTGACACCCTGCTGTGCAACTCTGATTCTGCTGAACTCAAAGAAACAACACGTTGCGTTCTGCTGGAGGCATATGCAAAGTTTCCATTGATGAAATGAACAGCGCAACTTGTGCTACGACGGTGGGTCTTGTGGGCCGACCAACCAGCATCTGTGTACGCTTCAACATTCCAAAACTTTTCACCATTCTTTTTCCATTTCCCAGCTCCAAACTCTGGCAATGAAAGCTTCATGGCCATGTCACCTGTGGGTTTCCAAGTAGCCTACCAGTTTTCTCATCTTCTGCAACGCACAAACTGTTAGGCATGACATGAATGATGAAAGTTCTTTCACACAGTACATCACATCAACACGATCTCTGGCTGCATAAAGGAGTAGGCCAATGACACTGCGAAATGCTTTGCTGTCATTTTCATTCAGCAACTGAGATTTGTCATCATTCTGAATCGAACTGTCGCATGGAATCTTTTGGCTGCGGGCAAAACCAAAGAACTTCTCAAGTACGCAATGATCTTGCCAGCCGTAGTGCCTGGTACGGTCAGCAAACCATCTTTCACTTTCACTAGCTGTCGCTTGAGGAAATGAATTGAACTGCCATCACCTTTGCCCTCACTGAAATTCACGTTGAATTTGCTTGTAACTGCAAGCAAAAACTTTCCTTCCCAGAAATCACGACTGCCAGCAAAAAGTAAATCATCCACGTGAATCAAAAAGCAGTTTGAAATTC
The DNA here is from genome assembly GCA_947184155.2 of Cladocopium goreaui. Classification (NCBI taxonomy): domain Eukaryota; class Dinophyceae; order Suessiales; family Symbiodiniaceae; genus Cladocopium; species Cladocopium goreaui. The sequence goes on along the minus strand of CAMXCT020003669.1, from coordinate 432,565 downwards.
CTCCAGCAACGCACTTTGCAAGGCAAGGTTGTTCAACGCACCATGAACAATCCAAAGTTTCACTGCTGTATTTCCTGAAGTGCCAGTACCAAGCTTTTGCTCCAAGACGCTGTCCAGGGAGGTTGCGTCTGATCACATATTGCTGATTTTAAAGGGAAACCATCACCAGCTTTTCCTGAGGCACCTGCAAGAAGGCATCTTTGATGTCCAAAGCCGCCAAGACAACCTGATATGGGCTATTGCCATCACTCCCAAAACTGTCAACGCTATCCAGACTATCTGCCAGCATCTTGAGATACAGAATGGGGATAAGATTTGTTGAATGGCATCCACTTGCAGGGCTGTATGTATTGCTTCTGCGGTCAGTTGCAAACTCACGCGCAACAAACCTGCTCCTTCTCATCCACATTTTGCTTCCACTGGGATGATCCTTGATTCTCCAGTCATAGACAAAGCTTGTTGTCAAAGCACTTGAAATCTCATCCAAACACTCCTCCTTTCTCTGGAGAACACCCATTGAAAGCAATCGTTGAATCTCGATCTCATCAGCCAGTTGGTCCACCCATTGTTCTGGAGGTGGTGGCTGCTTTTCCAAAGAAGCTGATGACCACAGAGCATCTGGAACATCTTTGAACTCAAGCTGGTCCTCATCGTCCCAAAACTCAACGTCAGGAGTGCTGTGCTGTCATTGATATCCAGCTCATGCTCGTAATCGTCCATTGTTGCAAACTCATCTGTGCCCACTTTGACTGTTCTGATCATGGATTCATTGTACTCTCTCAGTTGATTGATTTTCTGCTTTTTCTGACTCTCGATCTTTGCACGCTTGGACTCATGATCATCAACCACTTCAGTCTCATGGGTTCTTGTGGAACATTGCTGCCTTGGAGTTGGAGGCAGCTGACCAGAAATCACTGGGGGTGTCACTGGTGCAGACAAACCAGCATCCTGCGTAGCATCAACTTGCGTTTCCATTGAAGGCAGAAAAGAAGAGTCAACCTCATCATAGAAAACACTTGTAACTTCAACTTCACCCGGGCGCTTGGGTCTGCTTGGGGCAGATCCTGAAATCTCCATTCCAGTTGCATGCTCTTTGGGAATTGAAGCATCTTTCATTCCCTCCATTGTTTCCAACTCAAACTTCTCGGGTTCATTCTGAGATGGATCCTCTTGGCCCATGGAAAACGTCTCACGCTCTTCAGCTTTCTCTTCCAACTGCTTCTGTTTCACATCTTCTGCATCTTTGTCATGAAATGCAGATGGCAACACAGCTCCAACTGGGGCATTGAAGCTTGCTGGTTGACCTGCCACATGCCGCTTTGTAGGCAAAACACGTCCACCAAAACCTGCTTTGAACCTCCATGTAGGGGCATTGAAGTGCAAAAAGAAACCCAAATGACACTTCCAATCAGTTGATATGCGTCGTATCGACCTTGTCAACATCACAGACTGTCCAGTGAAAACCACATAAGTGTCCTGGGCCTCCGTTTTCCCCAACACAATGACCCTCTGCCAGCGTGGGTTGCCCTTCAAAGCTGTATGAGTGTAAGCAAACGCAGGCTCTGCAAACTCTGTCATCTTTCCCTTGTAGGCTTTATAATACACCAGTTCATATGGAGTGGCACCGTGGACAACTGCAAAACAGTTGAGAAGCCAGCTGGAATGCCTCAAAGCCCAGCTCCAAAGCCCATGGTTGGTATTCAACTGCAGTGAAAGCTTATCCTGAACTGAATGCATCAACGTCCCTTCCAAACCACGCACACGGTTGACAATGTTTTCACAAAGGCTGTTGGCATGATCATAGGCAGCTGGAGTTTTGCTATGCGTGACCAAACCCATCATCTGTCTGGCATTGACTGCACGTTTCTGAACTTGTATAATTGCTGGTTCATTGTCACACAAAAACGTACATTCACTGTGGCCAAGGATCTGAGTAAATTGCAAAATCTCACGCACCATCAAGTCAAAGTCATTTTTCTTTGAAACTGGCACACATCCTGTGAAGTTTGTCATTGAATCCACAAGTACCAACGCAATCACCTGTTCAGTTTCTTGCACGTTTCCACCTGGAGCAACTGCTTTTGTATGTGCAAAGTCAAAAGAAACTGTTGGCACACCAGAATCCTTAACTGAACCATCTCTCAAATGCCTGTCTGGCCGTGAACGGTGAGCAACGCAGTAAGGGCACCAATCTTGAAAAGGTAAGTGGGTCAGCATGTGCAACTGCTGAGTCCTCTCATCAGGCGCTTCAGCCAACTTCTGAGGATTGGGCTGTCTCCTTTGTTCAGCTTCTGTCTCACGCGCTGCGGCCAAAGCAGTTTGGAGTTCCAGCTTTTTCTGGTGTTCCCACAAACGTTTGAAGCATCTGTCGTCCTTCCCTCCAGACTGTGAAAGGTTGAAAAATGCACAAGCTTCACGCAAAGTCACCAGAGCTGTATGTGGAAACAGTTCTGTACCATTGAAATTCAAGTGATCGCCTCGATCTGGGGAATAGACAAGTTGGCCTTCAATGGCCTGACCTGCATCATGTTGAACTTCACCTCCAATGTCAACGCCTGCAACTTCATCTTCTGTGGCTAAGGGCGCAATGTCACCTGCAGCATGTTGTTCGTGCTCAAGCTCCATTGCAGGTTGTGGAATCTCATCCATCATCCATCAATCTGAAACCCATGACATGTGGAGGTCTCTCATGCGTTGTAATCACAGTGATGATGCAACGGTCACCATCATACCCATGAAACTCTGATGCAAGGTCAGTCAAACTTTCTAAGGGCTCGCACAGCTCCATGACAAACCGTTGCTCTCCATCCTTGATCAACGTAGTTCTGAATTTCCTTCCAGACATTGTTGGGCAAGCAAGTGTTGGATCTTGGTAGCAACTTCCAAAATGCTTTCCTGAACCAACCCCTTCGGGCCAAGGCTTTTTTTTTCATGCCAGTCGCCTCTTGGCTTTCGCCAGGTCGATCCACACGCTCTATCGGCATGCAACATGTTCCATTAATTCAGGCATTTAATTGCCCATTTGTTGATGGGCCGCAAAAGTAGTGCTGATGAAGGACCAGTACACAGTCCTATAGGCCGTCGTCATGCAATGAAACAAAAAAGGGGACCAAACAAGAAACACAACAGAACAAACAAGAAACAAAACAAGCAAGGAACAGCAAACAAAAACCGAAACAAGGGAAACATTGCATGCGACAGGGGGCCATATATAGCACACTGCAAAAGAAAATGGCTTTGCATTAACTAAGATTGGTTTGGCGAGAGCAACCAAGCAACAAGGGAAAAGCGAACCACCACAAAACAGACTCGCCATACAAGATTTGTGAGAAAAAATAAAAGCAACACAGCACTGTGCGGAAACCAGGGCTCCTCCCAGCCAGGAGCCCCGAGATCACACAGAGCAAGCCCCGTAGGGATAACATCTCACAAATCTATAAATCGAGACTGCAATGACACCGTCACGCAGCCAAAGGGATGTCAAACGAAGTGTGAAACAGGGCTATGGTGTGAAAAATGGACACGCCTCTACCTCTCAGATTTTGCTCAGATTCCACTCAGTAGTTCTTTTCCAAGCATCAGCATCTGCGGGACATTCTCAAGTGTTCTTGGAGCTCATCAAAGTGAGTTGGATCCGGCAGCTGTGCATAGTGTTCCTCTGAAGAGGTGAACCCCTTCGGGCCAAGGCGCCAGCCAACATCTCTTGAAGCTCATTGAAAACTTCTGCGCGCACTGCTCTAATGCTGAAAGGTTCCTTTTTTTTTCCTCTGTTGCGGCCGATGTCGCTCTGAGGCTCGGTCCTAACATTGGGATCAGCAGGTAAACGAATTAAAAAACTCAGCGTGAAACACAGTGGTCTCATCAGAAAAAGGGCATCATCACAAACAAACACGACAACAACAAAACAACCTCTAATGCTGAAAGGTTCCAACACTTCAGGTTCATCTTTCATCATGCGCACCCATCCACGTACTGACATAGATTTGTTTTGCATCTCTACAAGTATGGAAATTCCATCACTTATTTTAAAGCAAAGAATGTTGAGAAATTTGATCACTCAGCGCAACGGTTTCCTTCAGGATGATTGCACGTCCTTGCATCTCGTCCTTCGCTGTCTTTCCATCTAACAATGGGGACCAAATATTATAGTTCATTTGTAGATCACACTTGTCCAAAACAAATCTATTCAACATAGACCGTCCATTTCCACGTGAATTCATGGATGAATTCACCTTCATCTCGACGCATCCAGTGCGATGGCTTGCCACAAACCGGTGCACTTTCATACTCTGGATCCATCCTACTACGCCTCTACGAGCTGCAAGCAGGCAGCTCCGCCACTGTGCGGAATTGGGTCAGTGTCCAGGACGTCGTTCTTTGAAAACAAAAAACCGGTTGTGAAAATGTCCCGCTTGGAGTGAGATGATCCATTTGATCTTTTCTGCATTGAGAGGAGTGTATTTGGTTTTCACCAATACCCACAAACTTATTTGAACAAACAAACCATGTCTTACAACAAAAGCAAACAAAAACCAAACAAAACAACCATACAAAAAGACACCAGCGGCATGGTGATATGTGACCCGGCCAGCACAGTCGAAGAGGTACAGTTCCGTTGCATCGCCTTGAAGTGTGGAAGGCAGCATGTGTCAACTCATGGACACACCGTTATGGAGCAGCCTGTGGCAAGGGATTTGTTTCAGAGCTTAGCTGCCGGATTCATGCTTGTAGAACCACAGCATAGCAGCGACAACGGGGCAGTCGTGGAGCACGTATGAATGCATGCCTGTATGGGTTTTTCTATGTCTGTATCTATGAATGTATGCATTTAGTTAGTATGTAATTATGTATGGTTGTGTATGTTATGTTTTGTTTTGTTATGTAATCTAACGTGACGAAAAGTAAGGTAATGTAATCTTATGTATGTATGTCTATACATACACATGTATTTTAATCCATGTATGATAAGTTTATAAATATAATACTTAGACTTATGCATGCATGTTTCATTAATAGACTGCTCTATTTCTTCACAAGCGCAGCCGTCACATAGAACGGAACAGTCCAAGCCACGGAGAGGGGGGTGAACGAGGAACCGAAGCCCCCTTAAGGTACCTTAAGGGGGCTTCGAAGGCTTCGAAGGTATCTTAAGGGGGCTTCGAAGCCTTCGAAGGTACCTTAAGGGGGCTTCGACGAAGGTACCTTAAGGGGTCTTCGCCGAAGAATTCGAAGGTATCTTAAGCGGGCTTGGACGAATTCTTCGAAGCCCCCTTAAGGGACCGTCAAAGCCTCCAAGCCTCCTCAAGGTACCTTAAGGTGGCTTCGAGCGTTGAAGCCTTGGCTGAAGCCTTTGAAGGTACCTTAAGGGAGCTTCGAAGGCTTCGAAGGCACCTTAAGGGAGCTTCGAAGCCTTCCTCAACGGACCTTCAAATTCAATTTCTCAAGCTCCCCCCTTAAGGTACCTTCCTGAAGGGCCTCTCACCGACTGCCTGGGGGCAGTCGTGTGGAAGGCAAGAGAATTAGATTTCAGATCATGGTATTGTGGAAGGCAAGGGGGGAAGTTGAAATAAAAGTTAGAATTTAGATCATGGCATTGTGGAAGGCAAGGAGGGGGAAGTTTAAATAAAGAGTTAGATTTTAGATCATGGCATTGTGGAAGGCAGGGGGATGAAATTGAAACAAAGAGTTGGAATTTAGATCATGGCATTGTGGAAGGCAAGCGGGGGGAAGTTTTAAGTTAGATTTTAGACCATGGCATGGTGGAAGGCAAGGGGGAAATTTAAATAAAGAGTTGGAATTTAGATCAGGCATTGTGGAAGGCAAGGGGGGAACTGAAGAGTTCGATTTTAGATCATGCCATTGTGGAAGGCAAGAGTGGAACTATAAATAAAGAGTTAGATTTTAGATCATGGCATTGTGGAAGGCAAGGGAGGAGAAAGTTCATAAAAAGTCAGATTTTAGATCAAAGTTTTAAAATAAAGAGTTGGATTTTGGACCATGGCATTGTGGAAGGCAAGGGGGGGAAGTGTAAATAAAGAGTTGGAATTTAGATCATGGCATTGTGGAAGGCAAGCGGGAGGAAGTTTAAATAAAGAGTTAGATTTTGCATCATGGCATTGTGGAAGGCAGGGGGGAAGTTCAAATAAAGAGTTGGAATTTAGATCATGGCATTGTGGAAGGCAAGGGGGGGAAGTTGAAATAAAGAGTTAGAATTTAGATCATGGCATTGTGGAAGGCAAGGAGGGAAGTTTAAATAAAGAGTTAGATTTTAGATCATGGCATTGTGGAAGGCAGGGGGATGAAATTTAAACAAAGAGTTGGAATTTAGATCATGGCATTGTGGAAGGCAAGCGGGGGGAAGTTTAAGTTAGATTTTAGACCATGGCATGGTGGAAGGCAGGGGGGAAATTTTGAAGAGTTCGATTTTAGATCATGCCATTGTGGAAGGCAAGAGTGGAACTATAAATAAACAGTAGATTTTGGATCATGGCATTGTGGAAGGCAAGGGAGGGGGAAGTTCATAAAAAATTAAAATTTTAGACTCAAGTTTTAAAAACAAGAGTTGGGTTTTAGACCATGGCATTGTGGAAGGCAAGCGGAGGGAAGTTTAAATAAAGTGTTTGACTTTGGATCATGGCATTGTGGAAGGCAAGGGAGGAAGTGTAAATAAAGAGTTGGAATTTAGATCATGGCATTGTGGAAGGCAAGGGGGGAAGTTTAAATAAAAAGTTCGATTTTAGATCATGGCATTGTGGAAGGCAAGCGAAATAGATTTTAGATCATGCCTTCGACGAACGTACCACCTTAAGGGGTCTTCGCCAAAGACTTCGAAGGTACCTCAAGCCTTTGCCGAACGGGGGACGGAGGGGGAGGGGGGCTGAACGGGGGCCTTAAGGTACCTTCAGGGGGCTTCGACGAAGCTACCTTAAGGGGTCTTCGCCGAAGACTTCGAAGGTATCTTAAGCGGGCTTGGACGAATTCTTCGAAGCCCCCTTAAGGGACCTTCAAAGTCTCCAAGCCTCCTTAAGGTACCTTAAGGTGGCTTCGAGCGTTGAAGCCTTGGCTGAAGCCTTTGAAGCTCCCTTAAGGCTTAGGTACCTTAAGGGGGCTTCGAAGCCTTCCTCAACGGACCTTCAAATTCAATTTCTCAAGCTCCCCCCCTTAAGGTCCTGAAGGGCCTCTCACCGACTTGCCTGGCGACAACTCACTCTGCTCGCATCCTGCCGCTTCCAACAACAAGCCAAGCGGGAATTATTGGCACAGGACAAAGCGACTCGCTAGAATTTTAGGCGCAGCGGGCGCAAAGAGACGGCTTCAAGGCAAGCCTCGAAGTCTCAAGGTTGTTGGAGATTGCAGCAAAACAAAAAGTTAATAGGATTAAACAATAATGTTGGAGGTAGGCCTCAATGCAAGCCTCAAAACTCCAGTGTCGTGAGCTATGGAAATGGAACAAAACACCTCGGGGTCCCACATAAACAAAGGATTCATCCGGTTTCAAAATTTGCTAACCGGAAAATCTGAACTCCGGACATGTTTGTCTTGGAGCATGATTGACCCCTGACTTGTGGTGTGCCGCAGCTTGATGCGGCCATGCCAACCCCCTCCGCAACGCGGATGCAGCAGATGCAGTGTGTCCATACAGTATCGTGGAGGAGTCCTCTCCCAGACAAGCAGTACAAGAACAGTTTTTGGGTTCGTTTTTGGCACCTGAAACTGATTTGATTTTTGGAGACGGAGTTGGGGCCTCCCTTGATAGTACTATCGGGTGACACGTTTTCATTGGTAAGAATCCGGGTGAAATTTGAAGCCGTTACCAGCTTCACGATATGTCCATGCAATGTAAATAAAAAACATGGGCTACGGACTTCTTTGCAACACGAAGCAGACGAACAGTAAGTAATTAAGTGACACCGCCGCCTTCAATGATGGCTAACAACCAAAGAAGCAACAAGTGAACGAACGAAAATGCTGCTCTCAATGATGGCAAGTAAGTAATGTATATGTTTCAAAGCTTCTCTCCAATTTACATATCCAACAAACGCATTTTGTCATCATTGAGGGCGGCGCTTCAACTTAACTACTTGATGTGTCTTTGCTAGGGAAGAAAATACAAGGGGCTCAGACTCAGAGAAACAAATCAAAATTCACAGAAACAAACAAATAAAAACGAACCTATCGAAATAAACAAGGAAATAAAGGAGCCGACGAAATTCAGGGAAATATGCAGAGAAATTCAGAACCTTGAAAGAAGCCCGGGGATATGGGAAAGAAAAGAATTCGGGAAAATCAATATGGAAAACACTGACAATAAAGTAGCGGTTCGGGGAAATAAATCATGAATTTCCGGATATAAATGAACAATGCAAGAAACAAATAAGGAGCACAGGAAACAACAAGAACGCAAGGAAATAAACAGCGAAGTGAGCGCAATAGTCCAAATAGAGCATGCATGGAAATACATCATGAATTCAGGGCAGCGAGCAAGGAACTCGAAGCGCTCCAGCAGCTCAATAAGGAGCTCTGGGAAATGAATATGGGACTCAAGGAAATAAACAAGGCACCTGGGGACATAAATACGCGATTGAGGGACATAAATCAGAAACCCCGGAAACAAAAAGACGTTCAGGGTCAAGAACTCTGGGAAACAAAAAGAGATTCAGGGAAATAACAAAGCGATGAAAATAGCTTCAAATTTCACCCGGATTCTTACCAATGAAAACGTGTCACCCGATAGTAGTTGCAGTTGCCGTACGCTGGTGCTGTGCACCACAATGCTGAAAAGCTTTCCCAGACCTAGTTTTTTAGATTGCACCAGGGCAGCGTAAAGCCGTTAAATCGTAAAGTTCAATTTTCTTCAAAAAAGCTCTTTGATGTTTTAAAAAAATCCCAACTTTACCACTTTATGATTTTATGATTTAATGATGCGATTTTCAATCTAAAATGTAAAACCAAAGGTAATTGAGAGAGGTCTGAATTTAAAAATAGCCACGAACTTTTTCGCAAGACTAGGAAGGGTGTTTTGGGCTTGTTCCCATTTCATCCTTTTCCAATGGGTGCATATTTCAATCAGCAACATGACAAGAAGAATGTCAAGACTGTCTATATCCGTGATAGGTCTAAAAAGCATGAAATCAAGCCCCCTCTTTAAAGTCATTTTCACCTTGGCTCGCGGCAATGCTTGGAAAGCAGGCACGTATGGAAACATGGATGTTGATAAACAGGACAAGATGGACGACAGGCAGCATCCATCAATCGATTGCATGTGCTATCACCTTGGGACATGTCAAGAACCACCACTGGTTGCTTCTTGCGCTGGAAACCTTCAGGACAGACATGCTCCCAAACTGCGGAATTTTGTTCATAGTCAATGACATGTTTGAAGCCAAGCGGTGGTGTTGAAAATGAAGCAAAATGTGGCTTCATCTATTGAAAATTCGACAGAAGCGCAACCAAAAATGGAAGCAGAAAATGGCATCAGGCATTCACCGGCAAGCAGCGCAAAGTCTACTCAATAGCCTTTGTTTTCTCATTGCTACGCTGCAGTCGCATACGCGCGGAGTTTAAGAAAACGTTGTCGTCGTCACTGCTGGCAGGCAATCGTGCCTTCAGATAAAGCAGCTTCCCTGAAATACTTTGACCGTAACCAGGAAAAACCTTGAAAGCACACTTCAATAAATGTTCTTTTTGATGGTGGGCGCCGTCACTTTTGTTCTTCAGCACTGATGAACCAGTTCAAATCGGCGTTCCTCAAGACCCCAAGATCAAAACCAGCGAAATACTTAGATAAAATTTCATCCATTGGAAAAGGATGAAATGGGAACAAGCCCAAAACACCCTTCCTAGTCTTGCGAAAAAGTTCGTGGCTATTTTTAAATTCCGCCCTCTCTCAATTACCTTTGGTTTTACATTTTAGATTGAAAATCGCATCATTAAATCATAAAATCATAAAGTGGTAAAGCTGGGATTTTTTTAAAACATCAAAGAGCTTTTTTGAAGAAAATTGAACTTTACGATTTAAACGGCTTTACGTTGCCCTGGTGCAATCTAAAAAACTAGGTCTGGGAAAGCTTTTTAGCATTGTGGTGCACAGCACCAGCGTACGGCAACTGCACTACAGTAAACACTCAGTTTCGGATGTGGCCAAGGTTGCGGCCAGTGAACAAATATACTTGCAAGTCTCTCCGCTAAGCGGATCGAAACTTTTTTTTCCGTCCAACGCCTTCATGGCTTCCGCCAGGTCGTTACACACATTCAATCGCGGCAAACAGTTGAATTGTATTTTACATGCAGGGCTGTCCATTTGTAGAACGCCACAAAAGTGCCGGTTGTGGACCAGTACGCAGTCCAGAAACTGTCCCAGCAAGAGAACAAACAAGAAAACAAACCAAAAACAACAAAACAAAAAAACAACCAAGCAAAAACAGCAAACAAACACGAAACACACCACCAAAACAAAAACCAAACAAAAACGACATGTGATCGCAACCAGCAATGGGAATTGCATGCATGATGACATCTTATGTGTCATTCTGAGAATGGCCCAAAACAAAACACAAAACAGAACAAACCAAAAACTCACCAAAGGGCCACGAAGGTGGGTGATAGAAGCAACAAAGCCCCATGCGGAAACCAGGGATCCCCCCAGCCAGGATCTCCATTGTAAGGGGCCAGCGTCATCATGGCACACAAGATGTCATCATGCATGCACCGAGATGATACTAAGCTATCACCTCTTGCATTAATCTATCCTTTTCACCCATAAACTGGAACCTGTCACGTCACTGCTCTGTGTTTGCGTTGTCTTTTGGTTTGTTTGCTTTTTGTTTTTGGTGTTTGTGTTCTGTGTGTGTTTGGGGCTGTTTTTGGTGTTTTTTGTTCTCTGTGTTTTGTTTGGTTTTCTTGATGATCGTGACAGTGCACAGGACTATGTATCGGTCCTCCACCAGTTTACTTTTGCGGCCACTCTACAGGAACGGCCTTTGCGTGACTTAATTAATCAATTAATCCCAATTGCAACATGCTCTTAAACATGTTGAACGACCTGGCGGAAGCCATGGAAGGCGTTGGACGGAAAAAATTGGGAGGATTTTCTGGACCGCCTGGAGCGCTGTTTCAATGTCTGGGACATGTGTAGCCGAGGGCAGTCCGACTGTTCGCCTGGCATATTCGTCAGCAAAGTAGAGTCGGCACAATTTGGAAACCCACTGGCTAGGTTTCTCCATATCGATCGTGATCTTAGCCAGGGGCCATGGGTCGGGTAGCGTGGACAAGCAATGCAGCAACTCTGAAGTTAGTTCTGGGGATATAACTGGGAGAGCCCCTCCTTGTTTTTTTTTTCCTCGAGTGTGGCCGATGTCGCGCTAATGGCTCGGTCCTTACATGAGAGTAAGCAGATAAAACTCTGTACAAGGACAAAAAGTCCCTGGAATCAGCAAATCGATTGAAGCAACAAAACGAAAGCCACAACCACACAAACAGCGACGACCCGCAAATCCCCCAGCCAGACTTGCGTTTCGCCAGCGGAAAAAGCGAAGCAAACAGCAAAAAAAACAACAAAACCCAAAAAACGGGGCCAGAGCCCAAACAAAAACACCCACCGAATCGATTTGCAAATGGACGCAGTGGCAAATCCACTGCATCACAAGCAAAAGCATGCAAAAAATGAATTATGTATCGCAGCTACCCAGGCAAACATGAAGACCCTAGCTCGGAAGTTAACCCTAGCATGGGCCAAGCTGTACACGAAAGCAGAGCTACGATGAAATCTCTCTCAGAGTCCTCTCAGGTCAACTCGTCATGGGCCTTCATGGACATAAACGTCATCCTCTTGACTGTCAGCTGCGATCACAAATCCAAGGTCAAATGAAGTCAGAACCCCCCTTCAAAGGGGGGGCCAGTGATGACAAAGAGGAAGCAATGAAGGCCAGGGAGCGGCTTCCAAACATGCCATCGCCGACAACAAATCAAATAAAGGGGGGGCACGCCCCTAGTTTCATAGGGGAAATGCAGCCATCCATTGTATGGTCTCAGTCAGCGACTTACTTGGTAGTATTCGCAAAGCTGAGCAACATGCAGAAATCGCTTGTATCTATAAAAATGTCTTTGCAATTGCCACGATACCAGTGCTGTCGTAGGCAGTGTAGCATTCGAAAAGCAGGTTCGCAAGGGATACAAACTACAGAACTGTTCAGGACTTTGCAGGATGTCATCGTTCCTGAAGGACCCGCAGTGCGTTGCAGTACGTACCAGCAAGCATTGTAGCAAAACTACGGCTGTATTGCCACTCACCCAGAGAGTAGACATGCTGCAGAGTTACCACATCTTTCTGTCCAATGTCGAACCATGTTGGCAGTCTTGTGCTGCTCGCGGGCGCCCCAGGCTGTCCTACAGGGAGGAACACCGGAATGCACCGGTGAAGCTCGCTGCAGCACAGGCTGGTCCATGGCATCGGCCGGCTAACTATCGCCCCCCTCAGTTGGATTCAGCTACCGATATAGAGTACCCAGACAGAGGACACACCAGGGGAACCCAAAGAGAACAAACGAATTAAGGCAAAAGAGCAAAGCAGCCCCTCAGAAAGAAGAAATTAGCCAGCACGAAAGGCAAAATAACAAAGGGGGGACAGCCTTTACGGGCACAGGCTATACGGCTGTCCTGAGTCACCTTAGTGGGTCACAAGAGTGCTGTGTCAGTGTCTCTCCATTCAGTGTAGAAACCGACCAAACAAAAAGTCATCCAGAAAACAAAAGTTCGTACAGTCAAACAATTCTCCATTCATTTGTGCCTGAGTGAGAGCAGGGGAGAGCAAACAAGCAGAGGAAGCAGAGGAAGCACGCAAGGTCCAACAGAGACACAGACAGACGAAGGGAAAACCCAGCACAAAGCACAAAGAGACAACAGGACCAAGCGGCAACCAAACAGGAAGGGGGCGCCGGGAAGGCAGAGGAGGACAGGGCGGAGAAGGCTGCACCAATCACATTAGAGTAGCAATAGTGCAGCTTAGCGGAGTCTAAAATGGACCTGGATCATCATCACAATGAATACCTCAGTATGGCCGAACTAAGCTCCCCGACGTCACCAGTGACATGGTGTAGAGGGTGGAAACCCCACACAGGGCTAGCAGCCTTTGTTGCCATGAGCCGAATGACGGAAGGGTAGCAAAGCTTAACCACACTCCCAGCATGAAAGCAGGGCAACAGAGCCGTCACAGCTGCAACCAGATACCCAGAGGGAGGCACCAGCACACCAAGGTGCAAGCTGGACCAGAGCACAAATAAGACCACTCGCGGGGCAGGGAAGGCAGGGAGGACAGAGACAGGAACAACAACAAAGGAGGGCAGACAACACAGGCAAAGCGAAAGAGGGCAGCACAGACAAAGCACTTGAAGAGCAAAGTGCGCAGGACCCGAGTAAGGCACGAAGTGAAATGAGGACAGAGAGAAGGAGGGTGCAGCAGAACAAGACAAGAAACGCAAAACGAATTAGGGCAGTACAAGTGCACCTGTCACGTCTACGGACAGACACACACGTACAGATACCACTAAGCTCAAAACATACACCAGGGAGAAGAGGACCCCAATGCACCTGCCGCGTCTATGGACCGATGCACTAGTGGACCTGAAGACCCAAGTGAACAAAACAAGAGAGGGACTAACCGGACAGGAGGAGCCAATATTAGGTCTCGACCGGAGCAAAAAGGGCCCAACTCAGCGGACAAGGAGGGCCAAAATCAGACTGAAAAAGAAGCAAAGATAAGGCCGAAAAGCGATGAGGTGATACGAGGCGTGCGACCCAGGAACAAGTGGAGGAGGAGGAAGAAAGAAGGCTATGTCTGACTCCGTGTAGTGTATTCAAGATGGTGACGTTTGTCTGCTCGGAGAGTATCATTCCAGCTATTCCCAATGGCAAAGGAGACAGGATTCTCTGCTTCGTTCATTGCAGCCAAGCGACGTACTTCGTTGCATTTGGCGTCGAAAGCAGCTACATCAATATCCGGTGCTCTTTTGCGTAGTTTCCGATCAGGGAAGGCACGCTCTCGCACGTGCTGTTGCAGAACCTGTTCCGGTAGATAATAAGCTGGTCGTTGGAACAACACTCTGCTGGCTAACTTAGCGCGATTGACTTCCCAGTGAGTGAACATATGTTGATGTTGTACTTGTTGCTTGAGTTGTGCAGCATATTGATGGAAACTTTTGGGCGTGTGCCACAATCTCAGAAGGCTATAATTGGACGGCCAATCAAGCGGGCACAAAGTGGCTGTCTGCTTCCACATCTCAGGCGTAAGTCCTTTAGCGGATGGTACAATTATTTCCAGGTTGACTCGGGTGGGTCCAGTGGGTTGCAGGCCCATCATTATATAGGGGTCAACTACCCCTTGTGTGTATCCTCGGGCGAGTTCTGAAAAGCAGTCAGCTGCTTGAAATTCCTCATCCAAGGCCAAGCTCAGTCCTGGAGCGTTCTTGTCAGTAAATTTAACCGCCTGCAAGACTTGATCAGCAGCATCTCTCTGCAGCCCTTCAAATACTCGATGGGGACAAGAGAAGGAGACCTCCTGTGGGGCTTGGGTGTTACCGCCAGCTTCCCCTAAGAAACATGGCGCGATCTTGCTGGCCCAGCTCGCCGGAAACCATGCCAATAAGGCCGTAGTACCACTAACCAGGTCGACCCCAGTGTGACGCCGCGAGTGGGGCTGGTTCGTGACGACAACTTTGACAGGGCCGCTGGGGGCACGTTTTCGGTTCACCTCTGCACTCTCTCTTGCTGCCACAATGAGCTCGGAGAGGATTGGACGAAACCAGAAAGTGGCATATAGCAGGCACTCCGTCTCTGGGGTAGCCAGGGACTCTGCTCTTCGAGTAAGAGAGCAGATGTACTGCGAGAGCGTTTCGGCCAGCCGGAGGGTAAAACTCCGGGCAGCGTGTGCGAAGACCTCCTCAACCGTCTCAATAACGCCCCGCAGCCACAGTTCTGACGCAATTGACATGAAGAGGCGAGCAAACTTTTCCTGCATTGAAGTCAAGGAGATAGTAAGCTTAGCTTGCAGCCACAGGTGTGGAAGAGCTCCAAGGTTGTCAGGATGATAGAAAACACTCGCGCTAGGCTGTGAAATGCTGATCATAGTGGCCAACTTGTCCGCAGCACCTTTGATTTCCTGTTCCGTAGGATCATCCATGGCCGGTGGGATTGGCGGGCACCATGGTTCCTCTGGAGGTGTAGCCTCGTCATCATCTTCGCTCTCTGCCTCAGTTCCACTTGCAGTGGTGTCTTGTTCTTCGTCCGACGAGGGATCGTCCACTTGCTCGCCAGCCCCTTCCGGGCCTACCAGAGGGCTCTCTCTCATATGTATTTGCAGTGCAGGAGCTTGTAATAGGAGTGGTTGCAGTCGGTGTGCGTCAAAATAGTGGATACCTGGGATGAGCAATATTCGCCGATCTTTGGTGGCTTGATGAAAATACATCTTGCTTCCTCTGAGCCTGTGTACCAAAACGGGGGAGCCATTGTGGGAAGCACACAACCAAAGCGGAGAACGATATCCATCGCCGGCATAGCCGTAGAGGTATTCCCTATCTATGGAGCACGGAAAGAAGCTGCTCGCCGTGAGGCGGTGGTCACGACTGTGCGAGGCTAGCGCTGCAGTGACTTCCTGTGTGAGCCGCAGCTTTGACTTCTGTGCAATGACCAATCGAAACCTTTTAAGGGATCGCGCGCCATTCACGGTCACAACCATAGCTATGGCAAGAGGCGGTTTGTCTTGGGAACTAAACGGTGTATCTAGGCCCCACTCAAGGACCGCTTCTGCATCAGATGGCACGTGCTTGGGCTCATGGAACTGGACAGTGCGATCTTTAAGGGTATAATATCCGTAATGATATACCGCAAGCGTCTGCGCCATCCCAATCAGCCCAGCCATATCAATGGGGGAGACAATGTACGTATGCTGGATGGCTCTGGTGAGCGCGACAGTGGCTCGTCCAAAGCAATCCTCTTTGTCTTCTACCGTTGCCCCTCGCCGGCCCCCACTGAGGAAACCACATCCTGTCTGGACCACTACAGCTATTCGTGCAGTGGCTCCTGCTGCTGACGAGGTGGTGGCAATCCGCAGACCACCAAACCAAGCAGCCTGGAAGCCATGCTGCAGAAGTTGCGTGTGTACTGCCGTGCGATTACACATTACGAGGAGCTGCGCCGTCGCTCCTTGGTTGAGGTCTCGATAACACTTTTGAAGATAGTTGAGAAATACCACGATATCCTCAATGGCCGCCAGGAGGTCTCTGGAGTATCTGGGTACTTCCCATAACACAGTACGGAATCCTCCCTGCCCAACCGTGTAATCATGGGGGACAAAATGGCCTATTTGTATGGGATCCTGATCATGTAGCACCAATTCCGGGTACCGGACTGCGACGATGGCTTTATACGTCAACAGGGACACTCTGGAGCTGTTGGGCAGTATGATGCCCCATCTATGCGGACCATCCAGGCCGGCTGCTTCAATCGTGGTTGTACACTCAGGGATGCCGAATTCTTCTGGCGCAGTTGCAATAAGCAAGACGGCGAGTATTGCAGAAATCAGGCAACTCTGAACATTCAGGTGGCTAAGCGTTTCCTCACTGAAAAGGCGCGCCAAGGAGATTGGTAGATGCTGGGCAGTTGTTGCCGTGACCCACGTCCCTGTGTGTGGTGCTTGGCCAAGGTTGAGTAGTAGTCGCGCCACTTCAGAGTCGTTGTCCTGGCTCGCATCCGGCCACAGAAGGGCAATTAACTTGGTGAGCCGGGCAGGAGGCAGATAGTCGCCAGGGCGATTCAAGGCTCGTAGCCCCAAGGGACGATGAAGAAGCTTCTGTCTATTCGCTGCTGCAGCCCTTCCCTTGGATAGACCTCCAAGTGTTTGCCTATGGTCACTGACAAATACTAGCAGTGCTGGTTGCTGGATTGCAGCAAGAGCGGCAATTTCATGGTAGTTGCCGTACTGTTGACTTTCATCCATAAATGCAAGCCAGACTTTAGAGAGCCAGAGACTAAAAGACGAGTACTTCATGGCCATTTCCGCCGTAGCAGAGCCTCCGGTCGCAATCAATATGCGTTTCTCCCTGGGAAGCCATTCGTACTCTTAAACCGGGTCCATACCCTGAACGGCCACGAAAACGGATTTTCATGGCCATTGGGTGTTTTCACGTCCATTGGTGATTTTCACGGCCAAATGGTGTGAATTTCATGCTTTTCACGGGTCGGGTTGACACGTCCAGGGTTTTCACGGCCAAATGTGTGAAATTCACGGTTTTCACGGTTTTCACGGCCAAATGTGTGAATTTCACGGTTTTCATGTGCCGGGTTGCCACAGTCAGAGGTTTCACGATTAAAATGTGTGAAATTCATGGTTTTCACACGCCGGGTTTGCCACGGCCAAAGTTTTCACAACCAAAATGTGTGAAAATCTTCGTTTTCATGGGTCGGGCTGCCACAGCCAAAGTTTTCACAGCCAAAATGTGTGAAATTCACAGGTTTTACTTGTCAGGTTATCACGGTCGAATTTTCACATCAAATTGTGTGAAATTCACGGGCTTTAGGGTTTTCACGTTTTTTTTTAATTTTCTGGGGTTCAAAAACTTTAGGTTTAAGTGTTGGTGCATTTTGTTTCGCATGGTCTTTGTTTGTAAATATGTTGTACAGCTCCGCTACCAATGATGTGGCCAGTTCCTCTGTGCAGTGAGAGTGAAAGATCTGGTAGAGAAACCTGTCACCAGACATTGAAGTCAAAACTTCCTGGGACCGTTTGTCTTAACCAAATTATGCAGACATAGTCAAAACTTCCTGGGATGTCTTAACCTTTTGCAGCCATTGAAGTCAAAACTTCCTGGGACTGTTTGTCTTGAGCAAAACAAAAGCTTAGAAGTCAAAACTTCCTGTTTGGCTTAACCAAAGCAATTACAACGTTTAATGGCATGTGGTTTGTTTATTTCACAGCCTACGCAGGTCAAAAAAACTCAAAACCCTGAAGTGTAGCTGGTGCGATATGTATATATCTATATACATAGGGACAAAAACAGGCAGGTGAGGATCTAGCCATGAAAAACAAAAAACACACATATTATTTGTTATTTGTACGGTATACGTGTGAAAACACAGCATGAAAACATTGGGTTTCACAGCTGAGAGATCGAAGGATGCAATTCATTTTTCCCAACGTTTCAAGCACAAGTTGCGCTCAGTCCCCCAAAGTCACTTTCAAATGCTCTGGCAATGAAAGTGCCCACCTTTGTAAAACCCGCTTAGGTGCCGTTTTGTAGTTCACAACATTCAGAACCTTCCCCATTTTTTTAAGATAGTCTTCATCCATCCATGTGCTGTAGGCAGCCGGGTTCGCACGGCGTGGGGAAAAAAAACAATGGTTCAACATGTGCAACTTCGGGCGCACCCGAAAAAGTAGCTTGTGTTCTGAGATAGCCTTGTTGGCCATCCTGATGTATAGCTTCAGGAAAAAAAACCCAAGCATTTCCAGGGATGATTTCTCACCTGGAGTGAGAAAAAAAATTCCTGCATACATCAAACTGACGGCCTTGTTGCTGGCCCACAACATAGAAGTGATTTCCGGGAATTTTTCAGAGTGTGGCTGCAAAATTTCCTCCAGCCATGATCCCACCACAAAAGAATCGTAACCACTACAACACAGTTCTGGATACTTACGGGTTTTCCAAGTAAGTTTTGATTTTGTCAGCTTTCGGATTCTTAAGTGGTATTTGCGCCGCCGAGCAAAGGATCTCAAAGACTCTGAAGCTTGTTTGAGCCTGGCTTTGATGGTTCCCCCATCAAAAACGTCCTGAACTTGCAGTATCACTTTCAGTGATGAACCTATAAGATCCCTGGCCACTCCTAAACTCCATACGTGAAGCATGTCAGGCATCATCATGCCCTGGTGAAAACCACGTAGCTGTGCATACGAAGGTGTAATTTCCCACGGAGGTGTTCTATACATAGTCTCCCACCATGCTGCACTTGGTTCCACATGGGTCAAACACATACGCATGTTATCACCCTTCGACGCATCACAGAGCCAGCAAACCTTCAGGGTTTTGAACGTGAACCATGAATTGTTTGAAACAGTTTTGTCAAAATACCTAGCCTTGTCAGTATTATAATGCCGTTTGAGGTTGAAAATCTGACCCGTCGCTTTCCAGTCTCCACGGAATCCCATGCAGTATACACGAAGATGCCTCACCTGGGCTGTTGTGAAAGATCTGGCTCAGAAACCCAGGAGTTTAACATGCTGTCGTCATATAAATATAAAGTAAACACTTGTTGCTTTTGAAAAAGTTTCTGAACTTCAAAATTTGAAACAAGTTATCGTTTATATACTTCAAGCTACAGTTCTACTTCCAAGCGAAGGAAGGTCACGGATAGGCAGTCCTTCATCACAAAGTTTGTTGAACGATGCACATAGCTGGGCTGTCACAGACTGCAACGTAAGATTCGTGCTACCATCAAAGGCATAAAGGCTAGCAGGAAGAACACACATTGGAAACCTAGATGATGTGCTGCGCGTCCGATGCTTCGAATTGTCGGGGGCCCACAGTAGAAACATCCAGCTGTCACCACCTAAACCATCAATTTCATCACCTTGGCTCAACAATTTGTTGAAGGAATCATCGCATTTTTGAATTGACACCAGGAATAAAATAGTGAATGAAAAAAATTGTGAATGGAAATCATTCAATATATTGATCCAGGAATCCATACAGTGTGACTCCAGCAGATGAAGATAGTGTAGGGTCTGATTCGATCACCGGGTGGCCCGGAAAGTCACGAAGCATGGACCTCCAATAGTTTGGCAGTTCACCCCAGTCAGAGACCAAGCTGCTCAGGAAACCTTCAGAGACCAGTGTGGCAGCCTGGGACCCAAGTACAGGACAGGCATACATGTGAGGATTTTCCCATTGTCTTATATACAAGTTCGAGGTCAACTAAAAAAAACATGAATAAATCAAATGAGATACAAAATCAAAGGGTAGGAATACCGGCCACTGCACAATCTCATATTCATCATCATCAGGGTCCTTTTTCATGGGTACCGAAATCCAAGTGATAGGGCATGGAAATGCAACACCAGACCGTATTGCGCGTTCGTGCAACCCTCGTTCTCGATCATTCCTCAAGCAATGTTTTCGAGCTTCCAAACAATGTGTTGATATATTGTTGGATCACAAGGGTGAAACAGCTAACCAAGACTAGATTCGCAACCAAGTTTGAATCGTATGTTCCAGCAATCAGCCGAGAATGCTTCACGCTGTTGTAGCCACAGCCAATGGAGTAGGCCAACCTCACAGAATGGAAATCCAATTTTCGGTCTCACTGATATGGCAAGCCTTCAGAATCTTCAGAAATCTTTAGAAGTGTATAGACAAGGAACGTTTCATCAAGTCGTTCTTCCAGCAAATGATGGGCTTTTCGTTTGAAGTCACCTGCGAAGGGAGTCAACAGAGTTTGAAATCTATGACTTAAATTCTAAACGCAGCAGGCCAAATAAGATCTTTGTTTCCACCACATTTCACAGAGCAATCTGCCGAGCGCTAGCCAACATGTATGGCACCAATTAAGGCTAGCATCCTACGTACTGGTTTCCAGCTGGTCGTCAAAATCTGACAGGCCATGTGCTTGGGCATCCAAGAAGCTCTCAACTGGATATTTTTTTCATGAAATTATTGATGTTGTGAGTTGTGAGATTGAAAAACTATAGTGTATGGCTAATTTGTGGCAGCCCTCTATGCACAAACCCTGCACCCCTACCGTGGCTCCCCAGAGCCATCCAGACTGGCAGTCAGAATTGGAAAATGCAGCGCTGCTGCCCAGGTGTCGTTCAGGACTCTGCCTCTTTGCGAAGCTCCGTGGCCACAGCACGAGCTTGGGCCCTCAGCATTCGGATCTTGCGTACCTGAGGCCGGCTTGACTGATCAAATGATTTTTCGATGGATTCAGATTGCATATCATTTCACAAGTTTGATTGCGAAATTCAAGTATGTAATTCATATGCATATCACTTAAGTTCTGGGGATAAATATATGGCCACGATACCTCCTCGGTGCATGTCGCTTCAAAGCTCGAGAGATCATCATCGCTCACGTCTTTCAACCTGGGCGGGATGACTTGTTTTTTTTTGTGGGGCGGTTCTGGAAAGGCTTAAATATATTAATGCCAAGTAGCTCATCCATCAGAGCCTCAACGAACTCCTTGGCTTCATCCAAAGAACTTCGAAGAGCATGTCCCGATGGCAATTCCAAGCCCACAGAGCACTTGGTGAATTCACCCTTGAGCTGGTTGCCTAGGTGGTTTGTTGAATGAGAAGAGAAAAGTACTGCAAGTCCTTTTTTGGAGGATGACTTGAGGAACACAAAAATTTGGCTATATATATATATAGATAAATATATGTATGTATATATATATATGTTTATTTATATTTCTTTCAGTTTTCATCCAAAGAACGAATAGCTTGTCGCTGCTCTGCCGGCGTCTTTGGGGTTTGCTGTTGAACTCTCGCCTTGGCCTTCGCCTTGGTTTTCGCTTTTGCTTTCGCAACTGGGGCCGTCTCAGCATCTGGAGCATTTGCAAGGTCAAGCAAACTCTTCAAAGCAGGGCGGTTCCCAACCGGTCCACCTGAGAAAGCAGAACCTGGCCCTAGATCAGCTGATCCACCAAGCAAGTGGCCCAATGCATCGGGGGTAGTCTCTATGGTGCTCTCAGCCGTGGCTGTGACCTGCGTGGTTTCACGTTGAGACATTTTCCCACCCAATGAGCACCAGAAGCGAACTGATTCTTCGTCATCAGGGCAATCAGGATCAGGATGGGGGGTGCTCTTTGTGATGATGGTCTCAATCTTCTTCCTTTTAACGATTGAAATAGTTTTTCACTCAAAGCTAGTTGGAATTAAACTATTCATTTGATGGCCTTTCTTAGGGAAATTTTGAAAAATTGATAGATGTAGCTTTCAGCGACTGGCTAAATCCACGACTGCGCATCTCTGCAATGGTCAGCAACTCACGGTTGTGCTCAAGCTCACCTGTCTGCGAACGGGTGATGCGAAGCGTGGTTTCCACGTTTTCAATGTTCTCCTTGCAGGACACCCATTGACGTAGCAGATCTTGCTTTTCCTGGGCAGGGCAAGGTAGTATTGAAAAAGGCTAGATAAGATTCACACAGCTAGAACATTTATGTTTGCTAGAAATATGGATTCACACAGCTCGAACATTAATGTTTTGAATACATTTGGGATATATTTAAAAAGTGTTTTGATTTGGTGCTCTGACTCTGGTCCTTGCGCCCACCCTGCCACAACTTGCACATATGGGGAAACTTGGCCGGATCCAGCCCCTGCATCTTTCGGGTCAGCCGGGCATGTGAAGCACGATGCGAAGAACTGTTGATCATGGCATCAGAGGTCTTGTCCAACTCAGGTTTCTTGTCCATTGGGCTCTTGTCGATGGTCGCAGGAGTCTTGGTCTCAGGAGTCTTGTCAGTCTTGTCAGTGGTCTCGGAAGGTTCGTTGGATGGCACAGGCTTGTCTTCTGGGACATGGGGTCCAACTCGGGCAGACTTTCTGGGCTTGTAGGACGTAGGAAGTCCCCGCTTTGCACGAACAACTTCTTGTTGCTCATCATGACCTTGTTCTTCATCATCATCAGCAATCGCACGAAGAAGGTTTGGTGCAATCATGTTGAGCATGTTGCACATTTCTTCATCACCACCTTGACCACACAACTGCTTGAGATTCCTGAGGGATGACACCATAGTTTCCATCTTCTTGTCAAAGGATCGGTCAGCTACTTCCGAAGCAGATGGGCCCAACCTAAGTGCAGTGAACCCCGGTATTACAAACACATTCGTTGAGGAAATGATCTCATTGTTATGTAAAGTAAAGATAAATAAAGAGAACAAATCCCTAATCCCTTATGTATGTAAGGCAGATGTTCACTTTTAGTTGTTAAAGTATGTTAAGCCTCCATTACACCGAGTCAAAAAAATACATAAATATGGTGTATATATATATATAATACGTAAACACTATATAGGATATATATATATATCTAATATAATATATATACTATAATAACATATAATATATAGAAGATATATACATGTTTCGTACAACACTGGCAAGCTGAGCAGCTCCGATGCAAGGTCGGATGCCTCCTTCGATCCACGTGCAGCATGGCCCAGATCGAGACAGGAGGCCTGTCGGCTGAGATGCTGTTGCCCAAGCTGCAAAGTTGAGCAAGACCTGGGACTGGAATGAACTCAAAGTTGTTGAAGTTAGTGGAGAGTCACATTTTGAGGGGGTTCCATTCTATCACACAATATTTCACTGATTTTTTTCTTCAGTTTGCAATGAAAAAGAAAGCAAACTTCAAAACAAATCATCACTTGAAGACAAGACACAACAGCGAGCGCAGATTGGGGTTCGATGCATCGGTATCCGATGAATCCACACGCGTAGCCTGGACAATCTTTCTGCTAGACTTTCTGGCAGGGGTCGGCACAGTTGTCTTCCAGCTAGAGGGAACCGCGCCTTTAGCAGCTTCCACTTCCGGGTTGACAACAACAGGGGATCGTGTAGGCTCCTCATCAACGGCAACAGCCTCAGGCCTCCCCATCACTTCACCCTCATGCTCAACGGTTGCACCCGCAGCTGGCGAGTCCTGATCGTCATCATTCCCCTTGCTTGTAGCTGACACAGCAATCTCATCAGCTTCATCGATAGGATCACCCTCAAAGTCTTCCTCCTCTTCCCCCTCACAAGAATCCTCTCCCTCCTCAGGTACCAAGGGACCACCATCAGGTTTCTCATTTTCCATGGTAGGTCGCATAGACTTGGACTTGGCATTCTGGGGATCTAGCTCAGGCATAGACTTGGCGTTCTTGGGCCCAGGCATAGAATTGGCATTCTTGGGCGGTGGCTCAGACTTGGTGGAAGCGGAGGTTTCGGGACGTTCCTTCTTGACTTTCGCAAGAGCATCCCTCATAGCAGCACCCTTGGGGTCAGGACCCACCACTTCACTCAAAAGCTCACAAGCCTCTTGGTATGTGATCTGGTAAAACTTCTTGACTTTGGCAAGGTTTTCCCAGCAAAGCTCAAAGGGCGGATCAGTCACCTCAGTCACCTCCATCTCTGAACTCTTGGCCTTCTTGGACTCAGTAGCGTTCACCTTCTCCTCAGCTCTTTTGCGCGTGTGTCGCACAGAAGGTGGAGGTGCAGGTGGATGCTGGGGAGGTTCAGCATGGAGGTCGGTGCGCTGCATTGCAAGACACTGCTTCTTGGTCTTCGCCATGAGACAACTTGGAAAAACAGTTTCAACCTAAGAAACTCAAAATCCTTGAAATGGAGTATGTTACAGCATACAGATTTCACAAAGTTCCTACAAATTTTCGTGATTTTCGTGCTTTTCGTGATTTTCGTGATTTTCGTGATTTTCGTGCCATTTTCGTGGTTGTTTTCGTGATTTGTGAATTCACGTTTTTCACGGCGTTTTCATGTCCAATCAGCCGTTTTCCATGTCCAATAGCACGCTTTTTCACGCTCTTGATTTTTGTTGGTTTTGTTGAAATCATAAGGAATGCGAATTGCCATGAAATTCGCATGATTTTCATGGCCGAACAGCCAGGCATATAGATGTGCTTTCATACATCCAGGCTGTGTGGAAACCCAGTTTTGAGACTATATGGTCGCCTCAAATGTACCCCCAAGCAAAGAAAGTTCACCAATGGTAAAATTTGGCATCATGCCGATGGTCGAACGCCAAGTCGATGCAGGATTGGCTCCTAGATGGGAAATCAACTCTCAACCGTTCAAAATAGCATACCCCAAAACAAAGAACGATGCTTGTTGGAGAGGTTATGAAAAGGAAAACTACACGAGCTTTTGCACTACCAAAGGTTCCCTGCATTCTGGAATGGAGATGTGTTTTGCACGACCCATGTACGTCATCGCTTTCCAAAGGTCAGCCTAGGGCGGATGTGAAATTAACATCATGGTGATTTTATGTGTATGTATATATATATATCTATCTATATCTATCTATCATAGATATATATATATATATAAGCAAATTTCGCTTGAATGAGGGCTTCAAAATCAACTGACCGTTTGGACCACCCAAAAAATGTACAAATTCAAATGGGTACAAAATAAACGGGTTGGAATATTGGTTTATATATATATATCACATATTTATGGGGCTCAGGTAAAGTTATAGGACCAAGCCAAGAAACATCATTCCAAGCATCATCAAAAATGGATGGGAGGCAGAACTTCTCAAAGAGCTCCAGGTCAGTGAGCCCTTTGGGAATGTCAACATGTTGCACCGGTCCCGGCAAGGGTGCCTCAGAGTTCCGGGAAGTTCGGCACTGTGTTTGATAGTTCCGACACACAATGAAGAGAGTGAATACATATAGTCACATATCTATTTTCATGGCGGTTATATATATATATATTATATATTGCTTGTTCGTGAATGCAACCTTCTTTCATTGTGAAACCTTGACATCGTGAGACGGCTATTTTGGGGACTGGTTCAAATTATCCAAGGATAGCTCATGTTTTTCTCTTGTCCAAAACCGTGGATTAAAGCCGAAACACATGTCGATGTTCTGCAGTCAAACTCGCAATGAAGTCACCAAAAGCAGCAGGGTAATGCCTGATCGAGTGGATGGATGTGCGGGAAATTTGAAACCAACTGGATTTGTTTCACAACGCAAAAAAGTTGAACAGGATATTTGTTTGGGAAATGTGGTACAGGAAACATTCATGCTAAACAATCATCATAGATACGCAGACTCCTTAAGGGCCTTTGGCACACCCACACGTCTACGTTTTCCACTTCGATCAACATACCGACGAGTCGTTGGCACAGTTGTGCATTGTTCTTGATCAGTTCGGGACATAAAGCCAGCTCTTTGAGAGATCGCTTGAAGGGTTTCCTCATGGTTCGAATACAGCTTGTGGGGTTTCGGACTGGATGATCCAAAGACACCCATGTACATGGTGCAGCTGAACACCTGGCAGGGATTTCGCATTAGACTTTTGTATATATACAATATGGATCTATCTACCTATCTATTTATATATATATGTACATATATATATACACAATGGATACTATATAGGATATATGTCCCTTGTATACACCTAAGTAAAAATAATACGTGAAAAGAGTATGGATGCCTTCCCATGGAAACTTGACAGTATACCACATGGCTACCATGAAAATAGAACAGCTGTAATGGATCTTGTTTTCTCGGGGTATTGAAAAACCTTTGATTCCCTATATACCCCAATCATTGGTGTCTTGATTTGTTGGAACCCAGGCCTTCACAACACCCCATAGCCATTGAAACCGCGGCAAATCTTCCAGAAAGCTGTTTCGAGGTTGCTCTAATACCCATTTCAAATTGCATATGGAGGCCAATAGGATTAGGAGCACTGACCGTGAGGACAACATTTGCCAACACGGACAAAAGTGTATCCAGTGTTGCCCCAAGGCGTCAAATATGTTCTGCCCGATGTGAAGCGGCACCTGAGAGGCCGGCAAAATTTGCACAGGGTGTGAAATTCATGCAGCCGAAAGCAACATGTTTGGATATGAAAACTAATTATGTGGCTAGTCCAATCCACATGGACTCGTGTTTTCTTGTCAGATACCATATAATCGAATATTTCCTTATTTCACTTGTACATGCCCATACTGCCAAGACACATTGTACTCATCGAGCTGCAGTCAGGCGCTATCACCACAGTGGAGCCGGGCTCACATCGGAGGATTTCATTGCAGGCCAGCCTCCCAGCAGCTGCGCATGATCGATGGAGTAAGAGTGGACAATTCAATTGGGATATACAATAAAGGATCCCACATGTACTGCTTTGTTGAATCAGCGAATCATGAATTTCAGTGGCCACTCACATGAATTACAATGAAAAAATTCAGACAAAGGACGCAAAAGCTGCATTCCCTGTGAGATCGAATGCCCGCTTGTCCAGTTCCCAGTCAAACGAAGTCCCTCGAAAACCAGCCTGAGCACAGCGATCACTGCAGTGTGTGGCAAAGGCCCCAGAAAGATATAGTCTGTTGGGTATACAGTTGGTGTACATATCTCCCATCTATTCACAATTGATCATTGAATAAGTGAATATATACATTGTATTGATTATGCATGGATCTTTTTTGTACGGATATGATTTGATATATATATATATGATATTTGTATGTATGAGCCAATCACTGGATGCAAATTTGGCCAGATATCGGCCCAACTCGATTATTTCTTGCAATCTGTTCGTTTTCACACATGGCACCCATGTTGTACCAAGAAGCATCACGTAGGGCTCGCGAAACTTCACCACGACCACTAAATATCTCAACAAACTGACGGTCCTCGGGGGGAAGCTGTGTGAAAAATGAAAAACCAAGCTCAAAACATACAAGTAAAACAGAGACTTACAACAAAAGCACACATTTACTACTTAAGTTTAGGTTCTTGCCGGTGAGGAATTTGCATGTTCCATTGCACCAGTAGGATGAAAAGTATCATCGCTGGAGGAGCTCGCCATTTCAGAGCATCGAAAACCACCATAGCTAAGATTCAATTGGGTTAGCAGTAACCTACTTTTCTTGATCAAAATGGAATTCTGGACAGGACAAGTTTCACATCTCAACTTTTTCACAAAATCCATTCACCACAATGGTTGTGAACAAATGGGTTGACTTTCATTGACACATTTCAGTGCCACCGCAAAGGTTTTTCCACGCACCGCAGAGCAGCCTCTCCCCAGGCCATCCGTGATGATCCAAAATGGAAATATTTCAATTTCAGCATGGTGCTGAGCAGTCCCAAAATCCTAGTTGGCCCATGGGTTTTCAGTGCTTCCCTTTGGGATGAACTTACGACGTTTCAACTCCTGGACCGAAACATCCTTGAGGAAATCTTTCTTTGCAGAACTTTCGTCCCACAAGTGCTGAGCAGCCTCAAAGCTAAGATCATGTTCATTTCTGGCCTCCTTGATAAACTTCATGCGAACCTGGTTGTAATTCCACCTCTTTCCATCCTTACCCAAATTAGTTGCCTTACGTTTCGCACTGGGCTTGGTGGATTTAACCTTGGCCTTCGCCTTCGCCTTCTTGGCTTTCACGGTAGGTCCTGGAACCTCATCGTCATCGTCCTCAATTTCATGAGGCTCGTCATCACCTTCGGCTTCGCGGGCTTGGGTGATGGACTTGACATACTGGGACTTCAGCGGGAAAGCATTGGCCGTTTCAGCCGACATCTTCTTCATGGTGTTCAAAACCTCTACTAACCAGGAAAGTCGGCTGGCTTAGAAACATGTGTATTGTGTTCCCATTCGCAAAGTTCACTTGAACCCTGACAGAGAACAGAGAGAGAGATATATATATATATATGTGTATAATATAATATATATATGTATGTATGTATGTACATATATGTCTGTACACACATATATATATATATCTACAAATAAAAATGTGAAGCTTAGTAAAACAAGTAGCATGGTCAGGAAGTACATAGCGATTCTGATGTGGCTCTGGTGCTGCAGGATCATTCAGGGAACTTGTGGCATCCTTGTCAACCTCTACTTTGGGATTCTCAGTAACCCCCAAACCTTGAGCAGCTTTCTCAGCCCTCTTTCTTTGGAAGTAAAGTGCAAGGCGTTGTTTCGGGGACAGCGACGAATCCGAACTAGATGGAGTATGACCCACATCCTTTTTGTTTGACACATCTGGAGATTCATGTTCCAAAGTATTCCCTTTGCAACCACCTTTGCAACCACTCTTCATTGGGGTTTCCATCTTGAGATTCTTGAGCTGGCGAATCAACCTATCCATCTTGGCCCTTGACGCACTAGATTCTGTGGAACCAGTTGCACCGGAAACGCTGCTGGCAGGTGCCGTTGACGAGAGTGATGAATCGAGCTCTTCAAGGTCCGAAGTAGTGCCCGCATCGGGCGCCTCGCTGGTCGACTCATCATCATCCTCATCAACATCCTGGGCATGACAGTCCAGAGATCTAGGCAGATATCCCAAGATATCCATGTTGTAGGATGATCCAATGCGATATTCTACAAATCATCATGAAAATGTACTCATAACAAACTTTCTATCTCGGATTGAATTGGTACAATTCCATTTCATCAGGTTGAGTAAGCATGAATTTCACATTGCACCAACTATGCAAGATTTTCATGGCCAACCCACTGCATTCACATAAATTTATTACTGATCCACTATAACTGAATTTCATGTTGAACCCACAGATTTTTTGACAAAACACAGATTTTAGAACAAAGAAAAATATTTTTTGACAGGGGTCCACTTTCTTCCCCGAAGATGACTTTGGAGCTAGCTCCCCCCAGCCATAAGAACGGGCGGTTCTCTTGACCTCAGTGAGTTTGTCATACTTCGAAGTTTCCGATCGTCGCATAAGTCGGCGCAGCCTCGAAACCTAAGTTCCGATGGCAGTGAAAATCGAGATCCCATTACATTTTGCTTTGGAACCAATTTCCACCAGCCCTTGGTATAGATGATCAGCTAAAACAGGTATCCAGTTAATTAAGATTAACCCTATATATGGGTGAACGCCGAAGGACCAATTTCTTGATGGCCACACCATACTTCAATGCCCAGGACTGGACCGCCGGTATGTCGGAATAGATGCCAGCTGGATAGAGTTTCAAGTCTTGGAACACGGTCAGAATTGCTTTCTGGAGAGTGTATGCCGAAACTCGTGGATTGCCATTCATCCCCTTGATAGTTGCTAGAACCACCTGCAAAGTGGCAGAAACACATTGGTCTCAGTGTTCATTGTTGTTTTATCCATGAAATTTAGAGAGATGGATGGTCAGTGATTGATATAAACCTACAAATACACAATATTATACTAATATAATTGCAGATATAAATATAGCTTGTATATAGCAATTCAAAAATAATGGAAACATATTTGAAACTGGGAATCCCCATCCTCACGGTTCACAAGGATATCCTTGATCGAGCACCCGTGCATAGAAAACAGCTTCCCCGACTTGTCGACCAAGAGTGTCATGCCAACCTCAGTGAAAAACTTGTGTTTTTTTTTGGGATGGCAGGTTGATGTGAATGCATTTTTGCATTTTTCAGTGCAATATAAGAAAACAATGCCTCCATGGAACTTCTTTCAACTTCGGGAGTTTCGAGTAGGCTTTGACAAAAGGCAAGTGGGCCAGTTGCGAATGCACCTCATCCCCATCAGCCTTTCCCTTGGGGTTTGACATCTTGATATCCCAAGTGACTGTAAGCCTAAAAGCTGAGGGGCAGAGAGCTTCAATCCACCGCAATCTTTCAATATGGATGGATCCTCCCACAATTTCAACATGCCAACATGACCCCCAAATTGAAAAAATCACACGACATGTAATCCCAGTGCATGGATCCCCGGATCTGCGGCGGAGGATGCGTACCTTTCGAGTGAAAGAAGTGCACCTGAGCAGGATGATCCGATTGAACTCAGCACTTAACCTCATGATTTTCACCACGAATTCACAAACTAAAAAGTTTCTGCTCTCGATCCAGGTTTTTCCAAAAATTGACACTTCCTGGAATGTGATGGAAAAATGTTTCACAATGCGTGGCGGCTTGGCAGCTAGGCAGTTTTCATTGAGCCAGGGCACCATTCCACTGGCAACAACCAGGCACAGCAGTATCCAGATACCAGCCATCAGCGCACAATCCGATGGAAGGCGATTGAGATCCACCATGAAAATCATAAACATGTCATTCTCTGAAACATATCAGGCGATGTGCTGTAGTATCATATAGATATATCTACCTACATGGTATGTATAATGGTGCCTTGCAACCATTGGCTTGAGGAAAACTGTTTTCATGAGAGCGTTTCTCACTAATCGGCACACCCCACGCTGTGCACTCCCCGGGTTGAAAAAGGTGGCAGTTGCACCGGGCGATTGGTTTCGCAAAACTGTGTTTCCAAAAAAACTAAAAGAACCAGGTGGCACACAAATCCAAAACAGATTCATCCAGTTTGGCCTGTATTGGCCGGGGACAATTCACTTGAATAAAAGCATGACCAAAAAAACAAATCCTGCACATGCGCTGTGATTTCTTTGGTGTCTGTTCAGTGGAGGAACACGTGCTCACATATTATATCGTGTATATATATATATCGTATAGAATATTATATATAGTATTATCATTACTATATAAATATAAACACATTTATTTTTTAACATATTAAATAAATAAATAAATATATATATATATTTATTTATTTATTTATTTCCCCATCTAGATATTTTTATATATTCACCATCTAGATATCTATATATATATATATTCCCCATATAGATATGTTTCTCGCTGAAGCCTGTAGACATCCATAGCAGTGAAGCCAACACAGCTCACATTGACACCAGGTCAGCTAAAGCGTATGTTGTATGCAATACAACAAAGTAGAGTTCCTAGGCGATACCTTTGACCCAGCCCTCCCACCCAAGAAGCCATGGCTAGCCATGAAAACTAGGTTTGCCTTTGACCCAGCCGTCCCATGCAAGAAAACATGGCTGGCCCAGCCATGAAAACTAGGTTTGCCTTTGACCCAGCCCTCCCACCCAAGAAGCCATGGCTAGCCCAGCCATGAAAACTAGGCTTGCCTTTAACCCTCCCATGCAAGAAAGCATGGGTGGCCCAGCCATGAAAACTAGCTTTGCACCCAGCCCTCCCAGGCAAGAACAGATGGCTGGCCCAGCCATGAAAACTAGGTTTGCCTTTCACTCAGCCCTCCCATGCAAGAAAACATGGCTAGTCCAGCCATGAAAACAAGGATTCCAGTTTTCACGGCCAAATGGTTTTTTCACGGCCAAATGCCTTGAACGGCCTCCGGCTCCCTTTTAAGGAGCCAAAGGGCTTCCCAGGTCAGCAATAACCCTATTGCGATCACTGCACCGAACATCAATTTTTGTTGCATACGCCTCGCCTTTGCCTTCCTCGATGCGACCTAGTAACCGTCCAAAGGCACTTCGTGCGGAAAATTCAAACCCAAGTTGGTTCAAAAATCCTTTCTACGTAAATCCCAGGACCCACACCTAGATGCAGTTCCTACAACCTACGCACAGCGAAGTTTACGCAAACGCGGTTCCCACACACAAGCTCTCAGGTTCGGAGCAGCTCAACCCTTTTGGACGCTCTCTCAGAGGTGCTGTAGCAACAAAAAAACACACGAACCAAAGCAACAAGCAAGACAAGCTGGACTAAACCACGTGACTGTCTCAGACTACTTCTTTGCAGTTTCCTTGGCTTTGAGCCAAAAGCAACCATACAGCTTGACTGCAACAATTGTTTAAACGTTCAAGATCCGAAGATCTTTCTCAAAAAAACTCTCTTCAACTAACCAGAGATAGTCAACATCGACACTGCGGTCGCTGATGCCCCCTCAGACGACCGGCAACCCATTTTTGTCATCTCACTATGATGACGGGTGCTCGGTCTGTTGTCATCATTGAGGGACATCGGCAACCACCGTCTCGATGTTAACCTGTCAACCAACAAACTCAAAACGACGTGTCGACTATTCACAGTTACACACACAACTACTAACAAGCAGCCACTCTAAACTCAGTTTAGTCCAAAGTTCAAAGTTCAAATCGGTTCGTCACAGTGCGGAAACTTTCTATGAAAGTTTCCCATAAAAGTAAAGTTCACAGAACGCAACTTTCGCTGAAAAATTCTGTGGGTTTCTGGAAACTCCATTCCAGGTTCTTTGAATTCATAAACACTTTCTATGCATACGATTCCACTTGCATTCAAATGTTCACATTCTTGAATTACTTCAAATGCACTCATGCATTCAAACGTCCTCAATTCAGATTGATTCCAAATGCATGCAAACGTTCTCAGCTCAATCCTGAACTCCTCAATGTCATCAAGACATGTCCGAAAAGTGCTCCAGGCTTCGCATCTATTTACAAATATTCATGGTTACCATAAAACAGATCCCAACAGATACCAGTCTCACCGCATCCACGAATGTTATATCAATGCAATATCCAAACACAATTCTGAACACTAAGATGACACTACCTCAATTGGTCGGGCCAATTGATGTAGTCTCACCCGAGCATTCTTCCGGTGACCGGAGTCACGAATTCCAAATTGCTTCCTCAAAGAATGCCAGCATTGAATTCTCCAAAGCAGAATATGCACGCCCCACCAAAGCAGAACTCGCACACTGTACCACTTCAGCTCGTTCATCCAAATATGCACAAAGCCAGAAGCTTTCCTCGCTCACCAGCCAAAAATACCGGATATTTCCACACCCCCTTTCGAGGGAAGCTTCGTCCATCCATGGCGTCGTTCGAACGGATACCCATACAGAGCTAAAACTGTTTCAACCCCCTACCAGCACCCCTAAGAAGATCCGCCAGGATCAAACACTTCCTTACCCTCAAGTTAGCATGGTTACGCGTCGCGTGACTTCAGCTGAAATTCAAAACCAGTCCAAACAAGGTCCTAAAAGCGTGGCATTCTTAGGCCTCCTCTGTACATGTATACATCCCGGGAGATGATACTTAGCTCCCGTGTGAAACACAGCAAGGTCACACGCAAAAGGTCAGGAGCTCTTCCATTCGGAAGACTTCCAAAAAAAAATGGAAACGCAACACTTCATCTAGCTAGATCCTAAAAGGTTTTCATTGCTACCCTCTTAGATTACTCGCAACAAACAACGCGTCCATTGTCTGTCCATACATCCGTTTGTTTGAATTGTACGATCTGTCTCATCCTCTCTGACTCTCTGTGACATGACTGCAACAGAGCATCAACTGCTGTACACGCACCTATGTGTGTGTTTCAGTGCACGCCCCTCGCTCGCGCACACGCGTACGCCGCGTTACCCAACGCTAGCGCCAGCGACTTGTTATACTTACCAGTCTCGTTCCAGTTCACGTCATTCAGCTGCGCATGTTCCTTGCACCTGCATGCCTGGAAACGCCTCAACGGTTTGACAAACTCCTCCGAGTCGCACACAAACCTCAGCCTCTTTCCTACAGGTTTACCTGAGCGCGATACGTACCCAAGTTTGCACAACCTCACAACTGCTTCCTGTTTGAGACCTAGTTCATTCAACAAGTCCTTGACACCTGCATATGACCATAACACATTGTTCACTGGCCATTCCAAGCTGAATGTATCAGCTTTCTTGCGGTACGACGGCAACCTTTTAAGAAGGGGTTCAAGTTCAGCGAACCGAATATCCTCAGACCCTGCATCCTGGCGCAAGTACCGTATTGGAGATCCAGACGCACACGGACAGCTCGCATGAAAATGTACGTGCGGACGCATTCCAAGAGCCGACGCATTAGCACACAAGCGTTCAACTCGTTCCAGCACGCTTCGCAAAGTCGATGCTTCTTCCCCCTCAGCGGTTACTCCAATGTACGCAAACGCTGTGTTGTGTTGTGACAGTGCACTCTGTTCCTCACAGCAAAACTCAACAAAAATCAATGCAATCGTTTTGTCACGAGGTTTCAGTGTATGCAAAGGTTTGTCAGACCCTTTCAAACCTTGAGACCCTTCGGTTGTTGCTGGGCTTCTCGGCTGAAATCCACAAGTCGCTCTATGAACAAAGTGGTAACTTGAACACTTAGTTAGGATGTCTGACAGGTTTATAGGCCCTTCAATCCAACCAAGCTGAATATACCTCTCTAATTGTTCACGCAACCAAAAAATTCTCACTTCCGTATGCCTTGACTTGCGTGGAACATCAAGTGCTGAAAGCAACTGCTTAGCCGACTCGGAGTCGGTGAGCATCAAAATAGGAAACTTCCTACCTTCAAATCCAGCCAAGTTCCCAAAAAAATCATTCACCATCTTTCTCACTAACGGTAAGAGACCCATGGCTTCCTGTGCCGTTTCCTGGATTGCAAACATCTCGGATTCGCAGCTTGACAGTGATGTGCACGTCTGATGACGTGAGAAACCTTTCACCAGTGAAGATAACACGAAAATGAAAGCTCCAGAAATTCCCTTTCTCTGAGTCGCCCTCATAGGTGCATGTGACGCGTCACAGAACACCACCATTAATGGTTCTCCCGACAACTCAACCGAATCCTGAAACAAAGATTTCACATTCCCAGGAGATGGAAAAGATAATTCTTGGTCACCATCAAACAACAGAAACCTCAGGACCTGCCTCATGGCCTTTTCATGACGACCATCTGGAGCATGTTGGCCCGTAGCCAAGTATGCTATGAAAATATGGAGATCCTCTCGAGTCTGTGATAGCCATGCCATCTTTCCCAAACTCCTACGATATCTTTGATATGCTTCAGTACTCAATGGTGGTCCCGGAGGACCATCAAGTGTCTCTCTCAAGTTAGGCACAACAGGTTTCCCCAGCTTCATCTTCTCCATTCCATAATCACGATAACAGGAATCGAGATACCCTGGTGCAACACCAACCAACAGTTCTTTGGCCCCAGCTTGCCGACGAATCACCCTTCCAACAAATTTCATGGACCCCTCTTGATTTGGAAACAACTGACCCGTGACTTTCGTGGGAACTACCACATTCAACTTCTCCCAAATTTTCTTCCCCATGTCAGGTTTGTTTGAGAAGATTAACAAGTCATCCACATAGATGATCATGACCGTACCTGGTGCGGTAAACACACATGGACTAGTAACATCACATGTCAATCCAAGTGGTTTCACAATTCCCTGCACATACTCCAACCAGTCAAGAGAAGCGGATCTGATTCCGTTGAGACTTTTACTCAAATCCATGAACAATGGTGAGTTATCTGGCCAACTCATCGACGCCGGAAACCTCACAATCACCTTTCGTTCCTTCCCCAAAGGTGTATGCATGAAGGCTGCCGAACAATCCAGCGTCCATCCATACGCATTGGAATATCCACCGATGGCAAGTGCCATTTTGATAGACTCTGAACTGGGTGTTGGTGACGAAATACCAAGGCTCTTGGCCTTGCCCCCACCAGAAGCGATGTCTTTGACCACTATACGGGCTCGTACGCCATCTTCTCCATCAATCACCTTCTCCGTTGTGACCCAACGGCATGGTATGATGCGAACACCATACTCATCCGCCTTTGCAGTGGCTTCGGACTGCCTAAGTGGTTTCCCTGCACTAACCCTGTCCAGATTCTTGACTTCAGTCAACATCCCTGAAAAAGTAAGGTTACCATCTAGGGTATTTGACGTCGAATCATCAACCGCATAGTCTGGTTTCCAAACCTTTATTGAGGATCCACAGAACGACACTGTCTCTGACTTAGAACCGCCTTGGTAAACAACCGACTGCAACGACTGGTCTTCGAAGAACATGTCAGCCCCGGTGAATCCCTCTGAAAGTTGCATGATCCCATGAACCCTGCTACAATCATCGGTAACACAGACACCAACACTGTCCAACATGTCCCCATCGTTTTCAAGAGGTCGTTTCCTAGACTCCCCAACATCCAAGGATTCAGGTTCTGGTTCAAGCTGTTCATCAGCTACACGTTTCATTCCACGAGTTGAAACGTGGGAGCCATCAGCTATCTGTGCATCTTCAACATTCTGAGGACTCGAGAACCGAGCCTCTTCTTTCTCATGGATGCTAGGAGCAATGCTCGGAGCATAGCTATCATCACTGGCTTCCCCCGATCGTTCCAACGGACGTTTAACACCCCCACCAAAGGAGCCCTGGGCTACATCAACATTGACATCATTCCCAACACCCCCTTTTGAGGTATCAACCATCACACTGGGATCAGAGGTACCAACCTTCATGGAATCACCCACATCAGCTGGGCTACCTTTCAACAGCTTTTCAAACTGATCAATACATTCACTAGAATGAGTTAACCCATCAGGATTCACACCTAATTCCAATGCACCGCATGCCGGACAACCAGGTGTATACCCAGATTGATCAAACCATTCATTGGGGGGCACTTTAACTACCGCTGCTCTCTCTCTCTCAGCCGCTTCGGCCGCCTCTTGTCTCTGAGTTCGCAACCACCGAACGTAGTTTGCACAACAGCTGGCACTGTGTACCTTTCCCTTTCTCGATTGACCAAGTTCCAAGCATCTGCACGCTGCGCATTCCTTCGTGTACATTTCATACTGTTTAAACCACTCCTGAGGTGGCCCGCCTTTTGGACACACTGGTTCTTCAGTTGGTGGACTGTCAGACAGTCTCACCTTTTGAAATTCAACATCGTCCGCTGGAGCAGAGTCTCCTACTGATCTATGTTGGGACTCACCCTCAACACAAAACCCTTTCAGCAGTGACTTTTCCCACCTCATTGGTAAAACAAGTTTAATACTCTTTGGGTGGATTTTTCGAAGAACACCATCAAGCATCACAAGACAGAGTCCTGACTTACTGTTGAATTCTGGACGCAAGTATGCCCCCTCCAAGAACCTAGGTCTGTCGTCGGCCTGTGCCGATTGGGGTAACTCACAAAGCACAACTGACCCAAACATGGAAGTGATTGGTCGCGTGGACATACTTGGATTCTTTCCCGAAAGGAATTCATGTGGCGTCTTTGAGCTCCCATGGATTGATGCATGACTGTTCAACATGAAACAAACATACTCCAAGACTGCTCCTACAGCTGTCTCATTATCACAGATCGCAAGCCCCTGCATTCGCAATTCCTCTGACACGCAAACAAAATTCTCCTTGATTGCTCTAACAGATCTCTCCGCTGACCCGTTCATCGCCTGTCCCTGTGGTGGCGCTTTGGAAACTCTGACATCCTTACCTACTTGCAGTCTAGAAAACACATTTCCCACTGCTTCTTCATCGTCAGTACTGACAACAAGGACACCATGACTGTCTCCTAAGCAACCCATCTCTCCTAACCATCTCTGAACAGAAGCTCGAACATGATCAGTGTTAGGACCCATGTGAACAACACCCACCATGCCAGAAAATCGTTCGCAAATGATCAAAAATTTGAACGTTTTTAAATGGAAAAAATCAGCTGCTAATTCGACAACGTTTGTGCCGTCTTGTTTCCGTCTGTGTTGAGAAACCCCTTTCGTTCTCTGACAAATTGCACATTTCGGGTCAAAAGGAATATGCCCCCTAGCCCTATGCATTTCATCCATGTCACTCTGAACGACTGCTTTCTTATAGACTGGGTTAATATTCAACTCAAGTACCGAAATCGAAGATTCCCCAGCTCCTGACGGATTTTCGCACGACACCTCAATTGTCCCAGCAACTGGACGGCCGGAGCCTTTCCTGGATCCAAGGTACAACCATGGACACCCTGCCCACGACATCAAATCGGCTGAAAGACCCATGCCCTCATGAATCAATTGAGATCTCTTTCCAAGATTCACATTCCATCCACGTTCAACCAACTGCGTAGTACTCAAGATGTTGTTACTAGTGTTTCCTACCAGTGCAGACAACTTGATTTCTCTTTCAACCTTTTCTCCAACATGATTAATCATGCTAAGGTAGGTCTGAACCACGACTTTCTTCTTCATGGACACTTCAGTCCCATTCGCTGCAAAAAACCGTGGACCATCTCTCACAATTTCTTCTGAAAGAATCCGAAATGAACCATTTTTCAATGCAGATTCCGACAAAACAGTGACGCTGGCACCTGAGTCAATCAACCACCAGTTATCCTGTCCTCTAGTCTCCAAAGATGACAGCAGTGGCATACAAATGAGCCCATCGAACCACGACACATCCCCTTTAGGAACATATTTCGATCCAATCAGCCCAAAAGAACCATTTTGGAAAACAACATCTGATGCCCCACCGACACCCTTTGTCGCCTTACCACGACACACCGATGACACATCGTGACATGAAAAACCAACATCCTGATCCAATGAACTTTCATGAGTCTTTTCAGACATACAGTCCGACTTAAGATCTGGTCCCAAATCATGCACCTCAGTGCTTTCATCCGCCAAGATCTCATCTCCAGTCGCACACACAATGTCAAAGACACACTGTCCAGAGGTACCGAAAGAACCCAAAAGAGCCATTTGAAGACCTGAACCAGAAGCTTCCTCTTGAGCCTCCCATTCACCAGCCTCTTCATAACCCTCTTCCTGCTCCTCCTCACCCTCACCAAGTTCATACATCTTCCCCTTGCCTTGCCCCTTGCCTTTGGATTTGGCCTTGGGCTTCGCCTTGGGACTTGGACCAGATTTTCCTTTCTGACCTTGTTTTCCACTACCCTTCGAAGGTTTCTTCTCATCAGGCTTGTTCTGACCCTGGCTCAAACAGTTACGACCGATATGGCCTGTCTTTCCACACTGGAAACATTTCACACCAGTCATGTTTGTGGAACATTCCTCAGTCTTGTGTGTCCTCTTCCCACAACGACCGCAACCAGTACCAACAGCTGCAACTGTCTCTGAACCCTGTGCATCAACATCACTTGAAACAACCTGTTCGCCTGCAACTCCATGCACCATGCGCTTCGAAAATGCCCCTAGCTCAACATATAACCTTTGTTGTCTCTCATACTTCAGACCTGCTGCTTGCAAAGCCTCCCAAGTTTCGCTTTCTGAGTGCAACAAACAATACTGTTTCGCATCATGAGGCAAATTCCGAATAAAAAGAAGTGCCAAATCTGAAGACGTAATTTTCAAATCAGCCCTAGAAATTCCCACAGGCAATGTCTCTGCTAGCCTTTCATAGTTGTTGACTGCAACTTGAATCATGCGTACCAAGTCCGATACTACGTGAATGCTCTTTGAGTCCACCTTAAACTCTCTACGCAACAATTCTGCTCGAAGGCAAATAGCCTCCGTTCTAGTTCTCAGTGAAAACTCTAAAGCTAACACCCTGATCAGCTCGTACCCACATGAACCAAAAGGCTTTTGTGGAGAATTGTGGACTGCACATCCCGCCTCGAAGGCACGAATGAGTGAATCACTACGATCATGGTCAGCAAATGCCACTTTCAACAATGCAAACAGTCGACTACTCCTAGCTTGCTGACCCGGAGTCAAAGTTGAATACACTATCTCAGTAGGCCACTTGATACTTTGCTCAATCTCCGTAGCCATCTTGGACGATGCCAACTGGCTCCAAGCTCTCAAAGACTGAACGTATTTGAAAAACCCTGTGATTTCAGTTTCTCGGTCACGCCAAGTATTAGTACCTGGTACTGGGGGAGCTGGCAACCACTTTTCTGATCGACTTAGTACATCCCTTTCACCACTGACATCCCTACGACGTGCAGTGTCACCAGATGAACCATGTCCACGATCATGTCTGCGTATTGGGCTCCCGATTCGATTGAAAGAACAGTCACCATCCCCAGAATACTGCTGACCAAAAACATCACTAGGACCCTGCATTGGAGCAGTCTGGTTTCTAACTGGATTACCCGCAGCATTCCCAGTCTCAACCTGTTCAAGTCTTCTCTCAAGAGCACCGAAACTCCTACCAATCTGCCCCTGCAAATCACTCCGCAGAGACACCAAGGCTTGAGAAATCTGCAACAACTGTGTTTCAACGTTGGTTTGTCCGTTTGTTTCAGTTTGTCCAGTCTGTCCAGGCGGCGTACTAAGCGACGGAAGACTATCATCAACCGGTACTTCATGCGCTCTCGTCGCGTCTAGACCTGGACCTGCCTGCTGTCGTGCACCTCCATTAGAATTACCCAAACCTGGGGGCTGCAAACCTCACTCCATTGCTTGACTTGGATTGGCTCCCTGCTTACGCTTGTGACAAAGGGACCTGGAAGTCTTTCATCGCGTTGCCTTGCATGGTTATTCAACCAGTCTCTCCAAGCATCATCTCTTTGCAAAGGATCATCTCCGCGAAACCTTTCTGTTTCAGGTTCTACACTACGCCTACGCCTCCTAGCGTCTCCGCGTCTAC
Organism: Cladocopium goreaui; assembly: GCA_947184155.2. Taxonomy (NCBI): domain Eukaryota; class Dinophyceae; order Suessiales; family Symbiodiniaceae; genus Cladocopium; species Cladocopium goreaui. Next base: position 391,648 of record CAMXCT020003669.1, on the reverse strand, counting down.
CAGAACCACCAGATCCAGACATTGCAACTACACTACTGCAAGGATACTTGACTACAACGGATGCTGCACGTTGGCAGCTCCGCTACCATGCGGAAAATTCAAACCCAAGTTGGTTCAAAAATCCTTTCTACGCAAATCCCAGGACCCACACCTAGATGCAGTTCCTACAACCTACGCACAGCGAAGTTTACGCAAACGCGGTTCCCACACACAAGCTCTCAGGTTCGGAGCAGCTCAACCCTTTTGGACGCTCTCTCAGAGGTGCTGTAGCAACAAAAAAACACACGAACCAAAGCAACAAGCAAGACAAGCAAGATGGACTAAACCACGTGACTGTCTCAGACTACTTCTTTGCAGTTTCCTTGGCTTTGAGCCAAAAGCAACCATACAGCTTGACTGCAACAATTGTTTAAACGTTCAAGATCCGAAGATCTTTCTCAAAAAAACTCTCTTCAACTAACCAGAGATAGTCAACATCGACACTGCGGTCGCTGATGCCCCCTCAGACGACCGGCAACCCATTTTTGTCATCTCACTATGATGACGGGTGCTCGGTCTGTTGTCATCATTGAGGGACATCGGCAACCACCGTCTCGATGTTAACCTGTCAACCAACAAACTCAAAACGACGTGTCGACTATTCACAGTTACACACACAACTACTAACAAGCAGCCACTCTAAACTCAGTTTAGTCCAAAGTTCAAAGTTCAAATCGGTTCGTCACAGTGCGGAAACTTTCTATGAAAGTTTCCCATAAAAGTAAAGTTCACAGAACGCAACTTTCGCTGAAAAATTCTGTGGGTTTCTGGAAACTCCATTCCAGGTTCTTTGAATTCATAAACACTTTCTATGCATACGATTCCACTTGCATTCAAATGTTCACATTCTTGAATTACTTCAAATGCACTCATGCATTCAAACGTCCTCAATTCAGATTGATTCCAAATGCATGCAAACGTTCTCAGCTCAATCCTGAACTCCTCAATGTCATCAAGACATGTCCGAAAAGTGCTCCAGGCTTCGCATCTATTTACAAATATTCATGGTTACCATAAAACAGATCCCAACAGATACCAGTCTCACCGCATCCACGAATGTTATATGCATGCAATATCCAAACACAATTCTGAACACTAAGATGACACTACCTCAATTGGTCGGGCCAATTGATGTAGTCTCACCCGAGCATTCTTCCGGTGACCGGAGTCACGAATTCCAAATTGCTTCCTCAAAGAATGCCAGCATTGAATTCTCCAAAGCAGAATATGCACGCCCCACCAAAGCAGAACTCGCACACTGTACCACTTCAGCTCGTTCATCCAAATATGCACAAAGCCAGAAGCTTTCCTCGCTCACCAGCCAAAAATACCGGATATTTCCACACTTCGTGTGGGTGGAGCTAAGTCACCGATTTGATCCGCCAAGGCTTTTGCAGCAACATTTTCTTTGGTGTACACGATTGCATAGAAATCACTGAGCTCGCAGCTGAGGGCAATTAGCAAAACCGCCAAGGAACGCGTCTTTCCGGCACCAAAAAAGCCTGCGATGCACAGGTCAGAACGGCCAGTGAGGATCGCCAGGAGCAATGCTACTGCCACAGTAAGGACGTGCCCATCCCCATGCGCTGCCAAAGGGAATAGGCTGTCGCGCATATATTCATCATGCGGGCCTGGGAGAGCAACTCCAATAGGTGTCAGTAAGCGACAGAGCACTCGGACCAAAGCGTCCGTGAGCTTCGTCCGGCGTTCACTCATCATTCTTCGCACTGGGATGTTGGGCTGAAGAATGCCCATCGTCAGTGGGAGTCGTGCCGGATTTGCCTGTGCGAAAACCAGCAATTCACATCTGCTTCGTATGTCACCAAGGAAAGCCATTTCTTCCATCACCACCGAAAAGCTTGCGTGGAAGACAATGGGTTTCGGCCAGTCTCATTCCGGGTCAAAGTATTCCACTTCCGCTGGCTGTTGCACTAGGAGGCGGCCACAAAATGCAAACGCAACAGACCTGGAGACCAGGACTAGCTCAAGGGATTTCGGGGCAATTCGACGGTATGCACGGGAGTCAGCGGACCGACTAGTACCTTGCATTACTTTTTCTTGGACCAGGAAGATGGCACAGCGACGCGGGCCCTCGGGGAGCTGGAAACGCCCAAACAGGGCTCTCCCTGCCATCACATTGGCTTCCATGCTTCCTAAGTTGCCATGTTCACACAGACTCCATGGTGACGCGGAAGGAACCGCCTTTGGGTCGCTGAAGAGCAAGAGAGGAATGCAGTCAGTGATCAGTTGCATGACATGAAATCCCGCAAAGGCCTTATAGCCATATCGGACCACCAGCTCAATTCCCGGTTGACCTCGCTCTTGTCGTTGCGCCAACACCACACTGGTCCAAGGGTACAAGTGTTGTAGCTGACGACCTGCATGGTAAGCATCCAGTTGAGGCAACACCATATCTAGCAGGAAGATCAATATGCGCAGCGGGAAACCACGGAGGAATTCAGTGAGCAGGTTTCTCATAAGTTCTCCTCCTTCTGCATTCGCCTGCCCAGGAATTGGGATCATGTCGATCAGGACTTGTCGCAGATCCTGCTCTGTAGCAATGGGATCATCTCTGACATCCCTGTCATCCCATGGCACCGTATGTAGATCAGCACATCCCTTGCCAGCAGCCTGAAGAAGGGAACTGAGGGTCCGTTTGCAGTGGTCAGGGAGATCAAAGCTAACCCATGAGAGCGATAGTCAATACGACAGGTGCCTTCCTCAATCGATGTAAACAGTAGATGCCCATAAGCATGTCGCGCTCGGCCACTCCAGGAAGGCTGACCATCGATGAGGACGACATTATAGCTAAGGTCTGTAAGGGTGGCTGGGTGCCATACGCAGAGTCGATCTTCAAGGCAGTGTAGAAGTATCACTCTTCGTTCCCCAGTTGTCAGCCTCAGCATTTCTGGCGGAGTGGCAATTGCAGCAACCTTTGTGGTCCTGGGAAGCAATCGAACTCATTGAGCACTTTGTGGATAGCCAATCCAGTGTACGATCCAGCCGAAAAGCCGAGAACATCAATGTCTCTTATACCGTCTGGGATGGAAGCTGTCACAAGATGGGGAAAACAGGCTCGCACCAACAGCAGTTTGCCCTGTGGATGGTAGCATCTGAAGATTTGACGAACTGCCGTGACCCATGTGGGTGGGGAGGTCTCGCATGTGCTGGCCGGATGGTAGCCGCCATCAGTAGCCGTATGGCACGGGTGATCAAGAGCTTGAGGTTGGCAAATCTATCCGGCAAAAATTCCTTCCATGCACTCCATCCCACGGCAGTGGAGAAAAGCTGGTAGATTGCATACTCATGCGTTGTTTGGTCAACCCGAGTTGGATGATGCGCTGCTCCCAATCATCCGTCATTGCCAGCGAAGGGCCTACCTTTCATTTGCGCATGGTTCTAGAATCATGGTCAGGGCTTAGCAGTCCGCCTCCCAGTCCACTGCAGTGTACAGTGAGAGGTCGATCTGGCAAAGGAGAGTCCTCTTGCCACAGGCTATTCATCGAGAACACCCACTGTGCCCATCTCTTCGGCCGGTCAACCAGAGTTTTTCGTGGTAGTCTGCTTTCGTGTACAGCTAGGCTCTTGCTAGGGTTAACCTCCGAGCTGAGTCTTTATGTCTGTCTGAGCATTTTTTCCGTCCAACGCCGTGTGGCTTCCGCCAGGTCGTTCAACAGCTATCCAAGCATGTTGCAAATGAGATTAATTATTTCCGTAGCCTTTGGCTCAAGGCCGTATCGGCTCACACCCCGTGGGACTGGGTAACCCAATTTTAACTCAAGGGGCAAACATCCATCTTGGGTGATTTGCGTGAGTTAATTTTGGGGGCACCAGTATAAAGGGGCTAGGGTAGTACTGCCGTAGGAAGAGCACAAAGGTGCCCGTTAACCTGTTTGTTTTGTAGATAATTTGGGAGGGGGGGTTTATCTTAGTTTTGCCTGTTTAAGATCTACCTTCTCGTTTTTGGTTTACCTGCATTGTGTCCATAGAACACACCTGTTTTGAACCCCACTTGTTTAAGGACTCCTGGGGTACCCAGTGTAGTTCTTTTACTTGTGACCTTGTTTGATTGATTTATAAGGCTCACTGGGGTACTCAGTGTAGTCTTTATTGTTCTTGTTATCGTCTTGCTTCGCCCAGGTTGCCCCTCTGGTTTGCCCCTGTGTAGTCACTGTACCCAGGGGTACTCTGGGTTATAGTCGACAACATGAACTGCAATCCTCATGACACTATTGAACAACATGCCATTGAACTGGTGTCAAGTCTTGGGAAAGAACATCTTTTTGTTGCGAACTGCCCCAGTGATATTGATTCGAACAGATATTCAGGCACTGTGATCACTTATGAAGAAGCCTTTGATCACAGTGATACAGGAGTAGGCCTCTGCCTACTGCTCCCCAAAGCTTATGTCCTTCAGAAATTCATAGACATATGCCTTAACAAAGATATCTCTGTTCATTTTGTCTTCACTTGTTCAAGCAGTACCAGCGAATTTGAAGCTTCTGCATGGCTATACAACCTTCTAAATGATAAGGTTCAGCATGTCGGCTTTATGCAAAATCTTGGAGTTACCTTTTGCTCCGCAAATAACCAAGAGAAATACCTCATTGCATGCCAGGTTGAACCGTATGCTGAACACTGCCATGTTTCTTGGTCTCGACCCTGCAGAACGCTGGAGTATGTTTTTCCCAGAACTGTTGTTGAGCGACACCAGACGATCAGTGAACTTCAGAGCCGTTCTACAAGGACTTCAATCTTCTGGGTTATTTCTAATATATATATATATCTTAATATATATATATATGAACAAACCAAACTTAAACTTGTCTATTATTCAAAAACCAAACTTCTTCTCCAAAACCATACATCTGGTTTGCTGAAACGTGGTCACGCTCGGTTTAATTAATATTCCCTTTTTCGCTTGCTGGAATTATTTGTCTTCGAGGCACCAACCAACAAATTTATTTGGTTGAACCTTTGGTTGAATTGACAGATGGATCTTAAACCCCCTGTCAATAGAAACGACTCACATATTGTGAGAAAAGCCGAGCAGCATGCAAAGTGGTGACTAACAGAAAACCTAGTGAAGGTGACGACGCAGGAACTACGGCGGATGCAAAACCTCCTGGATGGAGGGATAAGGTCGGATGCTTGGAATGCTTTGAGTAAGGCCAAGGTCGAAGTGGACTCACTACCCTGTACAAAACGAGCACAGCAGGTGAAGCCACTCCAAGAACATTGGACGGATCATTAGGTAAAGCAAAAGAAGCAACAAACGAATATGACAGTGAATATAATAATAACAAGAATAACCAGGTGTGGGATGGGTGGGTTTTTTAACAAGCAAAACGCATAATAAACGCACCAGAAGATTGAAGTAAGCTTGAACCAAAATGTTTCAAGGTAAATACAGATCTGAAAGTTCCCCGTAAAACATAAACGAAACAAGTACGTTAAACGTTCTACAAGGACTTCAATCTTCTGGGTTATTTCTAATATATATATCTTAATATATATATATATATGAACAAACCAAACTTAAACTTGTCTATTATTCAAAAACCAAACTTCTTCTCCAAAACCATACATCTGGTTTGCTGAAACGTGGTCACGCTCGGTTTAATTAATATTCCCTTTTTCGCTTGCTGGAATTATTTGTCTTCGAGGCACCAACCAACAAATTTATTTGGTTGAACCTTTGGTTGAATTGACAGATGGATCTTAAACCCCTAAATTAACTATCTGGGAATTCAACTCGCCAAATATACCCCAATTGAAAAGTGAGGGAATTCCAGCAATCAGGAAAAAAGGAATTAAACAGTAGGTAAGGTCCATGGTATTGAAGCTTCTTTCGGAATCAAGGTTGGAGAAGTGCGAATCTGCCACAGCTCTGCAAGAGGAATGCGGATGCGATCTTTCAAGTGAAATGAATGAGGTGGTGATCCTGTTTGGTCCCAACGGCTCAAGTCATCTGCCAAAATATTTTGAGAGCCCGGGATATGATTGACATCAATTTCCATCCCCAACATCGCGGACAAAAGACACATTCGTTCAAGAAAAATTGATAGGGGATATGTCATACTCCAAAGTTTATTGCTACCGGATTCGGCCCCACTGTTGTCACTGAGGCTCTTCAAGCAAATGGGCATTCGATGCGCCGGAAAAAATTTGGAAGTCACAAACAGTAAAGCGATTTGAGCCAGGGTCTCAAAAGCCGAAATAGATCGCTGCATTTCAGCATCCAGCTCAATGCCCAGTTGAGTAAAATCTGAATGTGAATAAATCTCCGAAAACCAGTAAATTTGGCCTGTAGCTGATTTGACAAAGCCTCCAATTTCGCATGTGCTACCAGAAGCACATGCATCAGCTGCTGCTTCCCCATCCCAATACTTTTTTGGGGTTAAGGGTTTCATAGGAGACAGGCCTGTGACCCATTGTATAAAATGTTGTATAATTCGTAAACTCGAGGAAGACAAATGTCTCTTGGTGGAAGAGGGATCTCGAATCCGAAGCCAAATTCTTTTATTGGAGAGAGGAACTGTCGTCAAATCCGACTTCGTCTTGACTGTATGATGGCGAACCGCCAGTAGCTGGCCTCCAATTGGCAGTGCTGTCCCCTGAGGGCGAGAAATGATATGTAGATTTTCATCCAAATGACTTGAAAATTGTCGCCAATCACCATTGTCAATGCTATAATGTGTTGCTGGAATGGAATAGAGGTCATGATACCAATGTCGAATCCATATTCGCATATATGGCCAAAGTTGGGTCAGCCAAAGTGCCAGTCCAATCAGTTTCTCAAGGTTCCGCTTGGAAGTCCTGGAGCTGCGTCCCATAGAATGGAGATAGCCCAGAAACTTGTCAATCTTTTGCATTGGTATCTCAATAAAACCGGAACGAAAATGGATTTTCCAGCCAATCCATTGTATGCTGAATGCAAGTTCGCATTTCTGCCAAGAAACGGGGATGTTGACAATTTGACAAAACAGACAAATCATAGTAGCTGAGATTGGCATGCCAAAACTGGATTGATGGAACAAATAGTCATCAACGTACAGTAGGGCCACATGTGCCCACCAGAGCAAAAAGTGGAAGAACCTCAACATCCAGCCGCCAAGTCTAGACCACCATGAGGCCGAGAAAGTGGCCCCGAAAGGGGCCACTCTGTAAAAATATAATTGATTTTGCAGCGTAAATCCGAGAAGGCCATGTTCTTCTTCCCGAATGCATACTCTTTTGTGAGCTGCTTTAATGTCGAGCGAAAATCCCATGTGATCCCCAGAATAGTTTCGGATCGGAAATGTGCGAAGTACATCCTTAGCGGATGGCAACGTACTTCGCTCGGGTATCACACAACGCCCGTTAAGGCCGCAGATTGTTTGGTCTAAGACCAGTCGTGGAGGTCGCCCATCTGCATGGGCAATGCCAAGTTTGCCCAGCGCAACGCCCAACGGATATCGCTGTTGTGCATCCTGCAAAGTACCCTCAAATGGGAAAACCCATCCTTTGTCGATTTCCTGTTGTACAAGCTGCCTGGTCAACATGATATCATCGTCAGCGCTCTGCCAGTTCGTCAAATGGGCCGACAGTGGTGGCTCATCAGCCTCCGCAGAAACATTAAGAGGAAAGCAATTACTCAAAGGAATATCCCGTTGAAAACCAGTACCCACACCCTCAATCAGCGCTGGAAACAATGCCTGATCGGGGTCTTGCATGATCTGGCAGAGTCCATGCATAATGTGCAAACACATAGGTTGATGGTCCCGGATAGTCCAATCTGGGTTGATGCCGGAATCCTGCAAAAATTGTTCCAGGTCATTGCGAAAAGGAGTGATGATATTCTCTGCAAACGGTGGAGAAGAATGATCAGTTTGCGAAAAGAATTGGACTAAAAACTTGTCCAACCGATTATCCAAAATGCGTTGAACCCATTTCTGTCGAAGAGGACCGAAAAAGTCCGTGGCCACTCGCTCACCCAAACTCCAGTCAGGGTTAGATGTAAATCCACCACCATCTTCTTGTCCAAAAGGGGGTTGGTTTTTAAGGGAGGAATCTGAGAAATATCATCCCATTTCCAGTCGTGCGATGAATGGCTCACCAGAGGTGCTACGCGCTCTGCAAAGGCTGTAGCCAGATCCTCCGGGTAGCAAGCTGTTTGTCTACTCAGATATTCACCTGTGTCCGATACGGTTCCAACCAAAGATACATGGCTCCCTTTAGGGTGATCACAGAGACGGCCCAGTTCTGCAATTTTTTGCCAGCTGCTCGCAAACATCCATTGTTTGTACCAGTTCTTACCATATGCGCAAGCAGAAATAACCACGCACCAGGCCAAAATCAGAGTCACAAAAGCTTTGACACAATCTTCCAACCAACTCATAGCTGATGGAGGTTGCTCTAGGTGAGCATGACCTCCTGCTTGATAAATCAATGTTAAGCAAGTCACACATCGAAAAAGTATCATATATGAATCTTGTACCTGAAGAAGCTCCGCACTTGTCAATCCAGGGACACCTTGCATAGCTTCCGGTTCCGGTGTCCTCAAGGCTTTAGGACCAGGTCGATGCAGTTTCAGCCGAGAGTAGTGGGCGCAGGAAGGAGAAGCAGCGCCATATGCCACCTGGCCCGATGAGCAGATCCTCAAGAGCTGCTCATAGCTCTGGTCATTCAACAAATCCATCCTTGAGTCCAGAAGAATATCAAAGGCTAAGACATCACCATGTTGTGCCAAAATGGCTTTACTCAATGGCCGTGTTGCTCCCGAGCAAATATCTAAAAATATTTTGCCGTCACCTGTGTGAAACACTGGATGAGATGGTGAAAGAACTGTTGGTGAAACTGGTGATACTGCTGCCTCCCCGGAGGAACCGGGAGGTGAAACCTGAACCTCCGAAACATCTTTTAAAGATACTGCTGAGGACGCTGTCGCTGCTGGTGCTGGAGTAGTGGAGCCTGTCGCCATGGCCACTTCCTGCACTTCCGGTTCCTGCTGTGAAAGTCAGTGTGATGTGTTTTGATGCTGGAGGGCGCCATGATCCAGGCCGCAAGCTTGACCGTTGACCGGATATGCACATCCATGTTGGAAACGGCAGTTGTCACCCAGGGAACAATTACCTGTTTGGTATCTCATACACAACTGCTTCCACTGACCGTCCTTTGTCTTGACATCAGTCAGCCATTGCACTTTACCTTTGCTCTTTGATTTGCCTTTGCCTTTCGATGGTTTGCCTTTGCCTTTACCCTTATTCGATGCAGGAGCAGTCCAAGGTTGAGAGGAGGACTGGGCTTTGGCTGGACGTGGACGGAGCTGCAACAGACCTGGCAAATCATGACGAATATGAGTGAACTCATGCAGGCAATTGTCCATGTCCCAGTTGCGTTCAGCCATTAAATCTGCTATTGATGCCCAAATCTGTCTGTCTGCGGCCTGCGCTTCAGTAATGGATGCACACCTCAACATCGTTTCCGGATCCACCTTCTGCGTCAAGAAGCCCAGAAATTTGGCCGAGTAAGCCTTTAAATTGGCCAGGTGTGCACCTCCACACATTGCAACTGCCATGTCATGAACTGCCAGCAAATTTCGTACCGCATTGACCCCAAAACCTGAATTGGAAATCCGCCCACACCGCTTTGGCGGTGAAGGCGTGCTTATTGGGGGGCAACAGCAACACTAAATGCTCAATGACATTTGTTAATATAGCAGTCGCTATATCAGCTTTAGCTGGGGGGGGGGGGCCCAAAAACGGTTTCGCACCGAGACCAGACCCCAAAAACGGTTTCGCACCGAGACCAGAATACGGTGGTGTTTTCGACATTTTTCGAGGATTTTTGGGTGTCTGAGCGCAAGAGGGTATTGAAATGGAATTTTGGGTCATTTTGGTAGCTTTCCGGCAATGGAAAAACGGCCAAAAATGAAAAAAACATTGTACATAGCAAGATTTTGCAGGGTTTTTGGATGCCAGAGCATTGAAAACACTGCAAAAACAAGTGTTTTGGACTGACGTTATAGCAAAAAACGTGTAAATTACCGTATGCTTGACTGGAAACATTACAAAAACACTGTCAAAAGCAATGTTTTGGAAGGATTTACTGCCTTTATGGCAAAAAACGTGTAAATTACCGTCTGTTTGACTGGAAACATTGGAAAAACACTGTCAAAAACAATGTTTTGGAAGGATTTCTTATTGAAACTTCTTAGCTTGAAGAGCTCCCACGGGGGAAAACCACCCTTAGCCCCTCTCACGGACCGAAATAAACCTGCGGTGTGGGCGGCCACCCCACGCGAAGCGGGGTGAATATCTATTGAGGGAGGTTCATCAACCAACAGGTTATGCAATGAAGCCACTTCCAATTTGGGCATCTTGGTTTGCCGCTGGGAGGAAATCTCATCAGCTTTAGCCATCGTTAGCCTGTATTTCCAAGGAATCCAGGCCCATTGCTTCTTCAGAAGCTGGTGGTGAACAAGGCTGAGGAGTCTCGTGCTTGGCATGGTGTCATGGTTTACCAACTCTGACGGGTAACTAGCCAGAAATTTGGCTTTCAACTGGTCAATCACTGAGGAATCCAACTTTGGAGGGAAACTTTCGGCCCATGAATTTTGGCTAGTCATGGGGTCACCTGATGCGGACGCCGATGATGGGGCTGACGGAGCCGCCACTGACTGCAAAGCGGATTGACACATTTTGAACGCTGCACACACTGATGCCTTTTGAAGCAAACTGAGTTCCGTATCAGCAAAAAGGTCCTGCCAAAGCCTGTCAAAAGACTCAAGGTCTAAGGCTGCACACGCGAAGGACTGAGTTGTCCATCCATCTTGCACCAGCTGTGATGCTATTGTTGGGTCCACGCCACATGTGGACATGATGTCTTCCAGACTTTGAGAAGCCATGACGCCACGCTGCAACGCAATGAGGTGATAATGTGTGAAATTCAACATGAATCAAACCTGACAGTTGGGAAAAGCCAAATTTTGACCTATGAATACCAATGTGCCGTTCAATCAGGTGCATACGCTGTTATTGAATGAAGTGTGATATGACACTGAGGACTGCACGAGAGGGCAATGGAAGTTCTCCAGAGATGGCCCCTTGCTTGTGTTTTTTTTTAAAAAAAACCTTGTTTTTTTTTTGAAATGGCTGCGGTCATGAACAAATTTGAGCCAGTGTAATGCAAACCATACTGAGTACAAACCCCTTTATTGCTTGGACATGGTGCCATGACGCAGTGGTGAATGCCCTCTGTCATGAGGGTGAAAATTTGTCTCAACGCGGCACACCGTTTTCACGCTCGTTTGACACGCAAATTCAGGTCAAGTTTATGGATGCCCAAATTTTCTTGCATCCCGCATGTTGGCAAAATGCCATACCGTCCTGCCAATCATCTAAAAAGGTCGTCTCCGTATGAAGCATGTGAGCACCACATGCAGCCTTCCAGTAGTTGTCACAGTGAAAAGGTCTGGAGGGGTTGCCATCATTTGAGATGACCATGGCATGAGTAACGCGACGATGTTTTGCATAAACTGCTTCATCAGTTTCAATCACCTCTTTGGAAATCGCCGTGCCACTAGGAGGAGGTTTCTCCCCGGAAGAACTTCCACTGTCACTGGAGCTGGAGCTGGTGTCTGATTCCGATTCCGACACATCATCACTTGTTGGATGCTCCTGCAGGAGCTCTTGGGGGTCCACTTGTGGGGCAAACGGCAACCACACAAAATTGTATTCTGGAGCTGTCTTCTTAAACCTCTCCAGCGTTACCGTTGGCTCGACCATTGGAAACTGTCCACCCCTGTGTTGGGCGGTTTTGGGCCTCCAACCCTTCTGAACCTCTGTAATCACTGTCTGTTGATAACGCAATGAACCCCACACGCTGTCACGACCATACAAATTCAAGGAACGTTTGGGATCTTGATGGTGTCCTTGCAAAAGACGATCTGAGTCACTGACCAGAGAACCGAGTTGGGGGCCAAAACTCAGCAAGGTCGCTTTCATTGAATGAAGCGTGTATTGCATCTGAAGCTTGTCCAGGGGATGTGGCCCCTGCCAACCCTTCCATGGGGTCAGCAACATATCCCGAAAAATTTTTGTGGTCCCTGCATAGTCCAAAGGTTCGAAGACTGAAAACGATCCATCCGGGGACATTGTAGGAATCAAGAAATCACAGCGGGTCCTTGAAATTTGTAAGTCATGCATCACTTCGTCCCAGGTCCTCAAAAATTTGTAAAGCCAGGTGAATGTGCCTAAGCTGCATAGCCCAGACGCCTTGACCCCAAAGGGGTGCCCTGCAGCCATGGTTTTTGATCGCCAAACCATGCCTCTCAGCTCCTGAAAATTGAACACTAATGAATCCACATTCATTCTCTGTGCATCAGCAAAACGAAGTCCTGACCAGGTGATAAGTAGGAAGGCTCCCAACATCATGATTTCATATCTTGTTGATGCGCTCTGAAGGATCCTACGCTCCCAATGGAACAAAATCCAAAGGGGGAGAGGTGGTGCCTCCCGCTTGTCCTTGCTCAGCTTCGTCTTCAAGAAGCTGTCCACCAATGGTGAAAAGCAAACATGTAATTTTTTTACGCCTGCCACTTTATGCCACCACCGAAGTGCTTTAATGGTAAAATTTCCAGAGGTAACATCCTTGTCTGTGTCACATGATTTGGACAGCTTCATCACTGTCAAAACGTCCGCAAGTTGAGCCTCTGACCAGTCATGGATATCCAACCCCAGTTGCTGAGCGACTGTGACAAACTTTTGAACCGCTTGTAGGTATCGAAGTACCGTAGTGGCTGCAAAGTTATTCAACAGCCTTTTTCTATGGTCAGCTGCATATGGAGAAGCGGACAGTGCTCTGTAAACATCCGAGGATTGACCAAAAACTTCCAAAAGAGCTGCAAAACGATCCACTATGAAATTGTTTTCACTCGTCACTTTTGAACGCGTCAATTGCATGGCTGTTGAGGTCCGAACGATGGGTTTGGGCACCTTTGGAATGCCATCCTTTTTCAACGGTGGGCACGGAAGAGCTTGCAGTGTACTGGGGCACAAGGCTGTCCCCCCAAGAATGTCATGTGGTGCCGCCGAATCGCCAGTCGACCCAGTTTGTGAAACCCGCACCAAACTTTTAGGGTAATAGTCATCACGATGAACCCTAGTATATGGAGTTTCCATCCGTGAAACATGGTGCAGCAAATCCCTGCGAACTGGGGCAAAAGCCGGAACTCCTTTAGGAGTGGCTGCTGAGATCCGTGCGACCGTCAAGCATGGACCTGATCTCGAAGGAGCAGGTGTACCTGTCAATTGAGTGGCGTTCAGCCTGAAAGGTGCCTGAAGTCGAGGTTGAACAACTGGTTGAGGTCGTGGCAATGGACATGCTTTGGCTGAGGGCTGCACAAAATCTGAAAAGAAATCATCTGTAATGAGGTCCCAACCATCATCTATTGTCGTCTGAGTCTCCATGGTCTGCCACTGATGGAGTAGTGATCTCTCTGAAACGCAAGGTGAAGGAAAAAATCCGATTCGAAGTCCAGCTAAGATATATGATATCCACAGGCAAATCACGTACAGGAGAATGTTGATCATACAAAAATGAGACAATAATGGTGCACAGCTCAGCTCTGACCGGTGATGTCAACACTTCTGTCCACTCAGGATCACGACGTCTGTCGCGCCGCATTGCTCGCCCCACCCAGGGCTGTCCAGTGAAAAGCAGAACTTGCAAAAAATGGTCTGGAATGTGGACATGCAACCCCAACCAAAGCAATGAAAAGCAAATTGCCATTGATCAAATGGTTGATATGCACCTAGGAAGTGCGCTTGTCTGTTTTTTTTTAAACAAGCAAAACGCATAATAAACGCACCAGAAGATTGAAGTAAGCTTGAACCAAAATGTTTCAAGGTAAATACAGATCTGAAAGTTCCCCGTAAAACATAAACGAAACAAGTACGTTAAACTTTCTGCAGTTAACTCTATTGACTTCAGAAGACCCAATGGATGCCATCGCATATCAGATAAGATTGATGTTACCTCACTCACTGTCCAAATTGCAAATGATTGCCTGGCAGACATCGAGCTTGTTGAGAAGGTCCTTCAGCCAACTGTTGATGCCGCTTGGTCGCATGGACTTGCAGAGTGTCAGATTAAGCATTTTTCCATGGAATGACTCAGAATTCCAAAAGCATTTTCCGCATGGAATCACTATGTCAGTATTGGACTTGAAGGCGTTTCCGAACACCGTGCTTAACGAGATACTTGTCCAACTAGCCAACCTTAAAGTGAGGTACCATTTCATGAATTACAGAAGACTTGCCATCTTTGGATCGCCGTCACTGGTCATTAATCTTCATTTAGCCCTTCTTCCATTTGACGTTCATTTACCGATTGGGCCTAAGCAGGGTGCCTTCACTGTCCACATGCTGCGATCAGAACCGCATTGCACACAGACCGCCCATGATTATAATCATTTTCAAGTCAAATTTGGAAAGATTGGTTCCTTTCAGTACGCACCTGCACAGATTTTATGGGCTGAAATTCCCTCATCAGCATGTACGGAGGACCAACTCGACCAACCAAACCAATCACCTCTAGTACAATTACTAAGACGAGAGGTGGGGGCTGTTAATTTCTCCATTCGCTGGTGCCAAGTTGACAGGTCACAGCAAAAGTGTCTCTGTTTTGACGTCGAGATTAAACATGAAGACTCTCTTCCTCTCTCACTTGATTGTGACCCTGGCCAAGTTGTCATTCAGCACCAGTGCCCCTCTGCAGAAGATTTTCGTGCTGATGTCTCCCTTACTGAAGTTGAAACCAGACGGGATCACTGGAATAAAGTCATTGCTCAACAAATGATCCCTAAAGAAGGCAGAATCAGTCATCTTTCTTTTGAACCAAACAAGAAACAGTCAGCCAGAAGATACTATGATTTGCGTACTGCTGTCATTGATTCCATGCAGGACTTCACCAATATTATTGCCATTGCGTCCCAACCGCCTGCGTGGTTCTTCTCGCCTAAAGAGTTGCATATGCCCTTGATGGAATGCTTACAAAAAGTTAACTTTTGTGACAACTCTTTCATCCAGGAACCCTTTGTGACAAATCCTGACACTGTTAAGATTGACCTACTTCATCATGAATTTATCAAACATAGGGACCACCAGAAGTGGCTCTTTTATCATATCGTACTTGGTCCAGAGCAGTGTTTCCACTTGAAATCCATCCATCTCGAGCGTGATGAATGGAAGGTACGATACTACGATGAATTGATCATACGCACCTTTGAACCCTCCTCAATTTTTGTCACACTCCCCCCTGGAATTTCAATATCGCAGGTCGTCGATAAAACGCAATGTTGTCACCTTCGAGAAGCATATGCCTGCACCGTACCATCACAAAGAACCCCTGATGTTGGCACTACCCATGCTGGATTGAAAGGGCAGTATACTACTGTCACACTGACTGCCCATTTTCCAAATGGCCATGGAATGAACAGCACTAAGAATGTGCCTTCCCACGGACAGTCGAGTTCAACACCAACAGGGAACAGACCAACTTATCGCCCACCACACAAACCCAGGCCGGGCAGAGGGTCTCCCAACACATCTCCTGAGGGCGATATTGAAATGCAGCCTGCACCAACCAGTAATAGCGAACACCCTGAACCCCCGAAAACGCACGTTCAGGCGAGCATCGGCGAACACAGTGAGGATGTGCCCATGGAATGTGTTGCAACAGCCCTTGATCCGGCTGACGACAACACTCATAGTCCGGACAAAGAATCACAACGACATGATAATACCCCCCATGGTCATAACCCCCTCGCCTCTGACAATAATCTTGCCATGGCCAACCTTGATCAGAATTACCCTCACGAACCAGGACAACATGCCCAGGATAGCAACACGAGCAACCTTAGTTCCCCCAAGGTGAAACACTTGCACCTCAATACAGGTACGCCCACTAATCACGAAGATGTCGCCAACGTGGGGTACTCACGGTTGTGTGACACTCCCCAATCTACTGCCCAGGCTCATTGTGTCTCCAAAGCCACTGTACAACCCTTATTACTGGACTGCACCACTCAGCGAAAAGATGCTACTGACAAACCCATCCGTACCCACTCCATACCTCAGATCACAGGACCACTCAACTCTCCTGCGTGTATTGCCAATGACCCAACGCCCGAACAACAAGACCATTCTGACAATCTTACCTCAAAAGTTGGCTTACCAGCGCAAAAGAGTCGGCAGACCAGCAAGCAGGCTGCCGAAATATGACCCCTCATCATAAGACGACCTAATTCGGCCATATTGTGAGCAGCAGTGGTCGAGGAGCTCCGTTAAAAGCAGCAGTGCGACCGTGAGCTGCTGAAAGAGATGGATGAGGTGTTGGAGTTTTGGGAGCTGTAAGCTAGCCGCAGCAAAGCTGAACACAGGAGTGTACCTAATCAGCCACCCGAAACTGTCCTAGACCTCCTAGCACAAAAGGCCGCCTATCAGCCACTGGACGACAGGGATAACACTCATGCTCCTGGCGATGATGTAATCTTTGTCAAAGCCTCACACAGCCCTATTGACAATATTTTATGTGGCAGTACGCAAAGCAGTAGTCTCCTTATTTCCAATAGAGAAATCATCACTGGATGGCCCAGCTCATTTTCCCATGCTGATTGCGACTACTTTACCAAGCTTGCAACGTGCTATCACATTAAATTCCCAAGCTACATGTGCTATGCGGTTACTGCACTACGTGTCCTCACCCATGCACCTTGGGATGATAACATGTTTCATGGCCACATCAGAGAATTAGTCCTATGCGCTATCGGCAATGGATGGACATGGGCTGACCAGACTGCTACTGTGCAAGGAAGACGAGTAAGCATTGGAGAAGTCTGCGCTGCTTTTGCCAGCTACCTGAACGTGAATGCCTTCCCGCCTGGGCAAGTTTCTGACCTTGACACCGCTATTATTGCAGCCTGTGATGACTTGTTTCCAGACCATAGCGAACGCTTCTTTGCGCAATTTCATGTGCACTGCCTTTCATGTAGCGCATCGGGCAAAGTCTCAGCCGCTCTGTTTGACACAATGTTGAGTATTAACCTAGAGAATGATACCATTGATCTTCCAAAAATGATTGCAGATCGAACTCCGCGCCTTGCACTTGACAGAGAGGATATTGGTTCTTCTCACGCCAGCGACTGTTACAATCAGGACCAACAAAGTAATGAAGAAATTGAAGGTTGTTTGATTTTTACCCTCAAAATTACAAGCCCCATTGAGCAACTACCAATTGCCACCAAGGCTTTGAATCTCCTTGGACAGCTCCTCAATGTTCCCACCCTCAGTGCCAATCCTGTTTCTCAATCTTTCCTAATCACTGGCATCATTATTGTTCAAGGAAAGTCGTCACACCACTTCCTTATCATTGAGCGGTGGAACGAAGGACAGGTTCTCGTCTATGACAACCTCCGAGGCCATGCATGGATCCCGGTCGAACAACTGAAAGCTACCTCCTTTGTTTGGGGTTTTGTCTTCCGTCGACACGACCATCAGCCTTATTCTTTCCAACCTCCACAGTACAAAGCCATTGCACCTGCCACACTTCAGTGTGCCAAGCAAGCTCACCGTCCCAAAAAACCAAAGTTAAAACCCAAAAATATCCTCGGCATCAGTGCCAAACGATATCAGGCCCCCAACCTTTCAAGAAAGAAATTGGGAAATAACAGTACTTCGGATAAATTAACTGAAGCATTGGATAGCAAGCCAATTGACCCCCCACCACCAAGTGAGAACCCTCGTCCTGCCGATATTCCGAAACACACTCACCCGACACACAGTTCGGTGGATGATCAACACGGGGCACCCGTGGTTGGTTACCCACCCGGAACCGAACACACGTCTCTCCCTCTGCAAAATGAGCCAGCCGGTAATGATCATTGCAGCCACCATGGGGTACCCATGGTTGGAATTGGTCCGCCTTTTCCTCACGATGGTACACCCATTCCACATGCTGACCAGAACAACGATATTGCAGGTGGTACGTCAGAAAGCCACTGTGGGGCACCCACAGTTGGACTGACGGAAGCCCCTCCAAACGATAACGGCTCACTATCCCATGCAGACCTTGGCAGCAAAGAGCTTGTTGCTGTCCCTCACCCACATGAAACTGAGGCTTTGACACCAGCCAGTAGTAACGCAAGTGCCAGGTGTCCAACACATGAGCATGCACCAGCGGAGGCTGTCCGGTCACGCCCCAATGATGGTTGCAAAGAGGTAAACCCATCCTGTAGCTATGCTGAGAGTCTCCGCCCTCCAGTCAGTGGTGAAAGTGGTGCTTCCCATTGTTCCTCTGCGAAGGAGAAAGATGCATCCCCTCCCAAAAGAGCTAAGTATTCCCAAGTTCACCCATACGCTATCATTAGCTTATTTGACGGTGTAGGATCAGCTATTCCGGCCATCACTAAAGCTATCGGATGTGCCCCGCGCATCATCATTGTTGCAGAATGTGACCCCATCCTTAGACAACTCGTTGGTGAACAATTTGCTCTTCGCACTGATGGCGAATGGACCCAATCCAGCAAGGACACTTACACGCTTTATGCTGACGATGTGCGGCAGCTTCTTCGCAACCAATGTCGAATCCTTAAGGAAGCATTTGCATTAGCTGGGCCACAGTGCCGCTGGTTTGTAATTGCTGGCTCACCCTGCCAAGATCTCACCCCAGCTGGCCCCCTGAAAGGACTCCTCGGACTCACTGGCCATTGTAGCTCCCTTTTCTACTATGTCCACGTAATCCTGTGGCTTGTGCAAAATGAACTATCCTCTGGAGTACATCCGCTTTCTGCTTGAGAATGCAGGTGCAATGCTTGATATCCATCGTAAAGCAATCCTACGTGCCCTTGGACTTAACCCTGATTCGTCTCCCGATAGCTTCCGCGTTGACCCCAAGAATACGCATGGCATAAGACGTAACAGATTTTACTTTCGCAACTACCAAGACTGTGTCAAAGTCTCCAAAACGGTTGTCCTGGAACTGAGTGACATAGAGGGGCCTTTAGTAGACTTTAATGGTCATCCGATTCCTTTTGGACCACTCCTACGAGTCAGGTCAGTCCTGGGACACAACGTGTATCAGCTATCTTGGACGGCATATCAACCAATTTCTCTTATATGGGACTACCTTTTCTGGGGGGATAAAGCTCAATTTCAACTCAAAGCCAATATGCATTCCAGTGATATAATTCCTGCCCTTGACTTTGAGCAATCTCTGCCGCCACATTATCTGCGTGCATGGAATCGATTCCTGCAGTCTCTCCGCCAAAAAAATGTGAGCACCATCGACAGAGATCGGCTTGTCCGTGCTATCCTGCCAATATTCCATCATCCCCACATCAAAGCACCCATGAGAATCTTGCTCTGTGAGGAGGTCGAAAAACTAGCTGGATTACACAACCATTTTGACCGGGTACATGCTCATCGCTCGCTGCTCACTGAACTTACAGTTAGAAACTATTGCGGCAATAGCTTTCATCCAGAGTATATTCAGGCAGCTGTAGGACACCCTGAGCGTCTACGCGACTGGCTTACTGAACCTGCTGAAGCAGCAACCAAGCATGCATGGTCTGGAGTCGTTCACCCGAAGCAAGCTCGTGCTCAATATCAAGCCTTGCGTGAACAAGTACAAACCCTGGCACGAGAACAACGTATCCGTGATTTCTCCTCCAAGCAAATTGGTCTTGACCCAATGCCGGAACTTCCAATTCATGCACTTGAAGGTCCCTTGACCCCAGTCATGCCAACTGTACTTCCTAAGCAACTGTTGCCCACTACCCGGAAAATTCACCCTGCTGATCTAGGTATCATGGACAACAGACCACCATCGCAGCTTTCGCCAACTGCAATTCAGCTCCTTCAGGAAAAACAGATGCAAAGTATCCTCGTAGGAATGAGGTTTTTCGGAGCAGGAATTGGGAGAGCAGAAGATCTGCTACAATTCTTCTTTGGTCATAATCATGATGCTGTAGTTGAACGCCATTGTCCACAGGCCAAGGAATGGATCTCCCACAAACTTAAATCTGCTGGACAGTGCACCTCCACCATGGCGCAAATTTTGCTTTGGTTGTATTCCTTGTTACATCACGAGAAAGTTTCTGTTCATTTTGTTCATATTGCTGACTGGGAAGATCAAGCACATATTGCTACCTTCGGGGACGCCCCTGCCAAATGGACGGTCTACTGTGTTCAATTTCCACGCTCACGTACCTTTCACCTTGACACAGCTGCGTGGAATTGTCATACCCGGGTTGACATCCCCTGGCAGCAACTGCCTCACCCAGTGGTTTTCACGGCTACACCTATCCCGTTCCACTGCACCAACCCCAACTGCATCTGGTTTGCTGTTCCTTATGGACCTAAAGGACAATATCTGATCTGCCATAGATTTATTGGCACATTCTTATATAACCAGTGCATTGGTTGCTTTTTGTCTCGTTTTGTCGAACAGGCCTCCTGCAATATCCATACGGCAGCTAGTTCTTACCCTGAACTCCATGGTTGTATGTTTATTGACAATGAAGGTAATGTCGCCGTTGCTGCTGCGCACGACTGGAAGCTTGATGACACTACAGGATACCAAACCTGCCTGATCAAAGCATCTATTGACTGCCGTGTTTTCAAGTACCCAGAGCATAGTGACACCCTCCCACATATTAATCCCATTGGGAAAATCAGTCAGGAACTCGCATGCAACTGGAACATAAACGATACTCCCCCAGATGTTGCCTTTTTTGTTTGTTCCCTGATAGAGTGTCACTAGTAACAATGCAGCACCTCGGGACAGTTGCGAAACCTCTGCTGCTCGAATTTCGCAACGCGTGGTCCCGGCAAATTCGAGCCTTGTATTCACTCCAATTTATGACCAAATGTCCGAAAAACCTACACTGCCTGCAGTCACTCTCTTTTTTGCCGCATGTACTCCAGATCCCCGCACCGTGGCCAATATTAGATATCCAGACAGTGGCTTATAAGTGTGGCATCCGCAGTGAATGTTTTACCCACTCTCGACAACTCCTTGCACAATCACTGGCCAACTCTTCTGAGTTTAGCCTCCTTTGTGCTGATGTCCTCAAATATCGTCTCGAAAAGAAACAAGATTGCTGTACTGCCCTCAGACAGTTAACCACATGGAATGTATCAGGTTGGAGAACGTTACAATGGACTAACCCTAAGACGCAAGCCATTCTCCGCCGGGCTCGGCACGGCATTGTCTGCCTCCAAGAAACCAGATGGACTGCGAGTACTGCTACCAACTTTCTCCAAACCTATCCAGGCTTTAATATTGCGCACTCCCCATCGATCGCAACAGAAAACGGAGGCCTGTCGGGAGGAGTCGCCATATTGATTCCATGCTCCTTTAGACTACTACAAGAAATTGTTATCGCGCCTGGCAAACTCATTGCTGCACAAGTCCAGACCAGAACCGATTGCTTTTGGGTAATTTCGGCATATTGTCATCCTAGCAGCGCTAAAGAAGACTGTGAAACGCTTGCCAGATGGCTATCTGATCATCAGGACCATCCTGACCCCTTCTTCATCGTCGGAGACTTTAATCATGGTCATCACCTTTCCCTTGATGCCTGGCACCGTATTTTAAGTTGTGCTCAAGGAGATGATATTGTCAAAGATGAACCGACCTTCTGGGGCCCAAATGGCTCGTCGGCAATCGACAAAGTCATTCTGCCGACCGAATACATGAATCGTGGGCTAATCCAACATCAGGTGTTCTATGATCGTCTTTTTGAGTCTGCTGGGCATGCATGCATATCCATCCAATTGCGCCACAGGCCGCCAGTGTCGAGCAGTTCAGACCTGCCTCTACATATGACCATACCAGCAAGTGTTTTTCAACCGGGTAAGGACCGACATGACACTCGACAAGTGTGGCCATCACTCCAATCGCTGGTTCGCCGACTTTGCTTAGTCTCCCAGCCCACATTTGAATCCCTTCAGGCATTATTATGGCAATGGTGGATGTCACTCCCCAAGCGGCCCCGAGACTTCAACACTCTAAGGAAGCATCTCCAATCTGATAGACCACTTCTCAACATCTCTAAACGGTTGCTACGAGAGCTTCTGTCGGCCCTTCCAGGCTTCCGCCCTGCCCTAGAAGAATATTGCCAAACATCCACGGTAATCACGGTTCCTCGTACCTTCCTTTGGAAGTGTTTCGAGCTCCTTGATCTGCAGCTACAACAACAGCATCTTATCACTAGGAATAGAGAGGAAACTACCCGCAGTCGTGGCCTGGGCACTAATGCCCCTCTGTGGCAGAGATTACGAGCTAGCTGCCCGCGAACTGTCTTTTATAATGGTCCTATTCTGGACGGTGCGGGCAACCAGTGCCAGACTGACCTGGACCTGTCGGCAGCCATGCTCGCCACTCGCAAGTTCTGGTTCCAACCGCCTGTCAAATATGATCCTGAGTGGACAGATTACCTGGAGCAGTATAAAGCACAAGCCCAGCCCTGGCCACATGTTCCCCCACCGGGCGCGGAAGACCTCATCAGAACTGTCCTTGCCACCAATGATTCCTCCCCAGGTCCAGACGGAATACCCTATGCAGCATGGCGACTCCACCCTGGAGTGTCATCTGATGCGATGATTACACATCTCAATGATATCTGTAGATCCGCAGTCCCTCCCCCTTGCTCAGTCCAAGCATGGATCCCCAAAGCCAAAATGGGCCCCACTGCTGACAATTTCCGTCCATTGGGCATGCCATCGACATTTGAGAGAGTCATAGACGGAAGCATCGCGACAGTCATGACCAGAGCCATTGCTCCGCTCCTCCACCCCTCTCAAACGGTGTTAAATGTCTTTCGCGAACCGCAAAGTGCTGTCCAATCCGTTCAAGCTGTTCTAGACCAAGATGCACCATGCGCATGCCTGTCATTAGACCTTTCCAAAGCATTCGAGCGGATTAACCCCCACTGGATCTTGCAAATTTTATCAGCATGTAAAGCCCCCTGGTGGATCATCATGTATACCCGACACATCCTCCTTTTTCGAAGATGCAGGCACAAAGTTCAAGGCAAGTTGTTACCCTCAAAAATGATTGTCACAGGCGTTGACATGGGTCGATCTTTTTCAGTCCTGCTTTTTTGCGTTGCCATGGATCCAGTTCTGACCTACCTTAACCGAATCCCCGGCATGCTAACAGTTCAAGGATATGTTGATGACACCACAATGGTGGGAGATACTGCAGCAGGCATGCAATGGCTCTCGGATGCCTGGCAAGCCTGCGTACGTTTGAAATCGGCTGGCATCCAAATAGATGAACATCACTGCTGGCGAACCAGTGGGATCAATATGCATGCAGCTAGCTCTGGTCAGATCGACCAATACCCTCCATTAAACTGGACAAAGTTTACCAGGACATGCCACATTGCGGCAAGCCTTGGTTCGCAGAGCAGGTTATAGCACCACCACCATAGTGTGCCGAGCAAATCTGTTTGTGTGTCTTACCCCAGCAGAGGTTGATTTAATTTTAACCGGAGGACATCTAGCTAAAATTGACCCACTCTTCCTGGCACAGTGTAGTTGTTCCAACAAGTGCAGTGTACTGGTTAATCACCCTGCCTCCCAGAGTACTCTGAATGCGCTTGAACGTTCCGACTGGGGAGCCCACCTCATTGAGGGAAAAACTACAGCGCTGGGTCTGCTCCTGTATGGTAAATATACCCGTAGTCATCAAGGGTGGACCCCAGTAGAGGAACTTATAGGCACACATGCCATTAACCCCAAAGCCATGTCCAAAGCTAACCATCGGCTTGCCCTCTTCGCCACACCTGCTCATTCTGTAGTGCAAAGAAGCCTTGCCAATAACTGTTTTATTCTGTCCCTTAATATTTACCAGAGCACATACTTTGGCTTCACTCCGGACGACATCAATTTATACCAACAACGCTCTGCGAAACTTATTCTTGGCAAACCATGGCTGGCCGCACGGTACCTCCCACACATATTTCGGTGGTTAGGTATTGCTCCTGCACTAGACCCAGCGGTCACGCTCACCGCAGCGTGCTTGGGTTATTGGCTTAGACAGAATGGCTCTACCGCCTTTCTCTCACCGGGGTACCCGGATGTAGGGACAAGGCAAGGAGCGGTTGTCCAACGCATTTTCCGCACATGGATTCCCCTGCTTGGAATTGACACAGTCGGCAACTTGTTACGCATAATTGCAGGACACAATACCAGGAAACAACACTTCCAATTCCTCCGCCAGCTTAAACTCAGACTTCACGAAGCCATCCAAGTGCATGCGCTGCAATATCTACAGTCTAGAGTTAGCTTGCAGCTTCTACCAGGCGGGGTATCATGGGCTTGGTTGACCCATTTAGCCACAGTGCCTAAACTTGCTGTTAATGGAGTTGCACGCTTTGCTGTCTTGCGGTGGGCGGTGAATGAGGATGACGATGAATGCCTGAGGCTTCGACTTGCAGGCTCACTGCAGGCTGAGCAGCCATGCCAACTCTGTGGAATTCCTACCCGGCTGTACCCACGTGGACTCAATTTTGCACCAGCTTGTGAGAAATGCTGCCATGACCATAATATTAACGCTACCACTCTGTACAGCGGTGAGAGATGGGGGATCCCGACCGCATCCCCCTGGCATGCCATCGCAGAATCTGTTCGGGGATCTTTTCATATTCCTGCCTCATGGCGTGACTGTGCACGAGATCTAGCCCCCTGTGTAGCGTGCGGACATGGAGACAATTCCTCTCAACATTGGGCTCGTTTCTGCATAGTGCCTGTACTAGTTGCCAACGTCTTGTCACCTTCCCCCAATCCAGTGAAATCGTTGGATCAACTAGCCCGAGTCAACACAGCTGGATGCGTGATCGCGAGCCACATTCTGCATCAGTTCCGCCGACTCTTGCTTGAGCATGGAGGCATGCAACATGCGCCATCTTCAGTTCCCCTGAGCGTCCCTGAATGGCTAACCCGCCTACATGACAATGCTCTACAAGCAATCCCAACTCGTTTCCTCCCGGAACTTGTCTCTCCCGTCAGACCCCAGAGAGCAGGCGCCGACAACCCAAACCATCCTTGCTACATGCAAACCACCGCCAACGAAGCAGTTACTCTCCACTCTGCAGCGCTTCCTGATCTAGTTTGCACAGCTACTATACTCATCGCCCCGGATCAGCCTATCGCTGTGCTCCCCCTTGGACATCCATGGCTTAGCCTCATTGCCCCAGCTCGAGCCCGGATTGCTGGATTCCGCCCTAATGCTAAAATTGTACCAGCCTGCCCCAACTCGCCTGATTCCTTCTGTACTGTGACAGCCCTTCAACCCATTAGTCCCAATGAGTTGATCTTAGCAATCCCTCCCGGTGATACATATCCGAACCCTCGATACAGATCGTAGGCCAATTCGATGGCAGCTGTATGCACGAAGATGAATTAGGAGGGGCTGGCTATGTCATCTATGTAATAGAAGGTGGTCGGTCTCGCGTTATTGCATGTCGGTCAGTCGCTCTGCCACATTGTTCCGATAACATAGAAGCAGAAATCATGGCCTGCTTGTATCTTGTTGAAGAAGTTGCTGTTGTCGTTAAGCAACGTTTATCGAGCCGCGGCCTCACGCCCAAGGTAGTCATCCAAGGGGACATTCTTCCGGTCATTAAGTACTTTCAATTTGCAGGCCGTCTCCGGAGGATAGATATGCACCAACCATTGGAAAGCATTCGTTCAACCGTAAGTCTGCATCTCCCGAGTAGTTTATTCACATACCTGCCAAGAGTGGCCAACAGCATAGCAGATGACTTAGCTGGACAAGCCACCCAGTTCCTGTTGGCAAAACATAGGAGCAACCCTGCTGCCTTCAATCGGAATACTGGACCGGTGTCTATTAAACCGTCATTCCCGACGGGCCTTTTTCAGGTCGGAGGCTTTCACATTCAGAGTTTTGATCAACCCTGGAGCCAGCCCATACTTACTCTAGTAGAGAGGCCCAGTATTGATCACGGTCTTCTACGAAAACACGTGACCCTCCACCCCCATCACCGCCAGCTGATTGAATCCTATCTCTCCCCGTGTCTACCGCAAAACTGCAGTATTGAGATTGACTACTCCCCCAAAGCTGCTGACAACCACGGACGAAAATATTGTTGCACCATAGGAGGCCAGCGACTACCACGAGCTGCCAGGCTGTTATTGTTTGGACAGAATCACTGCGAAATTGACCTCAAGGGATCGTTTTATGAACTTGTTCGACGCCTGGGACTACGTTTTGCGCCAGACTTTGTACCCCTCCCAACCATTGATGAGTTCCGCGCGCAGCTAGCTCGAGACCCCTATATTCGAAAAGTTGAAGCAGTTTGCCCTGACACCATCAAGCAACTCCCATTGAGAATTATCAATAGCTCTCTTGGTGCTACATACAGATATCTAAGCTCTCTGGTTGATGACTCCCCCGGTGCGAGTGTCAGCGCAATCCTCTGCCAACTCGAGTCTTTGAGTACAACCCTGACTACTCAGTTGCTACCGCGTTTCCGCCCAGAGTTCCTGGTCAACCATAACGACAGCGCTTTTCGATTGCTAGAACATTTTGAAGCCACAATTGTCGAGGACACCATTCGTGCCCTTATTGCCCGCCACCCAACACAATCCTTGGTATGGCTACACGATGGTTTCTTAGTTGCTCCCCCGCCTCCTGAACAAATGGTCAGGCAGATCGAGAAGGAAGTTCTGTCCAATCATCAGCTTTACTTTGGTCAAAACTGGTTTAAAGTCACCTCCCTTAGCACGGCACGCAATGCATACGTAGACACCCTCAAGCATACCGCCAGTAGCCATACCCTATCCCTCACCCGTCGCGCACCCCACAGCTCCCAACGTAAGCAGCGCAGTGCTCAAGGATCACCGCACATCTGTGCCACGCCCTTGGAAGCCCTTTCCAAACTGCGTGCTCGACGCGAGCGCCCGACGGGAGGGAGTTAAAGCCAAGACCAACCCCAAGACCAACTGCCTGCCACTGCCCAGGCAGCTTTAGGCTGCTGCAACGTAGTTATTGCTGATTGAGATCTCCTGTGACATCCGAGTAGATCTCATCAGCGCACTACCCTATTTGTACCCACCCCCTGCCGATTTAGTTCTCATACCTCATGAACACCCGTCAGTCCAGTGGGGTGGGCTCCCAGGGGTACCCTGGGTAGCTCCCCCCACCTGCGCATGACTCATGAGGATATCGTAATCCTAAACCACTAGTCTCGGGTAGCTAAAGACCCATCTCACCATTAAGCAAACTAGCCCAAAGTGTTACATGCACACCAGCTCTCACCTGGAGGACTTTCTTGTATAGGCGACTTCTCGCGACCCACTAATGATAGGGCACTTCAAAGGGATTAAGTGGTCCCACAGAGAGGACCCAGGTCCAGCCGCTCGCGGAGATTCAGCTTAGCCTAAATATCAATCGGCAACGCTATTAGAGTGCCAGGCTGTAGTAACTGATCAACACGACCATGTCCACCGCACAGTTGGCCAGAAGTCCATCCCGCAGTATAGCTCCACTAGGTTTTGACCTCCTGTTTGCTTTTTCCTGGGCGTCCAGAGGGAATCAGCTTTCCACCCTGGGGAAATGGTGGAAAGTGGGAAAAACTAAAAAAAAAAATCCACTACGATACTCTCTGTACTCCAGCTCCTTAGCAATCACAGGCATTGTGAAGCATCGTGTGCATTTTGCCCTAAGAGAATGGACGAGCTGTTAGAGATCATCACTATGCAACTGCCATGCGACTATTTCTATTCCCAAGGGTACCTTGGGTAATGGAAACAGTTTCTCAGTGACCTCCATCGAGCGGCTAAGGCTCAGTCGGACTGATCCAAACTACGTAGAGAGCCGTTGTCACCTGTTGTTGTCTTTGAATCCCGTATTCAGTCGGCCCGTAGGTATGTCTTGTCCCGTGCCATATTCCACGATCCTCCGATCCACCTGCGCATTGTATCCCACGACACAAATACAAGCTTAAGGGTTAGTTTTTTGGAGTCATTTGACTTGGGTCGTCCTACTCGAGTGCTGTACCAATGGTTAGGTGTAGCAGTTGACGCTGAACAAATTCCCTTCGGCATTACTTGCCACCTACATTGCTTCCTTTTCGAATTAAGCTTCTCGTAGTAAAAACGTATGGATAACACTTCCCCGTCCACGTTCAGATGCCAACAGATGCTGGGTAGTTACGGATGATTCGCCTGTCTCAGGAAAAGATATATCTTCTCCGCTCCGACCATATTAGTTACCATCAATGCACTACCCAAGCGCTCAACCCTTCATTTCCCACATTGTAGTACACCCTGCGAGTGGATGTTGTAAACTGGCCCTGCTCCCAGAAATAACTGTTGCCCAATTGTCATTAGTCCAGTTTACCACATCACAGAGGGCCTGGTTCCTGATAGTTATTGCCCTGTTGGCAGCATCGCTAGGCTGAGCAACGCTTATGCTTAGGGTCATTCTCCCATCATATCATGCTGCCAACTAGCGCACTATCTTAGCTTAAGTTGTAGTACTACCATCCACGTGGCTATAAGAAAGTCCGTCAAATTATCCAATGAATGAAGGTTGCTCCCGGGGTAGGACATCACTTCCCACATCACACCGCGGAAAATCCAGGACCATGCACCACCGACGCAGGACGAAAAAGCACCACGATGACGCCTCCCTCGTGCAGTATAATTGAGCCGGTAGGATATGCAGTGCCGCTAGGTTCCAGTGGCTAGTGCTCTCGCCGCCCATTGCACCTCATATTCAGAGCTTAATAGAGCCTAGGGTGCTAGCAGTTCAGGGCAGCTGCTGTTCCCAAGGGCACCTTGGGTAATGGCGAGTTTCTCACTACGATACGGAAATGCGGTACACTTTTCCAAACTGATGCTATCTTGGTGTTCTGTACTTAAGACGCGCTGAGATAGCCTCTGCTTTGTCTCATATAGTTTAGGCATGTAGCTGTGAAGCTCTTATTTGTCAGCAAGTCTTGGCGCTGGTGTCGTGGACGGAGTCTCATTAGAGTGCCAGACACAGAAAGAAGCTCTGGCCACAGTGAAATCTCTAGCTGCCGTAGTAGAATCGAAATCACTATCTGTCCAAAGGAAAGACGCTGCACATGCTGTTTTTCCTAGCCCCCCTTTCGCCCGATGATTATCCTTTACTGCATGACCTCAAGGTTATTATATTTGGTTTCGAACATATCCATTTGGAGAGTATTGATTGCGGGCCTCGTGGTAGTAATGAGTGACCAGTTAATTGTTTAATAATTATGCAAGAACTTGCAGAAGTCAAGCAACCCCTCAGACATGCTGCCAACAGCTGCAGGAAAGACTGGTGCTTCCTAATTTTTGGTAAATACAGCTGCAGCAAGCGTCTTGCCAGCAGCTATCATGGCCTATTTCCTTGTCTAGTTACAAAGCTCAACAAATCGATTGCCGACTAATATGCTTCTTGGTAACCTAGAGATACCATGCAGGACCTCAGCTACTGGGCAATGACAAGGCAGCGTGTGCAACAGAGAAGCAACGTGTGCAACATTTTGCCCTTAGAGGACAGAGAAATACCACGATGACGCCTCCCTCGGGTAGGGTAGCTGAGCCGGTGGGACATCCAGGGCCGCCGAGTTTTGGTAGATAGAGGGTCGCCGCCCATTGCACCTCATGCTCAGAGCTTGACAGAGCCTTAAGTGCTCGCAGTTCAGGACAGCTGCCCTGGACGACACAGGGTTTGATGACATAAGGTTTTCCAGCACTCCATCGTCTATCTGAGTCGACTCGCATGCCCTCACCCCCCAACTGTGCCCCTCACATCGGTAGGAACATGACACATGTGTCTGTTATTCCTCTACTGTTCCCAAGGGCACCTTGGGTAATGGTGAGGGCTTAGCCCCGTTTTCACCCTACCAAGTCCTCATCTCACATGGTTCATGCCCTCATGACTGACACCCTCTTCCCAATCTCCCGACAGCTATCTATATTCTCAATAATGTGTACTCCTTGCTAATGATGCTCCTCAGTGTCCATCTCTTCTAGCATATCTTACACAGATAGCCACCCCCGTCTGTCATGTGCTACGACCCCACCACTTGCCCCGCCCTTCGCTACTCCCTCCTATGTCATGAATCTACTCCTGAACCACAATGAACTGTCCCTCCACCTGTCGCCGGTCATATGCTGTACATATTTCCTACTGGTGTAGTGTCTGGTTTTTTGTTCACTCTGCCAGGACCGAGCATGATTCACTGTCTCCGTCAGCAGCCATTGGTTCGAACTGGGAGGACACCACACCTGCATAAGCCAGGGTTGACTGGATCCTCATTTTTATCCAACTTCTAATTTGCTCGCCCGTTCATACTTTCAAGCCGACACGGGGTCCTCGTTGTTTGGCCGCTGCCCGCCCTTCATTGTTTGGCCGCTGCCACGCAATTGCGAGTGGTTCCTGTCGTTTGGTTTTACTAGAAGCCGTGCAATTGCCTCCACTTCGGCGAGCGCTGCCACTGCAGGGTACCTGTTGCTGGTATGCCGAGGCAAAACCCTTTCCCGTCCGGCCAAATCAGTGTTTCTGATCAACACCTACTGGACATCTCGGCTGGAATGAATTGGGACATGCCAGCAGCCAGCAGCGTTCGTTTTCTTGCAGTGAGGGGCACAATATGGGTAGGAGATTGCCAGACAACATATAATTTCACGTTGGTAGAATACCACTTGCATATTGACGAGGTGCCATGGATCATCTTTTCGACCCTCGCCGACGCCCTTGAGACAGAGTTTGACCCTGCCTTCTGGGATACCGTTAATTATGGCCGAAAAGAGCGGTGGGGTTTTCTTGAACCACCCTGGGATGGAAAAGTCTACGGTGCTGCACCACAGTATGCCCAAGTCCGACTATCCATCTTTAATCGTGACGCTCACACCATGCGTGTTGTGCAACCGTTTGTGTGGAACCATACTCACCTAAAAGTTCACCCGAATGGAGCAATGGTTTTCCATGACCAAAAAAGATTAGCCTTCCTGCTGCCTTTGATAGTAGAAGCCCATGAGTTGCTGCCGCCTAAGCCATTGTTCTGGGTCAATGAAGACAACACCATCCCATTGTGGAGAACCACCCTGTGGACGCATGACGAAACCATCCAGTGGTTAGCTGAGACCGGAGAGCCGTACCCGCAGGAACTGCGAGATGAACTCCAGCCACGCATTGACCAACTTAAGTCTTCACAACATGCGAAACGGGCACTGCCTCCGCCTCCGCCGTTACCGACCAGGTGGACGGAGCGATCCGCAGCAAAACAGCCAGTACAAAAAATGCAAGCAGATGCTCCGCAGGACCCTAAATGTACTCAGAGCACGCCACAGCAAGTGGCTGACCGAGAGCGGCAATACATGGAATTGCAGTCTATTATTCATCAAGCAAACCAACAAACGTTGGCAGATAGCCGACCAGCGGCGACCAGACTGACCCAAAAACCAGCCAATTTGCTGGCCGCAAGTCAACAAAGCACAGACAATGCAGCAACTGCCGCATCGTCCAATCCCAGTACAGGCGTAGTGGCAGAAGCTCCAACCCCGCACCAAAGCAAGCCACCTGACAAAATCAGTGCACAGTCATTATTTCACAGAAGACCAGGCCCACCATCGGCCCTGCCTGCGAACAAAGCGCAAACGGATACCCCGGGTACCGGCGTGTTATCCTCTGACTCTCACTCTGCAACTCACAGCAAAGATGATGAGCAACAACAACCTCCGGAACAGCTCGCAGCCCACGACGACACATCAACAGAAGAATCGTCGCCTGCAAATACACCCAAAGCATCGCCAGAGACTCAAGCGACTGACACTGCTGGTGCTAGCAGCCCTGAGCCCGCCAGTGACTCCATGCAGGACGTCGACCTCGCCGCAGCGGACATCCCAACGTTGCAGAACATGGAAAAGACAGCCTGTGAAAGAGTGGCCTCCTGTGAAACGCGACTCCTCAATGCCCGCGAGCACCTTACTCGCATTAGAAAGCGCCTTAAAAGAATGCAAGATGCCCACTCACCAGGCACTCCGCAACCCTCTCCTGTTGCAGATATGGAAATGGAAATCATTGACTGACCGTACAGACAGCTAGCACTGTGTGCACCTGACTGTGTGAAACCACCTGATCAGTGCCATTTCTAATGCCGCCTACTCCGTAGATACGCCAAGAGAAAAGCAGCTGCGTGCCAGGCTAACACCCCCCAAACCTGCAGTAAGGGAGAGTACCCACTTAAGTAGGACCCCCATGAACTGGGGCAAAGGGATTTATGGGTTTTTCAATTCGTTTGAACTGTCTGCGAAGTTTCCTTGCTAGGTGTGTGTCCCAGGTCCTGTCACCGTTGGTCACCTCAATGTCTGTCGAACTAACATGTACTTTGGGTAAGTAGGTTGCATAAACTGTTAGTGGCTCAATTGTTCGCACTGCAGCTTTTGTGGCTCCACTAGTTTTCATAGCTAGGTCAGCCATCTGACATCAATTCGCACACTAAGGTGTAAGACAAACCCTGATTGTTTTGCTTCCTACCTGTTTCACCTCCAACGCATTGGCCCTGTAAGGGGGAACCCTGACCCCGGGTGCCGGGTGTTCAGGGTTTCCTTAGCCTTGCCAATCCTGTTGATATACTTTTGCACTCGCTGCCCGTATAGCATTCACTATCTTGGCTAGTCACTTGGCACCTGACACCCGGGCACCGGCTGTTCAGGGTCAAGCTGGCGTCAACATGCTGCAACAGCTTATGACACCAAATAGGTTCATTTCCTTGACGTCGCCTGACCCTGATGAATCAGAGACAGACATCGAACCAGCAGAGCCAACCGCCCCAGATAACACAGTCGAGGATGTGTCAATGCACAGTGATACAGAATACTTTGACGCCCTCGAGACGGATGACGACGTTCCATATTTTCAACAAGGGACTGAGCCTCCCCCAAGGGAGAAGTGGGAAATTGCCGCACCTATCGATTTCTTGAATGTTCAAGAGGTCACACAGTTAAGCCACCAGCTTGACCAACTGTTCCTCTCGCAAAAAGAAGTTGAGACCCCGCTCGGCATGGATGACATAAAACAGAGGTGGAAATGGGACGATGTCGGCTCCTGTCGAATGCCCCGGTCACCCCTGACATACCCTGCACTCATGGTGGACGAAGGGAACGGCATCCAACGACCCGCAGCCAGCCAGGTCCATCATAGAACGCTCTTCCAGTGGATAACAGATAATCTCTCATGGTTACCTCAGTATGCCACCGTCTATGTTTATGTGGACAACCGCAAACTGTCAGGCACTGACCCTCCAGCCTACTGGCCGCATTTCGCACCCTGGATCAAAGGCCGATGTACAGTGACTGGCCCTTACCAGGAGAAAACTACTGCGATCCATTTTCCCATTCATGCTGACACAGGTTTGCATCAGGTCCATTATACCTGGGCTGGTGCTGCAGCTCTGGAGGCGCTTTGTTTAATGTTCCCCACCGTAAATTTTGCTCTCATCGACTCTGACTGCGTGCCGACCTCATTGTTTGAAATAGCCGAGCTCGTCAATCTCATGACGGATAAGGAAAGCAGAGCCGCAGCAATGCAACATAACACAATGGCCAGCTCTAACCAGTGCCCTCCAGCAGTACTCCTTGCCACAGAAGCCAAAGCCGAACTTAATGCCGGCTTGATCCTGTTCTACAACGTTGGGGTAAGGCAGGAGGCGCGGTGCGCGAAGAAACTAAAACTGAAACAGAACTAAAACAAACGCGCGCATCGCCATGTTCGAGGAAAACATAAAACTGAAACAACGTGAAAACGAAACTGACATCACAAGCCACAACTGAAATTCGAATGCACATGCGGAAAACAAAACCAAGATCACTGAAAGTGGATTGCTGTCACACGCCTTTTTATCGGTGGTAGACGGCACTGAAACAAGGTCTCAAGTCCAATCAGCGGACATTCATCCAAATCGCTTTCCATCCGTTTGGTTTTCTCAACACAGCCGAGGGCAAAGCTCCCCCCTTTTGCAAAGCAACGAGGCTGCACAACTGAAACTGAAACTGAATCGGGTTGCAAGTCAACCCCAAGCTGATTTCTCAAATTTGTCTCTCCCTTTTCCATACACCGCCCAAGAGTCGCGGTCCAAGAATTCATGCCTCGCTTCCCACAGGTCCAAAAGCAAGGAAAGATCTAAATCTGAAAGCGCGACATCAATCCTCTTGTTCAAATCGACATCGCCAAACCTGGAATTCGTCAGGTCATCGGCCAAAGTGTTCTGATCCCTCGGCCTCCAAGCTAAGCTGATTCTGACACCGGCCCTCATCAAGCAGTGCGACAGTTGCATGTTAACTAATGTGAGGGGCCAGCGTGTAGTCGAATTCTTCCTGGACAGGAAGTCAATAGAGCGGTTGTCAGTTCCGCTCTGCACCCACAGCCGGATGCATGTTCTTCCCGACTTGGGCTCTAAGTAACCAAAGAGCTGAAGCGCAACTAAAACTGAAAGAAGTTCTGCAGGTGCCGACGCCCACTCACTATCCCCATTCTCCTTGAAGAGGTAAGGCGCATCACGGGGCGTGACACGCACAGAGAACCACTTGCCATCAGGGAAATGATAACCAGCTAACACCACAAGGTTGTTTTCGCACTTCGCATCCGTCCTGAATACTTCATTTGTCAGCCGTTACGGCTTCAAGCAAGAAAACATGAACTTCTGTTCCTCAAACTGCTTTTCCAAGAACATGCAAACAAGCCTGACCAGCTTAGGCGCTGTAGCGACTGTACTCTTGCTGACAGCTGAAGCCCATGAGTAAAGGGGAGCCAAGTGCGGCTTCAACCAGAGCAACACCCGGCACGTAAAGCCAAGCCTACCAAGAAATTCTGCAAATCGATGGACATGGACAGTGTAACCATCTCTTCTCAGCTCCCGCAAGAAGGTGAGCAACCACTGCCCACGTTCCTCGCTGATGCCCACTGAAATGTTCATATAGTCAACACGATACCCAACGAACTGGACATCCAAGCCACCTGAAAATTTCTTGTAACCAAAAGGGGTGCCTAAGGCCTCATATGCCGCTATTGCCATCCACAGGGTCTCAAACTTCTCCTCACCAACGCAAACAACATGGAGGTCGTCAACGTACACGAGCTGTACGACCCATCTATTCAAAAGGACCCTTGCGACAAGCCGCCCAGCCAGGCCAAACAATCTGCTCCACCAATAGGGCGCACTGGACACCCCAAAAGTACCCACTTTGTTGACCCAGCAAACTTCTGAATCTGAATTGGCCTTGCAAACCAAAAGTCTCCAGTCGCTCTCGCGGATCTTGACCAACCTGTGGGCCGCCTTTATGTCGGCCGAAACAGTGAAGAAGGAGTCCTGTGTGTCCCTTGCAGCTCGAACAGCCCCAGCAACATCCGGCGGCCCAGGGTAGTCCAGCTTGTCTATAAACTGTATCCCATTGTTAACCTGGACGAAGTGTGTTCCATCATGTATGGGCCTAACACTCCCGTCCGGCTTCTTGATGGCTCCCATGGCAGCTACAAGAATAGGTTTACCAGGATAGCGTTCCCTCAAGACCCCCATGGTGGTGGGATACATCATGCCCTGAGCCTCGTCCTCCCTAAATTTGTTCTCAAGGCCTTCTTGATTTTCGACTGCAGACTTATAGTTACGTGCCTCTTCCATGTACTCAGAAGCATCCAGGTTGCTCTGTTTCGTCCTGGTGCGGAAAACTGCAGGAGCAGGGGGTATGGGCTCTTCATACCCTACAGGGACGCCCGTCGCGAAGGCGTCCTTTGAGGCCACCAATATTTCAAAGTCAGGGTCGCCTTGGATCTTCAAAGTCTGAGCCATGAGGTCTAACAGGAAGGGCTGGCCTTCTGCCTTCTGCAGCGCACCACTGGGAGCAGGTAAAAGGGCGGCCCAGCGTTTCCTGAGCCTGTCAAGTGCCTCCTTGCAAAACGGTGACTCGGCCAGCTTCCCTGTAGCAAGCTTGAACGCCATCATGCGGAGGTCTCCCAATTGTTCATGAACAAAACCCTTCAGCAAGTCATGGACACGGTCATTGATGTCACGCGCTTGAGCGCTTTGCCCAACTCCTCTGCAATCAGGAGCCCACCTGTTAGGTGAGCACAAGCCAAAACCGTCAGTGATCTCCCTTTCTTCGCCAGACCATTCAACCATCATAGGCCTACCCCAGTTGGAGTCTGAAAAGGTGTGTTGAACCTCCGTCAACTTTGTATGCCCATTGGTCTGTGCCGCCGGCTTCTCATGCACCAACCGATTGAAAACACCATCAGCATGCTTTGGGTCGCCTCCGCACTTGTCTACCTCCATGGGCCGCACAAGACTGGTTGGTGGGTCAACCACCTTCGAAGCTGCAGCTGAAGCTGCATTCTCAGCCACTTTTGTTACCTCATGGGTTGGTGGGTCAACCACCTTCGAAGCTGCAGTTGAAGCTGTATTCTCAACCACTTTTGTTACCTCGTGGGTGCCCCCTTTCCGAAGGACGGAGACCACGAGGTTGGCCAAGTATTTGCACAAGCCAGGTGGATATGAGGCGGCGGGTCCTGTGACCCAGCGCCCCTGAGAGTCCTTGCCAATAAGACGCCGGACATGGCGCGTGTGGGTGCACTTAGCAGGCAATGGCCCCACATATTTGCCCTGCTCATCGAAGGCTGGCCATTTGGAAAACCTTGCTTTGATGCCTGGTATTGAGGAAAGAAACCTTGTAGGCTTGCTAGTGTCAGCTCCATACCCGCATTGAAAGATCGCCCAGGTTGTTGCATTGGTTATGATCTGCAGGTCACGCATCTCATCCAGCTGCCAAATGGATGCTGGCGCCTCGCCATTGACTGTGCCTAGGTCCTCCGGGTGCTCAATCAAAAAGAAGGCCAACTTCAAAAGCAAGGTGTGCTGCGCGTATGGTTTGAGAAACAAAATAATTTGCCAAATCAACTTTCTTACGCTGTGCTGCGGACAGCCATGGAAAACCCCATGGCCAAGACTTGTTGCGCTGTGGTCGGGGACCTGGATGAAGTTGCCACTGGAATCGAACTCGCGACCATGTCCCACAAGGAGGTGACATAATCAACACATCATATTTGCCGTCTCTGATCTCTGTAAAAATCTCCTCCCAAAGCTGATCACGACTGAGGTCATCAGACTCAGAGCGTTCAATGTCCACTTCGCGGACATGCAGGGTAAAATTCTGCGCCTGGGAGTATCCATGCAAAAAGGAATTGATATCTGCTCGACGTGGGGCTCCTGCAAACAAATAGAGAACCCTCAAGGTCTGCTTGACAGATCCATGACCCTCCTTTGAAGCCCCACGTTCTGCCTGTCACTCATCGCCAACCTTGCTCTTGTCATCGCCTCCTTGTTGCGAAGGTTTGTTGTTGGAGTACTTATGGTGTTCCCGTGCCGAATGCTTGCCATAGCATCCTCTGATCCTGCAAGCATGGACTCTTCCACACTTTCCTGAACACCCTTGGGCGTTGAACGCAAAGCATAGTTCTCTGCTGTCTGGTGTGTGTGTTACCAGACTATTGCCATTGAAGTCCCTGGAGCCCTTGCCAGACTTACCTTTGCCTTTGCCACCTTTCGATGGTGCTCCTTTGAAACTGGATTTCCCTTTGAAGCCTGTGCGCTGCCATTTGTTGGGCTGAACTGATGGTCGCTGATTGTTCCATCCAACACCAAGGGCAATCGGTGCTGTGAAATGCGCCTCCTTGATCTCCGCGTCTTTGATGACGGCAGTCAGGCCTTCCGCAACTGTGTGTGTGCCTGCCTGGACAAGCTTGAACACCTCTTTCCGCATCTTCTGCTCATAGCTGAGAATGACAGCCCAAGGCGGCTTCACTGCATGTGATTGGCCTTCCACGTTGAACTTCAATCCCAAAACCTTTTCACCCAGCAAGTACTCTGTGTATTTCGACCAGTGCTGTAACTCCAGACCGTGAAGCCATGTTTTGTTTCGAAACTTTGCTGACATGCAAAGCCAGCTGACTGCTTCCAACTTCAAAGCTTTACGGAGGGACTCTGTGTCCTCAGGAAGACGGCCCTTTGTCTTAACCTTTGTGACCCTGACATGGCCTGACGAATCCAGAGACGTCTGTAAGGCCGAAGAGCTTGTGTCAGCCCTGGATGAGATCTCATCAAGCCCCAGCGCTTGAGGCTCATTTGCTTCGCACTCCTCAACCTTCAGAGCCAGGTACTCATTGCTGGGTATCTCAACGTCTTGTAACTTACCCAAGACAACTTCGACTGCTTTGACCATTGCTTGACGTTCTGTATGCTGCTAGACTCGTGGCATACCAAGCACCTTCGTTTCAGCTTGAAGTTCCTGTTCTTTTGAAGTCATTGTGCGTGAGAGCTCCCACGCAGTCAACACCTTGGCCACGTCAGCCCTGGTCTCAGGACTTGCTGCTGGATCTATACGGAAGTCAGTGCGCAATGCATCGCGCACTTCAGCCTTTGTATCACACATAGAGCTGAAGACCTTCATGGTCTTGTAGTGCTGGGCCAAAGTGTGTTGAGTGGTGAGGGACACATCAGCCTCTTGCCAAATGTATTGCAGGTCCGAGCTGACATGCTCTGAGATATAAGCCCTTCGTGCAGCGTCGTCAGCCATTGCCGGCAACGCAAATGACCAAATGAACTAACTTACTAAGATGGATGAAAGTGACCTGAACAAAAGTGGAGTGAAAATCATCTGAACCGTCAAGCAAAACTGAAGTAAAATAACAATCAAACATCGAAACACGAAACCAATCTGACCTGTCAAGTGAACTGAGGGATGAAATGCAGTCACTGGAAACGCTCAATCGCCTGAAATTAAATCAAGTTAAATGCGCCCTGAATCTGACTCTGAATCTGAAGTGGCTCCGTGCCGCAACATAAAGTGTGCTGCCGCCCTCTGACATGTTCACTGAATCACAAGATTGGGTGACTGCAAAGATTTTCAAACTGAATTCCCAGAAATCTGCAAGGCAGCCACTGATTCTGAAAGCATTTCTTTTGACACCTCCGCCAAGCTGAGTTGGTGACCACATCATTGTGTGCATTGGGTCACTCCCTATCTACCTGGCCTGCCAACTGACGGGTGCCGCCAAACTGACATGTTGAGACAACGTGAAACAAGTACACGTCAAAATAACAGAAAACGCAGCACCGAAAACACAAACTGTCAAGTGAAACAATTCACCAGTCTGAACCACTCCGAGGCGGGTGCCAGCGATGCAGGCGTTTCAGGCCACTTCGGCCCATGAGTGAACATGTAAAAGTGGTGGCACTGTACTACTGACATGTCGTGATTGCAGTGGATCACATCACAAAACATGAAACTGACTTGACCTGAATTCAAGCTCTTTAAAATCAAACCCTTGGTGAACTCACGCCAAGGCCAGTGCCCACACGCCCAGTCTTTGTGCGTGTCCGTGACGCGGATGCACTTGTGTGCACTTCCAATCTGAGACACCTGCAATGTGAAACGAAAGGATCAAGAACAAACAAGATGAGGTGGACAACAGCAAAATTCTAACAAACGCCAGTGCATCCAGGAATCTTAAACTGGTTCAACTAATTTGCATTGGGTGACAACTGCAAAATCCTAACAAACACCAGTGCATCTTGGAATCTCAAACTGGTTCATCTAATCTGCATGATTAAAGTGGCTCGTCACCTGAGGTCTCCGCACTCGTTGATGACGATGAGCCATCACTTGAACTGCTACTGTCAGACCCTGATTCAACTTGTTCCTTTAAGAAACGTTTACAGACCCTACAAATCGCATCAAAACTGGCGCATGTGACCGATTCGACACTCTCAGTCTGTTGACATCTTTCAGCATGAACATGGCATTTTCCAGTCACATGCAGTCTCCTGAAGCCTGTCCTCCTCGAGACTGTGACGAAGTAGGTCATGCCCTCATCAGGGTCATCGGGAGCAAAATGCTCACCTTCAGCCTGTTGTTGGATGTTCTCATCCTCTGACTCTTCTTCATCGCCACGTCTGATCAGGTCCTCTGCCCTGGACAACGGCAGCATTTTGTGCCTGCGCCTGATCCGCTGCCCACTCAAGTCTGCCTTCTCAGCAAATTCACGCAGATTGTCCAAGAGCTCGTTCTCGTCGTAGGTGACGCCCTCACCATAGAAAGACTGCATGACCTGTTGTTGGATTCTCTCAGTGATCTGGCGCGATGTCAAAAGGTATGCATTGGACCCAACACGTCCTATGGACCACCTGCCAAGAAAATCCCTGTCATGTTTGTCACATCCAATAGCCGCCGACGCTTGTGGAAGAAAATGCCTGGCACTATGCCCCTTCCAGAAAAGCGACAGCTCAGCTGGAACCAGCTCCATGTTGGCGTTCACACGCCACCGGCCATCCTCAAACTTCGGGGTCCCAAGCATCTGAAGCACCATCCTGAAATAGTTGGCCAGCTGCGGTGGTTCAACCAACTTCTTCCTCATTGCACGCCAGTCAGCTGTAGGCGCTGGAATCAAATAGTCCCTGGGGAAGATCGCACTTTCATGATTGAAAAGTTGTAACCCTTCTTCCATCCAGTCATGGCCAGAAAGCGAAATACTTCTGTGTACAAATGCATGGACCTGCCCATGGATTTTGCCAGGCCCTGTAGTCTTGGTGCGCGACATGCGGACCGTGAAACCTCTTGGTGAAAGCCGCATTGTTTCTGGCATCACACACTGGATGTCATCCACACGCATGCAACCCCATGTTGCAACCAAAATGGTCCATGCAATGACACGTGCATAATAGTCCCTCTGATCGTCCATGACAAACAACTCCAGTGCCAACAAAACTGATACAGTGTAAGGTGGCGCTGACCCACGTGGTCTGCTGTTTGTACTCAGTTCCTGGCTCCAGCTATGTAGATGAGCTTTCCACGTCGGATCCATGGAGAGCTGGTTGCACTCCGGGACTCTGCCACACCTTTCAAGAAGCACAAGTGATGCCTGCAGCTCTGTATGTATTGACAGGGCACATCCAAACTGTATGCATTCCTCAATGTAATTCACCAAATCTGCAACTGAACGTGGCCACAAGACCCCTGCATACGCAACCAGCCATAGCCTATACTTGCACCAGCTACGAAACCTGTTTCGCAAAGTCTTACCCCTGCGGGCCCCAAAAATCCGTTTCCATGCTTTGTTGGGGTCATCAAACTGTTGTACCTGATAAACCACTGGCAGTCCAGCTTCACTGATGATTGTTGCAAGCTCCAGCGCAAACTTGGTCCTCAATGACTCCTCCAGCTCTGCCCTGTTCGTGCCAGCAGTCTTACGTTGTTTTGAAACACGTTTCGCAACTTCTAAAGCATGCTTTGGGTCATCTTTGACCATGGTTTCATATGCATCTGAGGCCTCCACAGGTGCATCCACCCTCTTTGCAAACAAACTACACTCAAGCTCAACTGCAACCGCACGCCTCTGTCGTTTGAAAACAAACTGCCTTGACACTGACCACTCCACCAACCGTGTTGCAGCTTCACCAGATAAATGCTGTGCATCCAAACCTGTTGATTCAGCTAACTGATTGAACACTTCTTGTGCCTCAAGTTCAGTGTCAAAAGCGTTTGCAAAGGAAGATGGATTCTTATACAGTTGTGCAGCTGTACTCAGGATTTTCGGCCCCAGAAAACTGAGCCCTGCCCACTCATCTCCGACCATGTGCGGCCGTGAGGCATGCGTAGCGCCCCTCTTACTAAAAAATTGAACAGCTAAAACTGCAAGAAAAGGTATAAATAATTCGAACCCTGGGGTTTCATAAATCAGTAAACAGTAACTTCAAACGAACTAAACCCTAACACTGACAACCATAAACAAAACCTTCACAGGCATGCACAACTGAAACTGAAACTGAGGCAGTAACAAAGAGGTTAAACAGGCAACAACTCAAGGCAACAAAATAAACCAGACTGAAACTAAACGAACATGTCGCTCGCAACGCGGAAGCAATCATCAACACCCTTCCTTAACATCGCCGCGGGAGCAGGAGCAGAGAGAGGAAGGAACGCGGCAGCGCGAAAGGCGACGGCCAACAACAGCGCCCCAGCCACCCACCCCAAAACCCAACGCTTCCAAACAGTCACTTTGGTAACCCAAACTGTCATTGTGACAGGGCACATCCCGACTGAGGCACCTGATGTAGAAATGGCCCAAGCAACCTCGGAAGCAGACATGCCACCAGCCCCTGCCCAAAGCTCCTCTCCGAGTGCTGCACCCGCCCCAAAGGCACGACGAATAGCCCACCCTGCCAATCGCACAGCAGATGATTGGGTTACCGCACTCCAGGATAGCAGAGCCAGTTTCCTAGCTACAACCGCTGTGCCAGAAGACCCTGCGGAAGCAATGAGGGGAGGACTGCTTCTCACCCCCCTACTCGGCTGTAGGGCTAGAACCCCACTTGACTGGACACATGCATGGGCAATGTTGGGCGAATGGGCAGGAGCCATTGCATTTCCCATCCCGGAGCGAGGAGAATGGCCACGTCACGGGGATGGCCGATACCTTAGACCGGACTTCGTCGAGCGGACCCCGCCATTCCTTACCTGGGCACGCCCCATTTTCGAACAAGGTGCACTCTCCCCTCTGTCCGTTTTCCCAGCCGACTTCCCCATACTCTGTCTTCCAGGAGACAAACTGTTCCAAAGCAAGGAGTTAACCATAGGGTATAGTCTGCCACCTATAGTGCACGCCTTCCATGGGAGCAAAGTAGGCCTAGGACAACAACTCCGACAGTGGCTAAACAAAGGGCTGCAACCGCTTGCTGTGTCGCTCATAGGAGTCGACGAGGCACCACCTTTGTGGACACACCCCACAGGCTGCGATTTTGTTAGAGGGAGTAAACTAATCGCCAAGCCGCATGTCCTGCAAAACAGAAGCCTTACCAAGCTGCAGGTGTTGCTTCTTCAGAGTCTGTGGACACCGGTGGAAGCCCCCAACAACAACAATGACCATACACCTTGGTCCAAGACTTGCGATCCTGCCATGGTTTTCTGCGGTCAGCATGCGAGCCTCCAGCTCCCCAGTGCCCCAATCCTCCCTCTGCTGGAAGCGCTGCAACGGCGACTGGGCATTGACCCTGGCAACGCAGAACTAGCAATCAACGAAGTGCTTGCTAGCCATACTGACCCCCAATACACTGCTTGGAAACTCACTGTCATGGATAACACCTCCTGGCAACTCAATGACGCTGACCCAGGGTCCCTGGAAGTTCAGTGCACTGGGTTGGGTGGAGGAGAACTCGATGAAGACTGGGACGTACTGCTAGCCTGCAAAAAGGAAGCACATGTTTACGGGCCATCCCTGAGCAAACAGGACGATTGGAATGCAAGAGCTGGCACAGTAGCAGGCACAGCTCACACACAAGAATACTTGCTCCTGCACATCGCCATGTTTCCCATAGGTGCACACTTCTGGTGCCGCGTCTTAGGCATGCCCAGTGCGAACCAACTGCAAGCGCAGATTATCAGTCGGGCCATGAAGCTGTTGCACTTCTGTCCCATCACTCCAGCACACAGGAAACCGCCGTGGCCCGGGTACATACATGGCCTGCGACTTTTCACTAAGTTGCTAGTTGCACACCCGCTAGTCGGAGTATGTCTGCCCCCTGAAATCCGCCCAGTCGATCTTCTGAGATTAACAGGATACATGGTAGGCTCCATCTACATTCGGGGGCACAGCGCTCGCTCGTACGCAGGAATGGTATGGGAAACTATCCTCTCAGAATTCCCAGACGTTGGTGGCAAAACCGTGCTAGCAGCCATTGCGCTACCACCATCGCTGCTCACGACATGCAATTTATCTCAGCTGAGAGAGATCCACCTCATTCACCATGCAGATGACAGGCTCTGCGTATGGAACCCGTCAAACCATGACATCAAGCTGCTTAGGCAACGGGGCTTTAAAATTACGCATATCACAGGATGGAGAGCGTACCTCGGTACTGCACAACATAACCACTCGCATTGGACAAGAGTTGCCCTCCCAGAAGGACGACCAGATATGGAGCAGTTAGAAGGTACCCCTGGAGTGCTCCCCTTCGAAGTGTACTCACAGGCTCCCCTCCGTCTGATCTCATGGTGCAGCTTTGAGCTCTCAAGAACTGCCAGAAAACTCCTGCGTGAATTAGCGGAAATGTGTGAGCTACCTGAAACCACGACACAGGCACTTGTTACACACATTGCTGCCCACAATTCAGAGGTCAAAACTGAGCAAGAGGCAACCCAATACTTAGCCACGTTGGCAACAGTCACCATCTCCTCAAGGTCCAAGTTGCTCAACTATACCACTATGGTACAACATTTCCTTGGCACCTTGCAATTGCCCCTGGCTGTCTACATGTTAGACTACTACTTGCCCATGCTCAGTCCAAATGAAGGCTATAATGAAACAGGGTTAACAATGCAAAGTGCAGGCCCTATCCGGCAACCATCGCAACCCATCGCCCTTGAATTCCTCTTCAAAGGCAGCGAGTTTGGACATTGGAAAGTTAAAGGCGGGCAGGATGCATTCGCGTTCCGACACCCAAGCCTGGGCAAAACTGAAGTGTTCAGCCTGCTGGCCAGCGATGCGCACCATCACAAAGTCAGCC
The DNA here is from genome assembly GCA_947184155.2 of Cladocopium goreaui. Lineage (NCBI taxonomy): Eukaryota > Dinophyceae > Suessiales > Symbiodiniaceae > Cladocopium > Cladocopium goreaui. The sequence continues at coordinate 346,974 of CAMXCT020003669.1, read as the reverse complement.
CCATTGGCACGGGTAGGCTCATTGCCATGGTGGGTACAGCGGACGCACTAGCTTATGATGGAGATGACCTTCAAATCCTTTTTGGCTTGGTCCTCGCCATCACGCCACGCGCAGCCAAAAAAAAGGATGAGCTGGCTGCCTCACGCATATACAGACAGTGCAACCCTAAATTCATCGAAGTTGCTTTCCTCTCAGGACCGCCCATTGAGTTTTTTGCAAAGGAACAACTCGAAGCCCTCCAAGACTGGTATAGTGCCTCCGGCCAGCACCTGGACCCCATTGATGCGACCGTCCAGGGACAGAACAGCCCGGTCCCCCAGACCTTCTTTCTCGATACAATGTGGATGTTCGGATGTACTAAGCCTACCCGTGAGCTTACCGCGGTTGCGCAAACCCCCCCGTGCAGGTACCACCTGGGATTAGGCATCTACAATGTCCAAACAGCAGTAGAAGGAATGGAGGGCAACAAAAGATCACATTTCTTGCATTTGTGCGGCCAGTTGCTCCGCCTAGTGCTAATTCCATGTCACGTGGAGGGCGAGCTTCACCCTTGGACTCGCTCCACTGCACTCTCCTTTGCCGCTGAGCTTGACGGACACGTTTTAGGCACACTCTGCGCAGTGACAATGGCGTTGCTCACCAACCGGCTAGATCTGTGCATCCAAGGGCTTTTCGGAGCAGGCAAGTCGAAATCGATGGCAATCCTCATCCTGGCCTTGATTGAAATCGACACTCCCGACAGCCTCAAAATATTGTTCATTTGCAAAGAGAACTCCGGCACTCGATCCTTTGCTGACCTCCTCCTATGGCTCGACCCCCCGTCGGGGGTGTTTGGGCGCATAGGTAGGCTGGTGGGAGACCAAGAGCGCAACAAAAGCAGTTACTCGCACACGAAATTTGATATCCACCCGAGCCAAAGAAGGCAAATGCTGAACAAGTGTCAATTAATATTAGCCACCGGGGGAACGGTCGCCCAGGATCTTACCATGCAATGGTCCACAATGAGTGGATTCATGCAAGAGCTCTCCCTCCTGGTCATTGATGAAGGCCAGCAGTACGGCACTGACCGCGAAATTGCAGTTATCAGCCTGCTGAAACAGCAACCCCTGGTCCTGTGGACAGGAGACTCGGAGCAGACACCTGGCGGTATTGATCGGGCAGCTCGCAACGCCAAACGGGCACGACAACTACTGTTAGCCAAAAAGCATGGCCTGCGAAGCGACCGCAACTACTACATGCCCGCCAACCTTGCCGATGCAATGATCCGACTGCTAGATGGTTCGGCAAATGAAGGCTTAACGGCTCTTAGTCAAATCCTCAAACGAGGCCAGTCCACATTAGGTCAGCTATGGACAAGTCACCTCTCGCCGCAGGATGAGGAAGACCTCAGGGCAGCCAGCACTGTGCTCCCAGGCCTCAAAGCCGTATTTGAAGCAGCTCAACCAAATATGCAACGACACTCCCGATTCGTAGACTCGGAACTGCTGGCGGGTACCGCTCTCAATTTTCCACGGTCTCTCGTGCGCCTTGCCTGGATTTTGCAGCATGCTGCTACCCTCCTGCCCATGGCTGGTGACATACAAGCAGTCTTAAACTCCCAGACCGCCGGTGTAAGTGACATCCATGCCTGGGGGTTCATGCTTCCGTCCAGCTCCAGGGTTAGTCCTGTGACATACCATGCAGTGGTTGCAGTTAGATATCCTAATCTTTGCAGGAAGATCAATGGCCTATGGGAACTAGGAAGTTTTGCTTCGGGAGGCCTTCCCGACAAGCCACCAGGGTTCCAACTAGTGCTCTGGGATACTAATGCTAGGATTAACGGTTTGGTAGCGACGGATTTAGAAACTCTTGTGTCAGAAGTACTCAGCCCCTTTCCTCACAATGCTGGATTTGCAGATGGACTTTTCACAATGACCACAGCAACTGATCATAAGAACAATTTGAACCGCTCCGTGCTCAAAAGAGATTATGTTCGCACCCTGCGTGTAGAAACAATAGCCAATTCGGCAGGAGGAACAGCGCAGGTATCAATCGTAGCTCAGCCCAGTATTGGATTTCTCAACACTAAGTATTACTCCAATGGCTCTCCTACAGAAGATACTGAAGACTGCCTAGGCAGAATCACTGTCGGACTCACTCGGTCCAAATCGTTAACCCTGCTGGTCTCCCCGCTAGACATGATGGGGCTCATGGGCATGGCACAGGTGATTGCTGCAATTGCATATGGCATCCGGGGCCTACGGAGAGGAGAAACGACATGGAGCATGCCAAAATTTGACCCTAACCCAGTCCAAGAGAATCTAGCACAGCTAAGCCGGTGGTCACTCAATTCGGCACCAACCTGGGAGTACCCTCCCCTTGCAATTGCCAATCAATACTACGATCAGCAAGCTGACGAAGTGAAGCGAGCAAGATATCGGCTGATATTGGTGCGAGGGTCAGACCTTAGATGGCTGAACAGGGAGCGCTTCCAAGAAGTTCAAGCGGGGTTACGAACTCAACACAAGTGGCTCCCTGAGCAGAATCTCCCTTTCTCTGAAGTTGTTCTATATGCCTACGCTGCTGATCGCACACACTCTCCCACCTACGTGTGCCTACCCTCAGGACTGTATAAAGCACGCACCGGGCACATAGTAGCACAGACGGGCCCAGACCAGGAGATCCTGTCCCTGCCCGGCATATACTTCTTTGATGGATGGCGATTACACCCGAAGTTGCCGATCCCAGACCACTTGCCACGCGCAAAAGAGGCGCCAGTCCAAGGTACCGCTCCCAATGCACCTGCCCCAGATACGGAACCCAAACGGTCGCCAGAAGAAGAGGCACGAGATATCCTCGCAGTAGCTGCCAAGAACCAGCCCGAAGATGGGCCAAGCACAAGAAGAGCAGCTGTTCGCGCATGCAAGTACTTACGAGCCATGGTCAGCCAATATGAAACCACCATCCAAGCCGTGCACAGTGCCGCCCGCACCCACACGCAAAGAAGCAAAGGCACGGTGGGACCTGCAGTTGACTATCGCCCACAAGGAGAAGCCCTCCCCGTCATCTCGGCGGACCTAACCTCCGAATTGTTGCATTGTCTGTCCACGCTCCCAGACCCATGGCCCCTAGCTAAGATCACCATAGACATGGAGAAACCGAGCCAATGGGTCTCAAAGTTGTGCAGACTTTATTTTGCTGACGAGTATGCCAAGCGAACAGTTGGGTTGCCCTCGCGTAGGCATGTTCCGGACATCGCGGGTGCACTACGAGCAGTTCAAGCCATCCTCCCTAAACTCGAAGTCAAAATGATTGAGTTCTTAGCTGAATGGATGGTAACTCTTCTAATGCCAGCCTCGCACGTATTGGAAGTGAGGACACCTCACCTTTCCTTTATGATGCTTAAGGAATACTGGTTTAGAGAACTTTATCTAGGCCTGAAAGTCACGGCGTCCTTCGACCGCTCTGAATCATGCACTAGAGTGATCGATGGTCAAGTAAGATGTATCACGCCTGAAGTCAAGCCGCAGAACCTACAGGTTATCTGGAATGTGCAGTTCATCACAGTCTTTGTGCCGGCATGGATGATCCCGCCCGTCTATCATAGCCTGCGCAGAGAAAGCATTAAAACTACAAGTTCTGCAAGTCCCATAGGAGTCCAGTCAGTCCGTCCCACCTGGTTTGAAGACACAACACCCAGGGACACTACATCCCAGCAACCTCAAGACCCTCAGAAAGAGCAACCCCAGCCACTGCATGGACTGAAGTTAGTCATCAAAGAAGAGGTGCTACCAGCGACTGACCAACCACAATTCCAGTCACTTGAGCTGTTGGCTGGCAGAGGTCTCTTAGCACCTGACACATGGAAGTGCAAACGTGCACAAGTCAGCCTTAAAGCAACTATTGATGTCCCAATGTTGGGTACAATCATAGAGGAAAATGGTGACGGACTCCTGGAAGATTCCCATATGCCTGTGGGATGGCCACTCCACATCGATGGCGCTGTCAGACAATGCTGTATTCACAGAGCTGCTAGCTTACAAGAATTAGATGATATGCTCAAAGAATATGACATGAAAAGGGATTCAGTAGAAATCAACCGTGACGCGCCCCAATGGTCCCATCATGCAGTATGGAACCGAAAGTATATGGAACCGAGACCAGGATACACACTGGAGCAACTATGGGCCGACTCCGAACCTGCCATAAGCAAAAAAACAACCACGTCATATGATGTACAAACAAATGACGTGCAACGTGCAGTAGCGGCCATTCAGCACTTCCCATCCCCCGTTCCCCCTGATAGCCCCTTCATAAGAACACTAGGGACACCGGCTGCCCTAAAAGCCCCACCGCAGACGGACACCCTGGCGCAAAGAGCTCTAGAAGAATGGGAACGCACTGTGTGTGAAAACAAGGCAGTGGCAATCCTCGCCGAGATCCAAGCCGGCCGACCAACTATAATCCACAAAGATGGGGGTGAAATGCTCATTGCCATTGTCCTTGATAGGCCACTGGCGGAAGCGAAAGCACTAGTGGATGACCCTGCGGCATTCGCTCGCGAAATGACGCAGATCCTGCGTGACAAGCAAACCCACCCGCTTATCGCCCAAATGATGAAACCAGCGGCGAGCAGTGATCCACCCCCCGCCGCTGCTGCAGCCAGTGGTGCTAGTAGCAGTGGAGAGCCCCGCGCTGCCTCACACGAGCAGTTCCAGTGAGCCACATGAAGTAACGCAGAGTCCCCAAGTTTATCATCCATGCAGTTAGCGTGTAACTTGCCTTAGGTTGAGCGGTGTTGTCACCATGGGGTACTCATGGTTGATTACCACCCGCTGCAATCACTCTTGCTGTCAGCATGTCGGAGCCAATCGGGGAAGGGAGGCGGTAGGGGGCGGGTATCTTAATCCTGCTCTGGGTTTTTAATTTGTTTTTGTTCATGTTGTCTACCTTAATTGTTGCATGGTAGTTTAGTGCGATGTCAAAGTACATCAAGCCATGGCGCCCGTTGCTGTTTTGCTCAGGCAATCCAGTGCCTGCATTGCTTGAATGCCACCTGACCATATGAGCTCAGTGCAACCAAGTCAAGTAGTATGCCTGCCTCAAGAACCCCAGACTCACAATGAGGCACAGGATCTCCTCCTTTTGCAGGACTATGTGCACAGACTGACGAATACTCTCAGAACTTTGGAGGACACCCACGCCGTATTGCAGCAAACAGAACTCCTTGCAGGTGTTATCAACGAGCAAGACTGCAGAGACATTCGCACAGCCTGCTGTTGCATAAGAAGTCTGCGCATTCGAGTAGAAGCCCGTGCCAATGTTACAGAACGTGAAGTGATTAGTCGACAGCTACAGCTCATGCATGCGAGCGTACAACACTACCGGACTGAGGACCTTAACACAGCTGACACAAGTTGCCTGTCCAGAACCTCGTTTGAACACTTTGAGGATAGACCTGGTCCTTGGGCAGAGAAAAACGCTCGTATTCCTACACCAAGGTAACTGAGCCAGCTACCATGATCACCTGACCGCATTTAATGCAGTTGGTTTCAACACCTGCTAAGTTGACCACTCGAGCTGCGCAACGCTTGCAAGCCTGCATCCATGTTGTTGAGCTCGCCCTTCGCGAACTCGATCGCATTGGATTCAATTTTGAAAGCGGTATACACCGCCAGAGTGCACTGCAACTCCCATTTATGGGTATAATCTCCCATATCACGAAGCTGCATTGCAAGAGCACTCGCATAGTGGTGCTACTCACAATACCGGTGCAATATGATGATTGGAAAAGCAGTACTGAGCGGACTCTGAGGGTACCTGAGGGCTGTTACCGCGCCGTCTTTTTCACCTTAGATCACGTTTCACCCTCCTTTTTCACGGCGGTAGCTTCTCACCACTTTGTTGTGGCCCGGCGTTGTCGGTGTTTGCTTCAAAGTGTCAGGGTGTAATGTCATGCCGTGAAGGCGCTCGTTGTGATCTCGGGGATCCTGGCTGGGGGGATCCCTGGTTTCCGCATTGAGCCTTGTTGCTTCCCGCACCCTTCAAGTGGCCCATGGTGATTTCGTCTTTTTTGTTTGTTGTTGTTTAATTTTATGGGCCTGTCAACATGACACACAAGTTGTCATCTGCATGCGCCGAGATGATTACAAGCTATCAACTCTCGCCTCAACAGATCTGTTTCACCCATAAACTGGAACCTGTCACGTCACGGCTTTGTGGCCTTGTGGTTGCTTTTCTTTTGTGTGTTTTTGTTTGCTTCTGGTTCTTTGTTTTTCGGTTTTTGTTCTCTGTTTTGTTCTCTGGAACGTGACGAAGCCTTTGGACTATGTATCGGTCCTCTTCCAGTTTACTTTTGCGGCCACTACAGCATCGGCCCCTGCGTAAATTCAATAATTAATCTCATTTGCAACAGGCTTGGATAGCTGTTGAACGACCTGGCGGAAGCCACATGGCGTTGGACGGAAAAAAAATCCTCTTAGGCAGCCTCGTACGGAAGTATTACAGCACCAGACCTCAGCTAATAAGAGGGTGCTATACGTCGCACCGATGGCGACGTGTGTTGGAAGGCCTCTACCTACCTGTTCGAATCAGAGAAGAACTTCGTCGTCCTGCTGGATTGGCCCGGCCTGAAACGCTGTTGGATCAAGTAGACTAATGCCAATCACCATAGCGTCAGTAGCGCGGATCAGCAAAGGAGTGAACACCGGCTGCCAATGTGTGTACTGTTACTCTTTCTTATGAGCATTGGTTAGTCTAGTCACATCTGTGACCCTTTCCACATCACGCTATTTCTCATGTGTGGTTTTCACTTGTGTCTGTCTTTGTTAGTTATAAGGTATATCTGCCGTGAGAAACTCGGAGAGAATGACTTGACCAAGGTTAACATTACGGGATTATCTTCAGAAGTCACGGTTCATTAGGTCAAGCTACATAAGTGAAGGTTGGCCGTTCTCGGCGCGTTTGATCTACCCATCAAAATCCATCCACTGAAATATATGACACTTCATTACATACTCAGTGTTCAGACCGATGAAGGTTAACTTTTCAGTTCGTGCCTGCATGTCGTTGCCCACTATGGCTCAAATCAGCGACTTGAGGTGTACCTCCTTGCCCTGGTTCAGAGGTTACCCTAGCACAATACTCTTGCAACTGTCCCTTGTTCCCTTGCAGTCTGTTGCTTGGTGTGCTTCGCTGTTGTGCGGTGGGTGCCAACTGCTGTATCGTACCCCCCTGTCTACACTGCACCGGCTCTCTTCTATCTAACTGGGTGACTCGCAGGTACCTGACTCTTCTGGCCGTAGACTGGCTCAGGATTGTCAGTGCCTCAACCCCTCTGTGTTCTCGCGGCTAATTGCCTCTCTTCCCGCTGTTTCGCTCTTGGTCTCTGTCTGCCTCTCCCTTTCTGTCTGTGGACCTGAGTTGGGCGGTGCGGCCCCTCCCCCCTCCCTGCCCTCTCGGCTCCTATCTCCCCCGGTGCTTTCTCCGTCTTTTGATTGCATCCTTGGTTTTTTGTCTGCCTTGTGTTGTTTGCTTTACCTGCCTACCGGGTTTTTCCTTGTTGTTTGCCTTGATTGTTTCTTTTGTACCCTTGGGTTGGTGCCTGGTCTTCCTGGCCGTAGACTGGTCCAGGATTTCCAGCATCTCCCTCGTCCCCATAAATTTTTGAGGACCCTACTCTTTCCATCCTAATCAAATTTTTATTTTCGTTACGTCCCCAGCAAAGACTCCAGTGCGGTACTTCTGGCCGTAGACTGGTCAGGGGTATCACTTCGCTGGACCCCCAAGCAAACCCATTTCAGCACTGTCTCTGGCCGTAGACTGGTCCAGGGGCTTTGCTTCTCAACTTTCATCATGGACCTCCTTACTAGGCAGCAAGCGCAACACCACTGGTTCGAAGCTGACCCCCGAGCGAAATTTGATGACCTGTTGGAAGCCTTAGGCCTCTACAAAGACATTTCAACGGAGTACGGCCTGAATCAGTCGGTGCATCAACAGTGGCGGTTTGGAGACCCCCACAAGAAGTCCGGTGACCCCGATCGGCACGATTATGAGATTAAGGTTGTGGATGGCGTGGAAGTGACTCCAGGACCAGTGTGGCACAGCCTTTATCGATGGATTATCAGTCAAGCTGATGAATTTTTTGCTTTCCAAACAGTCTACCTCATCACTACCATCGACTGTGTCCAGCACCGCAGGGCTAAGTCACTGGCCTATGGTCGCTGCGTGGTGGAAGGAGCGTATACGATACGTGGGCCCGTATGGCGAACGTACCACAGTTGTATTTGTGCCTATATCTGCAGACACTGGTCTGGACAAGGTGCACCCGACGTGGGCGGGAACCTATATTTTGGATGCGTGTGTTTTTCTTTTCCCAGACATCAACTTTGCTCTCATCGATAGTGACTGCGTGCCAGTCACGCTTTTCGAAATTCAAGAGCTTTGGCTGTCATGTGCTGAGCCTGACTCCACTGAAGATGAAAGCCGACAGCCGGCAGCAATTCCGAGCAGCCCAATTGCTCCTGCACAGAAGAGAGCAAGATCAGTTGACACGGGACAAGCCACGCAACAGCAACCGGGCCCCCCTATCAAGCTGCCCAAGTCGCGAAGCGTAGAGAACCTGATGGCTAGTGCTGGCAGGTCGCCAACTCCTGCCCAGACAGGAAATTTCGAGGATGAGGTTGACTTCGGGGGATCCGAGCCATCGAGCCCACACTCAACTGAGAGTGAAGAAGAGAAGAGCCGAAACTCCACGCCAACGGCTCAGTCGTGCCAGGGATCGACTGACAAGCGAGCTACCGCTGAAATATCAAAACCGGTGGTCACCAAAGGCATCATCCTGGTCAGTGAAGCCTTTACGGAAATCAATGCTGGACTGGTCATTGTGTTGGCATCTCGACATCGCAGCCCAATTCCAGAGGCTGAACTTATTGACCCTGATCGTGACCCTGACGAGCTTGCCACTATTGCCAGCACTGTCTACCGTGATCATGTTGAAAGTTACCTATCGACCACCCAACCGCCTGGTGATACTGAAACTGCTGTCTCTAGTGGATTGCTAGGATCGCCGCTTCTAGGCACTGCCACTCGATGTGCAGCTGATTGGTGTCACGCTTGGAGCATATTGGGACAATGGTCAGGATTGGTCACGTTTCCAGTGCCTGCAACGGGGCAGTGGCCTCGGCATGGGCACTTGCGAGGAATCCTTGATGGCTTCCAAGGCAGACAGCCCAATTCTCATAAGTGGGCCCGCCCTGCCTATGAGCAAGGAGCCCTGCCAACACTCAGTCTCCTCGCAGGTGAAGTTGCGATTAAAGTGCTACCAGGAGACAAGATATATCAGGCTATGGAGATTGAACCGGGCTTCATCAGGCCTGCCATATTGCATGGCTTTGGAACCAGGGCCAAACAACGGCTACCATCGCGACTTGAGGACTTGGCGCAGTTTGGCTGGTTGCCATTAGCAGCAGCCCTTTTTGGGACAGCAGAGTGGCAGCCACAATGGCTCCACCACAACTTTCTTCCGGTCATAGGCCTGCGTGTCCATGCAAAGCTTCCTCCGTCTCCGTTGTCGTATCAGCAGCTAGTGGCGTTACTAGGGTTGTGGGAACGAAGACCTGCCCTGGGAACTCCTTGCCGGGCTCTTGCCCAAGCTGCTGTGCTTGCATTTGGTCTCCCAACAGCGTTTCGCGCACCAGAGGAGTGGACAGCATCAGTGAAAGGAGAAGTATTCGATCTTGTGCAGTGTTCCCAGCGGATCTATACGGGTGAGGCAGCCAACACGTCGCAAGCTCCGCATCCTCTGGGTGACCGACCGAAGAAATGGGCACAGTGGGTGTTCTCGATGAATAGCCTGTGGCAAGAGGACTCTCCGATGCCAGATCGACCTCTCACAGTACACTGCAGTGGCCTGGGAGGCGGACTGCCAAGCCCTGATCATGATTATGACCTGTTCTTCCAGAATCATGCGCAAATGAAAGTGTATGGCCCTTCACTGGCAATGACAGATGATTGGGAGCAGCGTATCACCCAACTTGGGTTGACCAAAACAACGCATGAGTATGCAATCTACCAGCTTTTCTCCACTGCCGTTGGATGGAGCGCATGGAAGGAATTTTTGCCGGATCGATTTGCCAACCTCAAGCTCTTGATCACCCGTGCCATACGGCTACTGACTGCGGCAACCATCCGGCCAGCACATGCGAGACCTCCCCACCCCACATGGGTCACGGCAGTTCGCCAAATCTTCAGATGCTACCATCCACAGGGCAAACTGCTGTTGGTGCGAGCCTGTTTTCCCCATCTTGTGACAGCTACCATCCCAGACGGTATCAGAGACATTGATGTTCTCGGTTTTTCGGCGGGATCGTACACTGGATTGGCAATCCACAAAGTGCTCAATGAGTTCGATTGCTTCCCAGGTACCACCAAGGTTGCTGCAATTGCCACTCCGCCAGAAATGCTGAGGCTGACAACTGGGGAACGAAGAGTAGTACTTCTACATTGCCTTGAAGATCGACTCTGCGTGTGGCACCCTGCCACCCTTACAGAGCTATGACGTCGTCCTCATCGATGGTCAGCCTTCCTGGAGTGGCCGAGCGCGACATGCTCATGGGCACCTACTCTTTACATCAATTGAGGAAGGTACCCATCATATTGATTATCTCCAGATCACGACCCCTGAGGTCATACCACATGGGATACGGTGCGAGGGGCCCCTACGGGTGCTCTCATGGGTTAGCTTTGATCTCCCTGACCACTGCAAACGGACCCTCAGTTCACTTCTTCAGGCTGCTGGCAAGGGATGTGCTGATCTACAGATGGTGCCATGGGATGACAGGGATGTCAGAGATGACCCTATTGCTACGGAGCAGGATCTGCGACAAGTCCTGATCGACATGATCCCAATTCCTGGGCAGGCGAATGCAGAAGGAGGTGAACTTATGAGAAACCTGCTAACTGAATTCCTCCGTGGCTTCCCCCTGTGCGCATATTGATCTTCCTGCTAGATATGGTGTTGCCTCAATTGGATGCTTACCATGCAGGTCGTCAGCTACAACACTTGTACCCTTGGACCAGTGTGGTGTTGGCGCAACGACAAGCGCGAGGTCAACCAGGAGTTGAGCTGGTGGTCCGATACGGCTATGAGGCCTTTGCGGGATTTCATGTTATGCAACTGCTCACTGAATGCATTCCTCTCTTGCTCTTCAGCGATCCGAAGGCAGTTCCTTCCGCGTCACCATGGAGCCTGTGCGAAAATGGCAACTTAGGAAGCATGGAAGCCAATGTGATGGCAGGGAGAGCCCTGTTTGGGCGTTTCCTGCTCCCTGAGGGCCCACGTCGCTGTGCCATCTTCCTGGTCCAAGAGAAAGTAATGCAAGGTACTAGTCGGTCCGCGGACTCCCGTGCATACCGTCGAATTGCCCCAAAATCTCTTGAGCTAGTCCTGGTCTCCAGGTCTGTCGCGTTTGCATTTTGTGGCCGCCTCCTAGTGCAACAGTCAGCGGAAGTGGAATACTTTGACCCGGAACGAGACTGGCCGAAACCTATTGTCTTCCACGCAAGTTTTTCGGTGGTGATGGAAGAAATGGCATTTCTTGGAGACACGCGAAGCAGGTGTGAATTGCTGGTGTTTGCACAGGCTAATCCGGCACGACTCCCACTGACGATGGGTATTCTCCAGCCCAACATCCCAGTGCGAAGAATGATGAGTGAACGCCGGACGAAGCTGACGGACGCGTTGGTCCGAGTGCTCTGCCGCCTACTGACACCTATTGGAGTTGCTCTCCCAGGCCCGCATGATGAGTATATGCGCGACAGCCTGCTCCCGTTGGCAGCGCATGGGGATGGGCACGTCCTTACTGTGGCAGTAGCATTGCTCCTGGCGATCCTCACTGGCCGTTCTGACCTTTGCATCGCAGGCGTTTTTGGTGCCGGAAAGACGCGCTCCTTGGCGGTGTTGTTAATTGCCCTCAGCTGCGAGCTCAGTGATTTCTATGCAATCGTGTACACCAAAGAAAATGTTGCTGCAAAAGCCTTGGCGGATCAAATCAGTGACCTAGCTCCACCAACACGAAGTGCTTTTGGACGGTTACTAGGTCGCATCGAGGAAGGCAAAGGCGAGGTGTATGCAACCAAAATTGATGTTCGGTGCAGTGATCGCAATAGGGTTATTGCTGAGAAACGTATATTGATTGCGACCGGAGGCTCTGCTACGGCGGAAATGGCGATGAAATACTCGTCCTTTAGTCTCTGGCTCTCTAAAGTCTGGCTTGCATTTATGGATGAAAGTCAACAGTACGGCAACTACCATGAAATTGCCGCTCTTGCTGCAATCCAGCAACCAGCACTGCTTGTATTTGTCGGGGACCATAGGCAAACACCTGGAGGTCTCTCCAAGGGAAGGACTGCAGCAGCAAATAGACAGAAGCTTCTTCATCGACCCTTGGGGCTACGAGCCTTGAATCGCCCTGGCGACTATTTGCCTCCTGCCCGGCTCACCAAGTTAATTGCACTCCTGTGGCCGGATGCAAGCCAGGACAGCGACTCAGAAGTGGCGCGGCTACTCAACCTCGGCCAAGCACCACACACAGGGACTTGGGTCACAGCAATAACTGCCCAGCATCTCCCAATCTCCTTGGCGCGCCTTTTCAGTGAGGAAACACTTAGCCACCTGAATATTCAGAGTTGCTTAATTTCTGCAATATTGGCCGTCTTGCTTATTGCAACTGCGCCAGAAGAATTCGGCATCCCTGAGTGTACAACCACGATTGAAGCAGCCGGCCTGGATGGTCCGCATAGATGGGGCATCATACTGCCCAACAGTTCCAGAGTGTCCCTGTTGACGTATAAAGCTATCGTCGCAGTCCGGTACCCGGAATTGGTGCTACATGATCAGGATCCCATACAAATAGGCCATTTTGTCCCCCATGATTACACGGTTGGGCAGGGAGGATTCCGCACTGTTTTCTGGGAGGTACCCAGATATTCCAGAGACCTCCTGGCAGCTATTGAGGATATCGTGGTATTTCTCAACTATCTTCAAAAGTGTTATCGAGACCTCAATCAAGGAGCGACGGCGCAGCTCCTTGTTATGTGTAATCGCACGGCAGTGCACACACAACTGCTGCAGCATGGCTTCCAGGCTGCTTGGTTTGGTGGTCTGCGGATTGCCACCACCTCGTCAGCAGCAGGAGCCACGGCACGAATAGCAGTAGTGGTCCAGACAGGATGTGGTTTCCTCAGTGGGGGCCGGCGAGGGGCAACGGTAGAAGACAAAGAGGACTGCTTTGGACGAGCCACTGTCGCGCTCACCAGAGCCATCCAGCACACGTACATTGTCTCCCCCATTGATATGGCTGGGCTGATTGGGATGGCGCAGACACTTGCGGTATACCATTACGGGTATTATACCCTTAAAGATCGCACTGTCCAGTTCCATGAGCCCAAGCACGTGCCATCTGATGCAGAGGCGGTCCTTGAGTGGGGCCTAGATACACCGTTTAGTTCCCAAGACAAACCGCCTCTGGCTATAGCTATGGTGGTGATCGTGAATGGTGTACGATCCCTGAAAAGGTTCCGCTTGGTCATTGCACAGAAATCAAAGCTGCGGCTCACACAGGAAGTCACTGCAGCGCTAGCCTCCCAAAGTCGTGACCACCGCCTCACGGCGAGCAGCTTCTTTCCGTGCTCCATAGATAGGGAATACCTTTACGGCTATGCCGGCGATGGATATCGTTCTCCGCTTTGGTTGTGTGCTTCCCACAATGGCTCCCCCGTTTTGGTGCATAGGCTCAGAGGAAGCAAGATGTATTTTCATCAAGCCACCAAAGATCGGCGAATATTGCTCATCCCAGGTATCCACTATTTTGACGCACACCGCCTGCAACCACTGCTATTACAAGCTCCTGCACTGCATGAGAGAGAGCTCTCTGGTAGGCCCGGAAGGGGCTGGCGAGCAAGTGGACGATCCCTCGTCGGACGAAGAACAAGCCACCACTGCAAGTGAAACAGAGGCAGAAAGTGAAGAAGATGACGAGGCTACACCTCCAGAGGAACCATGGTGCCCGCCAATCCCACCGGCCATGGATGATCCTACGGAACAGGAAATCAAGGGTGCTGCGGACAAGTTGGCCACTATGATCAGCAGTTCACAGCCCAGCGCTAGTGTCTTCTATCATCCTGACAACCTTGGAGCTCTTCCACACCTGTGGCTGCAAGCGAAGCTTACCATCTCCCTGACTTCAATGCAGGAAAAGTTTGCTCGCCTTTTCATGTCAATTGCGTCAGAACTGTGGCTACGGGGCGTGATTGAGACGGTTGAGGAGGTCTTTGCACATGCTGCCCGGAGTTTTACCCTCCGGCTGGCTGAAACGCTCTCGCAGTACATCTGCTCTCTTACTCGAAGAGCAGAGTCCCTGGCTACCCCAGAGACGGAGTGCTTGCTATATGCCACTTTCTGGTTTCGTCCAATCCTCTCCGAACTCATTGTGGCAGCCAGAGAAAGTGCAGAGGTAAACCGAAAACGTGCCCCCAGTGGCCCTGTCAAAGTGGTTGTCACGAACCAGCCCCACTCGCGGCGCCACACTGGGGTCGACTTGGTTAGTGGTACTACGGCCTTATTGGCGTGGTTTCCGGCGAGCTGGGCCAGCAAGATCGCGCCATGCTTCGTAGGGGAAGCTGGCGGTAGCACCCAAGCCCCACAGGAGGTTTCCTTCTCCTGTTCTCATCGAGTATTTGAGGGGTTGCAGAGAGATGCGGCTGATCAAGTCTTGCAGGCGGTTAAATTTACTGACAAGAACGCTCCAGGACTGAGCTTGGCCTTGGATGAGGAATTTCAAGCAGCTGACTGCTTTTCAGAACTCGCCCGAGGATACACACAAGGGGTAGTTGACCCCTATATAATGATGGGCCTGCAACCCACTGGACCCACCCGAGTCAACCTGGAAATAATTGTACCATCCGCTAAAGGACTTACGCCTGAAATGTGGAAGCAGACAGCCACTTTGTGCCCGCTTGATTGGCCGTCCAATTATAGCCTTCTGAGATTGTGGCACACGCCCAAAAGTTTCCACCAATATGCTGCACAACTCAAGCAACAAGTTCAACATCAACATATGTTCACTCATTGGGAAGTCAATCGCGCTAAGCTAGCCAGCAGAGTGTTGTTCCCACGACCAGCTTATTATCTACCGGAACAGACTCTGCAACAGCATGTGCGAGAGCGCGTCTTCCCTGATAGGAAACTACGCAAAAGAGTACCGCATAATGATGTAGCTGCGTTCAACGCCAAATGCAACGAAATATGTCGCTTGGCTGCAATGAATGAAGCAGAGAACCCTGTCTCTTTTGCTATCGGGAATAGCTGGAATGACACTCTCCGAGCAGATAAACGCCACCATCTGGAATACACTACACGGAGTCAGACATAGCCCTCTTTCCTCCCCCTCCTCTATCTTCCTGGGTCGCACCCCTCGTATCACCTCATCGCTTTGCCGGCCGTACCCTATTTCTGGTTTGGCCCCCTTAGTCCGTTGGGTTAGGCCCTTTTTGCTCCGGTCGGGACCGAATATTGACTCCTTTTTTCCGGTTTGTCCCTCCCTCTTTTTGTTCACTTGGGTCTTCCTGGCCACTGGTGCATCTGTCCATAGACGCGGCAGGTGCATTGGGGTCTCATCCTCCCAGGTGTATGTTTGGAGCTTAGTGTCTGCAGTACTTGTGTGTCTGTCCGTAGACGTGGCAGGTACACTTGTACTCCCTAATTCGTTTTGCGTTTCTTGTTTAGTTCTGCTGCACGCCCCTCCTATTTTCTGTCCTCATCTTATCGTGCCTCCCTCAGGTCCTGCGCACTGTGCCTCTCAATTGCTTTGTCTGTGCTGTCCTCCTCCTCCTTGTATGTCTTGTGCTTCATTGATTGTGTTGCCCTGTGGGGCTCGTGTGATTGTGCTGTCTTTGTGCTCTTGCGGGCTCGCCGTTTCTCTTGGTTTTTGCGCTCCTCGCTGTGCTTGTGCGGGCTTTGTTGTTTCCCGTGTTGTCTGCCCTCCTCTGTTGTGGTTCCGGTTTGTCCTTTCTGCCTCCCTTCCCCGCGGGTGGTCTTGTGTGCGCCCTGGTCCAGCTTGCACCCCGGTGTGCTGGTGCCTCCCTCTGGGTATCTGTTGCATCTGTGACGGCCCTGTTGC
Source organism: Cladocopium goreaui (assembly GCA_947184155.2). Taxonomy (NCBI): domain Eukaryota; class Dinophyceae; order Suessiales; family Symbiodiniaceae; genus Cladocopium; species Cladocopium goreaui. The sequence goes on along the minus strand of CAMXCT020003669.1, from coordinate 330,817 downwards.
CCTGCTTCATGCTTGGAGTGTGGTTAAGCTTTGCTATCCTTCCGTCATTCGGTTCATGGCAACAAAGGCTACTCGCCCTGTGTGGGGTTTTCACCCTCTACACCATGTCACTGGTGACGTCGGGGAGCTTAGTTTGGCCATACTGAGGTATTCATCGTGCTGATGATCCAGGCCCATATTAGACTCCGCTAAGCTGCACTATTGCTATTCTAATGTGATTGGTGCAGCCTTCTCCGCCCTGTCCTCCTCTGCCTGCCCGGCGCCCCCTCCTGTCTGGTTGCCGCTTGGTCATTTTGTCCGGTTGTGCTTTGCTGGGCTTTCCTTTTGTTTGTCTGTGTCTCTGGTGGACCTTGCGTGCTTCCTCTGCTTCCTCTGTTTTGTTTCATTCTCCCCTGCTCTCACTCAGGCACAATGAATGGAGATTTGTTTGACTGTACGTACTTTGGTTTCTGGATGGTTTTTGGTTGGTTGTTTTCTACACTGAATGGAAAGACACTGACACAGCACTCTTGTGACCCACTAAGGTGACTCAGGACAGCCGTATCGCCAGTGCCCGTAAAGGCCGCTTACTTCTTTTGCCTTTCGTGCTGGCAGGACTTCTTTTCTCTGAGGGGCTGCTTTGCTAATTTGCCTTAATTCGTTTGTTTTCTTTGGGTCCCCCTGGTATGTCCTCTGGCTGGGTGATCTCGATCGGTTGCTGTATCCAACTGAGGGGGGTGATAGTTAGCCGGCCGATGCCATGGACCAGCCTGTGCTGCAGTGAGCTTCACCGGTGCTTTCCGGTGTTCCTCCCTGTAGGACAGCCTGGGGCGCCCGCGAGCAGCACAAGACTGCCAACATGGTTCGTCACTGGACAGAAAGATGTGGCAATTCTGCAGCCTGTCTACTCTCTGGGTGAGTGGCAATACAGCCGCAGTTTTGCTACCATGCTCTCCGGTACGTACTGCAACGCACTGCGGGTCCTTCAGGAACGATGACATCCTGTAATGTCCTGAACAGTTCTGCAGTTTGTATCCCTTGCGAACCTGCTTTTCGAACGCTACACCGCCTACGACAGCACTGGTACTGTGGCAATTGCAAAGACATTTTATAGACACAAGCGTTTTCTGCATGTAAGTCGCTGACTGCGACCATACAATGGATGGCTGCATCTCCCCTATGAAACTAGGGACGTGCTTCCCCCTATTTGATTTGTTGTCGGCGAGGGCATGTTTGGAAGCCGTTCCCTGGCCTTCTTTGCTTCCTCATTGCCTTCACTGGCCCCCCCTTCATAGGGGGGTTCTTACTTCATTTGACTTTGGATTTGTGATCGCAGCTGACAGTCAAGAGGATGACTATTATGTCCATGAAGGCCCATGACGAGCTGACCTGAGAGGACTCTGAGAGAGATTTCATAGTAGCTCCGCTTTCGTGTACAGCTTGTCTCATGCTAGGGTTAACTTTAGCGCTAGAGTCTTCATGTCTGCCTGGGCAGCTGCGATACATAATTCATTTTTTGCATGCTTTTGATAGTGATGCAGTGGATTAGCCACTGCGTCCAATTGCAAATCGATTCGGTGGGTGTTTTTTGTTTGGGCTCTGGCCCCGTTTTCTGTGTTTGGTTTGTTTTCTGCTGTTTGCTCTGCTGTTTCCGCTGGCGAAACGCAAGTCTGGCTGGGGGATTTGCGGGTCGTCGTTTTTGGTGTTTGTGGTTTCCGTTTTGTTGTTACATCGATTTGCTTATTCTAAGGACTTTTTGTCCTTGTACAGAGTTTAGTCTGCTTACTCACATGTAAGGACCGAGCCATTAGTGCGACATCGGCCACACACGAGGAAAAAAAAAAACGAGAGGGGACAGCGAAAAGCCAAGACGGTCAACAAAAAGGAACATTGGCCATTGTAAAGCGTAAAGTTGCAACGGCCCTTTCAATGAAGGTGAAACCTGTTTAAAAATATAGACATTCATGTGCATTTGTTCCAATTTCAGCCGTCGAGGCTTGCCTGGAAAATTCTCCCTCATCCTTACATTTTTTGTTTTGTTGCAATTTCTATAGCCTCGAGACTGCCTCGAAACCTGCTTTGAAGCCTGCTGCCAGGCTCATCCTGAAAGATTGTTTGTTTTGCTCCAAGTTTGCATGGTCGAGAACCGGAGTTGCAACAGAGGATGCAAATGCCTTTTTCCCGTCTTGCAGAAAGCGCGCTGTTTTGCGCTAACTTTGCTGTCGCCCCTGCGGGTTTCATTTGTTTGGCATGCGCAATACTTCTTTCAGTCACGGTGTGAAAACTGACAGCGTTTAGTGCAGATTTTGGTGGCAGGTGCGGTATTTACGGCGTGTGTGACACTGAACCTACAGAGGATGAGCGTTTAGTACGACAATTGTGGCACTACACGCCTTTTACCGTGGAAAAAACCAGCAAAACAGGTCCAGCGTGTAGCGTGTAGTGGCTCTTTTTTCTAAACTATATTGATCTTTTAAAAAATAATTACAACCGAACGCCAGGAAACGGCGAAAATGTGTCTCCGGCCACAGCGCGGAGCGTTTAGTGGGGTACTACACGCCCAAACGGTCGCATATAAAAATCGCTGTTTTACCACAGTGCGAAGCGTTTAGTGCCGATTTTGCTGGCAGGCGCAGTATTTGCGCTCTGCGTCGCGCCAAAATCACAGAGGGTGAGCGGGTAGTGCCGCCAGTTGTGGCACTACACGGCAGGTTTCTGTGCACAAACCTTGGCAGGCGCAGTATTTCAAAAGGAAACATGGCCACCCCACAGCTTAAACCCTGCCGCGGCTGAAGCTGTGAGGTGGCCACGTTTGTTTTTCAAATACTTGCCACGGGCGAAGCTGTGAGGTGGCCATGTTTGCTTGTCAAAAACTGCCCCTGCCAGGGTTTACGATGTGTAGTGGCCATGTTAGCTTCTGAATTACTGCGCCTGCCAGCGTTTAAGCTGTCCAGGTTAAGCTGTGAGGTGGCCATGTTTGTTTGTCAAGTACCGCAGTTGTCAGGGTTTAAGTTGTGAGGTGGCCATGTTTGTTTGCAATATTTGCCACAGGTTGAGATGTGTGGTTGTTTACTTCTGAAATGCTGCGCTTGCCATGGGTTTAAGCTGTGATGTGGCCATGTTTGCTTCTGAAATATTGTGCCTGCGACGGGGTTGTTAGCTGCCAAAGTACTGCGCCTGCCACGGGCTTAAGCTTTTGAAATATCGGGCCTGCCGCTTTAAGAGATCTGTTGAATACGCCCCGCTCCCCAGCGGCAATGCTGCGTCAGTGTGAGATGGACTGAAGCTGTCATATGCTTCTTTACAGAGTTCCACAGCAGCATTGCCGCCGGGGGTGTGGGGGTTCTGCGCTGCCCGCGCAAAAACTATCGGGAGAAAAACTGCAGGATCACATGGAGGTGAGGCCATAGTGGCCACATGGTATGTTCTTTATTTCGCAAGAGAGACGGAACATATCGAGGGACGAAAATCTGCATGTGCTTTGAAGTTAAGGTCCCACACGGGGCATGTGTCCTCATTTTGGACTGCAGGCTTTCATGAAAGCAATGGATATCTTGGCTGGTAATCATCGCCAGTGTTTTTTGGTTTCAGATCATTCAGTCTTGATATATAGATTCGAGTCCCGGTGAGCCTCGCTTTGTCCTCGTGCCATTACGTTTTGCGTCCGAGGCCTGGCCTCGGGCAGGCCTCGGTGAGCCTCGGAGCGCCTCGAATGCCAACAAACCTGCTTCATCATGGCCCCTAAAACAGGGCCGAAAAAAGTGTTCAAAACATGGCTGCGATAGAGGGGCCTCGACAGTAGCAACTATTGCTGTGCCCGAAGACCCCCTGGAAGCGCTCCGAGGTGGCCTAATCCTCACCCTCTTGCTGGGATGCAGAGCTAGAACCCCGTTGGACTGGACGCACGCCTGGGCAATGTTGGGAGAATGGGCTGGCAAAATTGCCTTCCCCCTACCTGAAAACGGCAAATGGCCGCGCCATGGACACGGCATCTACCTGAGACCCGACTACATCTACAGAACTCCCCCGTTCCTGACGTGGGCTCGACCCATTTTTGAGCAAGGAGCATTCTCGCCGATGTCAGTCTTTCCAGCCGATTTCCCCATCCTGTGCCTTCCTGGGGACAAACTCTTCCAAAGCAAGGATGTGGAAGAAGCATATTGCCTTCCCCCAGTAGTGCACGCATTCCATGGAAATAAAGTTGACACAGGGAAGAAGCTCAGGCAATTTTTTTCCGTCCAACGCCTTCATGGCTTCCGCCAGGTCGTTACACACGTTCAATCGTAGCAAAAAGATGAATTGTAATTATCATGCAAGGCTGTCAACTTGTCGATAGCCACAAAAGTACTGGTAGTGGACCTGTACGCAGTCCAGTGAGCAGTCCCAGCAAGAAACCAAAAAACATAAACCAAAAACAAAAGCAACCAAGCAAACAAAAAACACACAACAACCACAAACAAAAAACCAAAACACCCAAAAAACACCGAGAAGTGGGATCACAGGGAAGAAGCTCAGGCAAAGGGAATGGCAAGGCTTATGCCCACTCGCCGTTTCTCTCATAGGAGAGGACCAACTGCCACCACTATGGACCCACCCCACAGGAAGCGACTTTGTGCGAGGAAGCAAACTGGTGACAAAGCCTCATGTGGCCGAGCAGCGCAAACTCACTCGGACACAGGTGTTGCTACTCCGGAGTCTGTGGACGCCAGTGGAATTTCCCCATCACAACAACAACCACGCCCCCTGGCCTCAAGCCTGCCGAGCCACTCATGTCCTCTGTGGACAACATGCCAGCCTGCAACTCCCATCTAATCAGATTCTCCCTGCTAGTGGCATTGCAGGAGCGATTGCAAATCGACCCCAGCAACCTCGAGCTTGCCATCAATGAAATCCTCGCAAGTCATGCCGACTCCAAGTACACCGCGTGGAAACTAGTCATCATGGACCACACCGGTTGGCAACTCAATCCCACTGACACAGGGTACCTGGATGTTCAGTGTACAGGATTGGGTGGAGGAGAGTTAGACAAAGAGTAGGAAGTCCTCTTGGCATGCAGAAGAGAAGCCCACGTGTATGGCCCCTCTCTAAGCAAGCAAGATGATTGGAAGGAAAAGGCTGGCACCATCGCAGGCACAGCACATACCCAGGAATATCTTCTGCTTCATCTTGCTATGTTCCCGATTGGCCTCCACACCTGGTGCCACGTCCTTGGAATGCCTGCTGCCCATCAGCTTCAAGCGCAAATCATCCACCGTGCCAGCAAGGTGTTAGAGTTTTGCCCCATCACCCCAGCACACAGGAAGCCACCCTGGCCCGAGTACAAACAAGGCATACGACTTTTCACCAAACTATTGGTTGTGCACCCGCTAGTTGGAGTCTGCCTGCCCCCAGATACCCTCCCCACCGAATCTTCAAAGTTGGCTGGGTATATGGTTGGCTCGCTGAACATCCGAGGGCATAGCGCAGGCTCATATGCAGGAATGGTGTGGGAAACAATCCTGGCAGAGTTTCCGAACATTACAGGCAGCACAGTATTGGCAGCCATAGCGTTGCCATCATCACTCCTCACTAGATCAATGCTGTCCTACACCAGACAAATACGCCTCATCCATCATGGAGACGACCGACTGTGTGTGTGGACTCCGTCCAATCAGGACATGAAGATGCTCCAGCAACGAAGATTCATTGTCACATACATCACAGGGTGGCGAGCGTATCTTGGCTCTGCGCAGCACAACTATGCTCATTGGACACGGGTAACCCTTCCGGAAGGACGATGTGACCTCGCCAACCTGGAAAGAATCCCCGGCGTACTTCCGTTTGAGATCTACGCGCAAGCCCCACTGCGACTTATTTCATGGTGCAGCTTCGATCTCACTCAAGCAGCCAGACGTCTCCTTCGAGATTTGGCGATTTTGTGCGAAGACCCAGGGACCATCCAAACCTTGGTGGACCAGATTGCCTTGCGAAACACGCAGGTCCAGAACGAACAAGACGCTACGCAGTACCTCGCAACACTGGCCACAGTGCACATCGCATCAAGAGCTCAGATGCCCACATACACGACAATGGTCCAGCACTTCCTTGGCACCTTGCAACTGCCCATTGCCATTTATATGTTGGACTACTACTTGCCAATGCTGAACCCCAACGAAGGCTGCAATGAAACTGGCCTTACCATGCAAAGCGCTGGCCCAGTCAGAGAGCCCTGGCAACCAGTCGACTTTGAATTCCAATTTAAAGGCAGTGAGTTTGGGCATTGGAAAGTTAGGGGAGGACGCGATGCATTTGCATTCCGGCACCCAAGTTTAGGCCAGGCAGACGTCTACCACCTCCTGGAAAGCCAAGCACACCATCATAAAATCAGCCCAGTAGGTACGGGTAGACTGATTGCAATGGTTGGACTTGCCGATGCCGCAGCTAAAGAGGCCAGGAATTTACACATCCTTTTTGGTTTAGTGATTGCCATCACGCCGCGGACAACGAAGAACAAAAACGAGCTACCCGCTACCCGCATACATAGACAATGCAATCCCAAAGCCATTGAAGTAGCTTTCCTCTCGGTGCCTGCCATTGATTTCTTTGCGCAAGACCAACTCCAAGCACTGCAGGAGTGGTACCTCACCTTAGGCCAAGGACTCCAACCAGTAGATGCCACGGTAAAGGACGATAGAGGCCCCCTGCCCTCTACGTTTCTCCTCCATGACGTCTGGATGTTTGGGTGCACCAAGCCCACCAGGGAAGTCACAGCAGTTGCGCAAACCCCCCTTTGCAGGTACCAGCTGGGCCTTGGAATCTATAATGTTCAAGCTGCTGTTGAAGGAATGGAAGGAGACAAGCGATCGCACCTGTTGTATCTGTGCGGGCAATTGTTACGACTAGTTCTCATCCCCTACCATGTCACGGGCGAACCCTACCACTGGACACGTAGCACAGCACTCTCTTTCGCCGCGGAACTGGACGGGCACGTTCTTGGCACGTTGTGCGCAGTCACCATGGCGCTGCTCACTAACCGGCTTGACCTATGCATCCAAGGGTTATTCGGTGCAGGCAAATCCAAGTCAATGGCCGTCCTCATCCTCGCCCTCCTGGAACTAGATACAACAAATAGCCTGAAAATCCTGTTTATCTGCAAAGAAAATTCCGGCACCCGCTCTTTCGCGGACCTGCTCCTATGGCTCGACCCCCCGTCGGTGGTGCTTGGGCGCATAGGCAGGCTTGTCGCAGATCAAGAGCGCAACAAGAGCAGTTATTCCCATACCAAGTTCGACATCAATCCGAGAGAAAGAAGGCAGATGCTTAACAAGTGCCAACTTGTTATGGCCACAGGAGGAACCATAGTCCAAGACCTGACAATGCAATGGTCCACATTAGGCGGCTTCATGCAAGACCTCTCCCTCCTGGTAATTGACGAAGGCCAGCAATATGGTACAGACCGTGAGATTGCGGTAATTAGCCTGCTCAAACAACAACCCCTGGTCCTGTGGACTGGGGACTCGCAGCAAACGCCAGGGGGAATTGCCCAGGCGGCTCCCAATGCCAAAAGGTCTCGCCAGCTCCTGCTGGCCAAGAAACACGGACTGCGCAGCAACAGGAACTACTACATGCCATCCAACCTGGCAGAGGCGATGATCAGGCTCCTAGACAACTCCTCCAACGAGGGGCTTGCCATCCTAAGCCAAGTGCTGCGCAACGGCGACCATGTTCTAGGCAACCTATGGACTGACCAACTCTCACAGCCAGCAGCACAAGACCTCCATGAAGTGAACACGGTTCTTCCAGGACTCAATGCACAGTATCGAGCTGCCCAACCCAATGAGAGAGCGCAACTCCCTGTCATGGCAGACCCCCAGCTCTTGGAAGGTACAACCATCAACTTCCCCAGGTCTTTAGTCCGTCTTGCATGGATACTGCAACATGCCGTCACCCTCCTGCCTATGGCAAGTGACATCCAAGCAGTACTCAACTCCCAGACCGCCGGAGTCAGTGACATCCATACGTGGGGACTTATGTTGCCATCTAGCTCGAGAGTCAGTCCAGTCACATACCATTCCGTCGTTGCAGTCAGATACCCAGACGATGTCACTCTTTTGAAAAAAGATGAAAGCATTATTTCTCCAAACAAAAATTTGTGAACCTTCACAAATAAGGATCAACAAGAATCTCTCTGGGTGGTGGTAAACAAACGTTTGCGAAGCGTTGAAACATCCAACCAAATCTAGAAGCAAACAATTTGGCGTTCAACTGCCCATTTCTATTTCTGAATTTTCGATGTGGTATTCAACAATTCCATTGGAAACACCACATCCTTCACACGTCACATCATCATTTGTAACGCTGTGACTTTTCCCAATCAAGTGGTGGGAGGGCGGGAGTCCCTTTAAAATAAGGGGCAATTTTTTCACCGGGCGGTCCCGCGCCGCATGGACGGAGCGACGGTCTCGGTGTTATCACTGGAACAGTTGATTACTGCACTTCTCCTCATTGTTAACGAGTTGTGCCATCGATTTCGTATACCTTTATCTTCAGCATCATCTGTACCATTACAAACTACACCTGATTTGGAAAATCCTTCAGGGTCACCCATCCCCGAACGTGGATCGTGTGGTGCAAAGTGTCGCTGGTGTGATTTACCCTGTGGACGTGCAAAGCCTGGTCATACGGGGCATAGTTGCTATACACATCGGCACTGGCGTGATGGATAATTCCATGGATGTGTGGTCATTGGTACAGAGTGTCATGGCTATGACGCAATGTCTCCTGCAACTGGACTTGCCAGCAGCGATGACGAACTCTGGTAGATCATTCAGCACTGCGAACCTGTGGATTACAATTTTCCATTTTTTCTGGAAGCATCTTCACAGTTTGGATACAGTGATTTGCAGCGCATTGTTGTTTCGGGCATACAGTATTTCACAGGGGATGTCTCGGGTATGCCTTTTTCCATTTTCAGCTTTATGGCCATTTGAAATTTTTCTTTTGGGCAGATGGTTGGAAATTTACCCAAGTACAAGCAAACAATTTTGCGGGTGCGATCCATCTGGACTGATCTCTGAACAATCTACTGACTGCTGGGCGTTTACCTGGTTTTGCATGACAACTAGTTTGCCATCGGCCATTCATTGCTCGTTGGACGCCACTTCTCAGCAGTTTTCAGGCTGGTCGTGGACTTCATATTTCTGCAAGTGGTTTTGCAGGTGTGTCGGGAACTCCAGCGTTTGAGTGAGTCCCAGGTCCTACATGGTTGGTTCAGTTTTCCAGTGAACAGTCGCACTATCCGCAAGATACAGACTTTGGAGACTTTGCCTCAATTGATCCCAATGTTGGCTCGCCCTGGCATCGAAGGCGTTCTTCGCCATCCAGCGGACTCCAGGGATATTGCAATTTGGAGTTTCTGCAGGACCATCTGCGAGTGCGAGGCCGCTTGTTGGGCTGCCTTTCTCAGGTACTGGTTTGACATTCACGCAATGTACAGTCAGTTTATGTGTTCACACTCAAGGAAATTTTGTTTTAAAGGCCCTGTGGGAACTCCGAAGTGAAATTTTTCTTACATTGTTGGGTCGCCTTGCCACTGCCTTTTCTTCCTGTTTGCAGCATAACAATGTCGTGGAGAAGATTGGTTTCATGGACTGTGTATGTGCCGTCGTTACATTCACGGATCGGACGGTCAAACACCACTTCAATTTGCCACGCTGGACTATTTTCTGCCTAGTGAGCCTGCGGACAGCGGATGGAATTAACCAGGGACCTGAATGTCTCGACAGTGCAGACGAATGCCTCTGGCCTGGAAGAGATCAGCCTACAGGCAGCAGCGGCCCGATGTCGTGGTTATTACCAATTTTTTGTTCGGCAGTGGTTCTATTTGTCACCTGGGTATTTCGAACCTGGTGGAATTTTTTACCGACAGCAGCCATCAGGCATGAAGGTGATTATGCCAGTTTTGGGGCGGCACTGGAACGTCTTGACAGAGAGAACCATGTGTTGAGACAAGAAGTGGGCGCCTTGAATAGGGCACTTTCTGAATTTTTCTCGGTTGCTGGAAGGCTCCGGGATGACCTCGATGGTGTTACAGCAGATCACGACCGTTTAGCAGAGCAGGTTGGATGGCAGCATGTCGGGATGGTACGCCTTGGAGGCTTCAACCCCTATCAGGGCTTGTCAATCCAGCAGAGACAACAAGTTTTCGCTCGGGAAAGACGAAATATGATGGCTTACCGTTCGACCGGCCCGAGTGAGTTTATGACGACGGTGCTTCACCAAGACAGGTTGTTGGGCTTACAAAGCGACTTCAATGTAGTTGGAGGGGTTGGTGCGAGGTTGGACTACCCGAGAGGGGAAGCGAGTGCAGACACCCATCTTCTCATCGAATTCAACGATGTGGGAGACGGGTCCTCGTTGCCTCAAGACGTTCTTTGGGCGATCGCACGCAACAAACTGCAGATAGAGCTGTACAACTGCCTGGTGAGGGAAGACTTTGTCAGAGCGCACCTGTTTCAGCAGGCACTGTTATTCTTCATAGACGTATCCCATCAAGACCGCCCTCTAAACCGACATGATCAAGTTCGTCTATTTACATACCTTGGGGACCACCTCGAGAGCATGTCTGGGGGGCTCCGGGAACAAGATGAAGATCGAGCCAACTACTACCTAGCATTAGCTGGAAAGTTTCGTAGGGTGGCATCAGCGCACTGAACCTGAAGGTCACTGGGGACGCGGTCAAAGTTCACTGTGATCCTATTGGCGACAATACACCGACCAGTGAACAGTGAGGATTCCCGGTCTTGTCGAGTTGCAAAGTGTAGTGTAAGCTGAGTTAATGTGTAGGGAACTAATTTTCAGTTGTATGTGTCAAGAACGGGCGCAAAGTAGCATATGCCTATTCAGTTTCTTACACACCATGCACCTCATGAATAGCAGTGATGTCAAACAAGCTAGACTGAACTGAGTTGTCTTGAGGTTTTCGGTGGGTCCTCATGTGACGAGGGGAGATACCTTGCCGAATTGCTATCACCAAATACTGGTTCAGTTCCATGTTGAACCGAGTTCCGGATAAACATGCAGCCGGAAATTTGATGTTCACTTTATTCAGGTTCAAGTTTCTGACAATCAGGAAGTCAGGAAGTGAACATTCTTTTTTCTCGAAACAATCCTCTGGCAATCAGGCAGTCAGAAATTGGATGTTTTGAAGTGGCAACAATTGCATAGTTCAACGTCAGGTTGATTTCTCCGACAATCATGATGTCACGAACCTGGAAACCCACTTTCTTTTCAGGCCACATTTTCTGACAAACATGCTGTCAGAGTTAGTACTGGTTTTGCTGAGCCCTTATTTTAAAGGGACTGCTTTTGCGAAACAATTTCGGGTCTCTCGTTCTGCGGCGTTCGATTGCCATGAGTCGCAAATTTACAGGGACACCGCCACCTTTGTCGACCCATCCGAGTGGCAGGTATTGGGGTAAACCTCCGGCTTTGGTACCACCTGGACACAAGGGCAAAGGAAAAAGTGGCCGTATTGTCCTCGCCACACCAGAGGAGTCAATTTGTGACACCATCGACCACAGCAATTTGCGGGGAATTTTGAGAGACCTTTGCTACTGGCAGAGCCACGTCACGACAGTGGAAGAGCTTGCTGGCAAAGTGACGTCTGCCGATTGGTACCCTTTGCTGTTGGGCAAACTTGCTGAGTCGGTCATCGTAATATCAGGTGCCCCCAATGTCGGCAAATCCAGCCTAGCAGTTCACCTGGCCAAGACCTTGGGTTTGACGCGGACAAAGACTACGAGCAGGAATTTCTGGCTGTTCGCTCGTAGTGAAAGACCGTATTTTTCCCTCTGGGTGTATTGCACAGATTCTTTCTGGAGTGAGCAGGAACCATCTTGGTCCAGGATGAGACAGTCAGTTTCGTCCATCACTTCAAGCGAAGAATTTGCCACTGGAGCAGCCATCCTCGAAGGGCACAGGGTTTTTGCCTTTCCGGGCTATGCCGACTTGGCCACCACTGTGGTTTACCTTGCCGCTACCGACAAGCTCTTGTTTGAGCGAGGGACGGAAGCTGGGTCAATTCGAAAGCATAAGCTTTTCTTGTCGAACACCTTAGAGCAGCTCCAAAAGCTCAACAAGATGATCGTCATGGAAGGTGAAAAGTCACAGGTCTATTTGGTGTGCCAGACTTTACAAGTCGCCCTCCTGGAGGACGCGAATTTGGACGCCTCACATCTGTCGGCGGACATTGAACTGGACGGCAGGTGGACGTTCTAAGCTGTCTGTGTTCACAAACGGGCCGAGCAAGTTACAGCCGACTCGAGATAATTGTTTTTTTTTGCTTGACAACGGGACAACATTTTCGATTTCCTGCAATGTTTGTACAATTCAGGTTTCACATGTGCTGGCCTTTTTGGCTTTATTCGATATTTTCTGGGACGTGGCAACGCAGCGTATCACTCAGGCAGGCATAAGCCTCAAAGCGGGACAATCATGAAGTCCAGAGAAAGTTTGCCTCCAACCGTCAATTTGTTCGGGGGTCAGTCGGGACGCCTGAAGGCAATTCAAGCATCTCAGGCAACCATGGGATCCAATGTCAGGCACCATCACTTGGATCCAAAACCCTGAAAGCATGTAGCATTTCAGAAATCAATGGATTCATTGACTCACGCCTGTAAATTTTGGATCTAAGATCTGAAGCATCTAGCATTTCGGAAACCAACGGATTCATTGATCCATGCCAGTTATTTTGGGATCTGGACCCCTGATGGTTTCGTAAGGTCAACTTTGTTTGCAGTGTGAAATCTGGGATTACCCATTTCATCGTTTGCATGTTTTCCGGTTGAGTTGTTAAACCGACTGCTTCCTGGGCCAAATCCTCGAAGTAAAACTCGCCTTCACTTGAGGACCAGCCACATTGAGAAGGAGGGTTTGCAACTAGCTAGGACACTCAACCTTGTGGATCCCCGAGGAGTATAGAGGTCAGTCTCTAACACCTGGTTCCATGTTTTGTGGCCGTTTTTCGGGATTCCAAGCGCGTTGGGCAGCTGTGTTTTCAGAAATTTGTTTTGATTAACGGCCGATCAAGTGTCACACAGTAACTCAAGGACACCCCGTATTCTGGAGTGGCTCTGGGGCAATGTTTGGCACCACCACCCTTTTCTCTCCTACAAAATCGTGGGCTCACAGCTCTAAATGTGGCGAAGGTCAGGACCAAGTTCGAGGAAGCCGTACAGCCATGCTGACGCCCAGGGAGAACCTGGACGTTGACAGCGAAGACTCGGAACCCACACCCCACAGACACTCAGGTTTCAGGGTCGTGGCCGGGGACGGACTCCAGTTGTCGCATTTCCTCGCCAGGATATCAAACAAGAAATCGAGCGAGGTTCGAGTTTACTCTTTTCAATCGAGAAAACCACTCCCATGAGAGGTTGGTTGTTGTGAATCACGGATGGCAGAGCGAATCCACTGATGGACCGAAAGGTGGTTGAGGTCTCCTCTCTTTCTCTCTCTTTCTCTCAATGACCACGAAGTTGGGTGACCTTCCTTTGAAGATGTCGATACAGACCTGGTCAGAAGATTTGGCAGGAGCTATAGAAGAAGGCCTGAAATCCGGCCATGTGAAGAGCATTGACAAGGACGAGACGAAGGACTACAAGGTGTTTTTCATCAGGCACATTTCCGCCTGGATTTTTTTGACAGTTGTGAGACGGACCGAGCCCAGCAAGATCGTCGAATTCAACAACTCTCTGACGGGGTGAACGCTCTTCGCACCAGTTTGGAAAACCTGGAAAGGGTGCAGGGCATTCGCTGAACAGAAGGGTTGCCTATGATTTGAGGGAAACTCTTGCTCTGCAACGCTGCCCCGATGGGTGGCCGCTCCACATTGCGGCGAAGTTGGGAATGACCCCTAACCCCGCAGCACTGCCAGGTCGAGGAAGCGAGGGCCTTTAAGTTTCTCGTTGCAATTTTGATTGAGAGACGATTTAATGGACTACGTGTGATCGGCGTCTTCCTGTTTTTCGCTTTTACCATTGTATCGGGCTGGGACTAGATGAGGAACCCCACTTTGGACCATCTCTCCAGGATGCTTGCTACGAATGTGAGAGTTTCCTCTGCCCCTGCGACGTCCAAACCTGGTGATGGACTCGAAAGGCGCGACGAAACCTGGTTTGCACCCTACGCCTGAAGGACCCTTCCGCGAAGGGAACGATCTTTCAGCTGTACGCTGCGAATCTATATTGCGAAGCAAAGTGGCTTAACCGGTTTGGTTTTTCCATACATGCCCCGATCCGATCAAGGCACGTTGCGTCAGAGTGGGTGAGTTTTTTTACAGAACAACACGATACCATATTTTTCGGGCAGCAGTACATCAAAGTCAGTTTTTATTCTGCGAGATCATTGACCTCCCTGGGTGCAATTTTTGTGAGAGCGTTTTGTTTTCGTGCAAATACAGTTATTCAGATCGAGGTGGAGGACTTACCAGCCGAGGCGATTCAGCGAACCAACAGTCTCGTTGGACCTTATCCGCCATGTCCACGTGGCATTGAAGGGTCTGAGTCGGTTCGGCCGTTCCCCTCAGTAGTCCAGGAAATCGCAGGCCAAAACTACATGAGGACGACCTTTTGGGGTGTGCTTCGGAAAACCTCGGCTTAATCAGCAAGCACGTTCGAGAGCTTGCAGAGTGTTCCTGCCAGAGCACTAGTCGCAGTGGGGAATTATCGGGTGCTCTGACACTTGGCATCATGTCACTTCGTGTCAACGTTCGACAGTGATGGAATCATGACCCATCCAATGCACCTACAACAAGATCAGCTGGAACCATGACCGGCCTTGGATTTACCCCCGACTGTGCAATTACTGGAAGCAAAAAGGAAATCAATATAAAGTCCGAGTGTTGCGCACCTGTGTTCTCTTTTTCGAAGCGTCGGCAACTGCGTTTTTTGTAGTAAGTTTTATTTGTGTAAATGGTACATTTACATGAATACTGCTTACCTTACATCGCAACGGTACACCATATAATTTAATATAATTATATGGATTGCAAATTTAACATTTGAAACTTCCACCACCAGTGTTAGCTTAGTCTCAATCGATCCTGGTTTTGTGGAGAAATAAGATGTCACTCTTTTGAAAAAAGATGAAAGCATTATTTCTCCAAACAAAAATTTGTGAACCTTCGCAAATAAGGATCAACAAGAATCTCTCTGGGTGGTGGTAAACAAACGTTTGCGAAGCGTTGAAACATCCAACCAAATCTAGAAGCAAACAATTTGGCGTTCAACTTCCCATTTCTATTTCTGAATTTTCGATGTGGTATTCAACAATTCCATTGGAAACACCACATCCTTCACACGTCACATCATCATTTGTAATGCTGTGACTTTTCCCAATCAAGTGGTGGGAGGGCGGGAGTCCCTTTAAAATAAGGGGCAATTTTTTCACCCACCCCGTTTATCACTCCCACCCAAAAATTGTGGAAATGGGAATTATCGGGTGCTCTGACACTTGGCATCATGTCACTTCGTGTCAACGTTCGACAGTGATGGAATCATGACCCATCCAATGCACCTACAACAAGATCAGCTGGAACCATGACCGGCCTTGGATTTACCCCCGACTGTGCAATTACTGGAAGCAAAAAGGAAATCAATATAAAGTCCGAGTGTTGCGCACCTGTGTTCTCTTTTTCGAAGCGTCGGCAACTGCGTTTTTTGTAGTAAGTTTTATTTGTGTAAATGGTACATTTACATGAATACTGCTTACCTTACATCGCAACGGTACACCATATAATTTAATATAATTATATGGATTGCAAATTTAACATTTGAAACTTCCACCACCAGTGTTAGCT
Source organism: Cladocopium goreaui (assembly GCA_947184155.2). NCBI lineage: Eukaryota > Dinophyceae > Suessiales > Symbiodiniaceae > Cladocopium > Cladocopium goreaui. Next base: position 315,003 of record CAMXCT020003669.1, on the reverse strand, counting down.
TAGTCTCAATCGATCCTGGTTTTGTGGAGAAATAACTCTGCAGATTCATCAACAGCGCCTGGGAACTGGGCAGTTTCGCGTCAGGGGGAATCCCTACCAAACCCCCAGGCTTCCAATTCGTGCTCTGGGACACCAACGCCAGAATCAATGGACTAGTCGCGGTAGATCTCGAGAAGCTCGTGTCACAAGTGCTCTCTGACTACCCCCCTAATGCAGGTTTTGCCAACGGACTTTTCGTCATGACCACAGCCACGGACCACAAGAACAACCTTAACAGCTCTGCCCTGAAGAAAAATTATGTACGCACGCTGCGAGTGGAAACCATTGCCAGTTCGGCAGGAGGCACGGCAGAGGTTGCTATAGTAGCACAACCAAGTACAGGTTTCCTCAATGGAAGTTTCTACCCAGATGGCTCCCCCACGGAAGACACCGAAGACTGCCTAGGACGCATTACGGTCGGACTTACAAGATCAAAATCCCTGACTTGTTAGCCTCCCCACTTGACATGATGGGGCTCATGGGCATGGCACAAGTAATTGCGGCGCTTGCCTATGGCATCCAAGGCCTCAGAAGGGGTGAGACCACCTGGGACTGGCCCACCTTCCATGCCGATCCGGAGCAGGAAAACCGCGAACAAATGCGCAGATGGTCCCTTAACGAAGCGCCTTCATGGTCAGTCCCCCCCCTGGCAATCGCCAACAAATACCAGGACCCAGACACCACCCAGCCTAAGAGAGTGCGGTACCGGTTGATTTTGGTACGTGCGTCTGACCTTAGCTGGCTGAGAGGAGATCGGCTCAAGGACCTGCAAGCACAAGTGAAGACCAGCCATAGGTGGATCCCTGCACAGCAGCTTCCTTTTGACGAAACCATTTTATATGCATACGCTGCCGATCACACGAGCCGGCCTACATATGTGTGTTTGCCATCTCGTTTGTACAACGCACGCACGGGACGCATCTTGGCACAAGCTGGCCCGGACCAGGAAATTACGCCGCTGCCAGGCATCTACTTCTTTGACGGGTGGCGAGTGCATCCAACTTTGGTCATCCCTGCCAACCTACCAAGCACCAAAGAAGCCCCGGTCTGTGATGTTGAAGCCGCCGCACCTAGCACTACAAGGGCAGAACCCACCAGGTCGCCAGAAGAGGAGGCACGCGACATCCTCGCAACCGCAGCTAAGAACCAAGCAGAAGATGGACCCAGCACCCGCAGAGCAGCCATTCGCGCATGCAAGTATCTGAGAGCCATGGTCAACCAACATGGTCCCTTAATCCAATTAGCGCATGAAGCTGCCAAGTCCCATATGCAACGCAGTAAAGGCACCACAGCAGCCACCGCTCATTACCGCCCGCAGGCAAGTGAACTCCCAATAATATCGCCAGAACTGACATCTGAGCTATTACACTGCCTGTCAACACTGCCTGACCCGTGGCCCCTGGCAAAAGTCACCATCGACATGGAGAAACCTAGCCAGTGGGTCTCCAAAATGTGCCGGTTGTTTTTTGCGGATGACTACGCTAGGCGCACTGTAGGAGTGCCCGCAACAGCACGCGGACCCGAGGTCGAATCAGCGCTTAAAGCGGTCCACAGCATTCTCCCCAAGCTGGAGGCAAGAATCATTGAATTCCTCTCGGAATGGTTGGTGACATTCCTGATGCCAGCGAAGCATGTGCTAGAAACCAGAGCTCCCCACCTCTATTTCATGTTTCTCAAAGCATACTGGTTTAGGGAACTGTACCTGGGCCTCAAAGTCACGGCATATTTCGACCGATCGCAATCATACACACGAATCATTGACGGGCAAGTCAGATGCATCACCCCCGATTTCAAACCCAAGGACCCGCAGATAGCATGGAACGTGCAGTTCATCACCGTGTTTGTCCCCGCATGGATGATTCCCCCAATATACCACAGCCTGCGTAGGGAAAGCATCAAAAATGAAAGCTCTGCTAGTACAATAGGGGTGAAGTCCGTTCGGCCTACCTGGTTTGAGGATATAGCACCTACCAATGAGCCTACATCTCAGACAGAACAGGACCCGATGCACGGCCTTAAACTTGTAGTCAAAGAGGAAGCACTGCCTCTCAAAGAACAGCCTGAATTCCCAGCGCTAGCAGAACTGGCCAAGCGAGGCTTGCTCGCCCCGGACACGTGGCACTGCAAGCGAGCACAAATCAGCCTGAAGGCTACCATCGACGTGCCAATGCTTGGAACAATCATTGAACAAAACGGAGATGGACTCCTCGAACAATCACATATGCCAGTAGGCTGGCCATTGCATATCGACGGAGCTGTCCGACAAAACTGTGCCCACCGGGACGCGACCCTGAAAGAGCTTGAGGATTTGCTAGGTGAATATGACCTAAAAAGAGATTTGGTTGAGATCAATCATAAAGCACCCCAATGGTCGCATAATGCAGTGTGGAATAAGAAATATATGGAACCAAGGCCAGGCTTCACTCTGAAACAGCTCTGGGCGGACTCGGAGCATGCCATCGCACAAAAAACACAAACCTCCTACGAGGTGCAGGACACTGATATCCGCCGAGCAGTAACGGCCATCTCAGCTATGCCAGCTGCCACACTGCCTGACAGCGCTTTCCTAGCGGCCCTAGGAACCCCAGCGCTCCTAGCAATCCCACCGCAAACTGGATCACTAGCGCAGAGAGCCATTGAGGAGTGGGAACGAAACCTTTGTGAGAACAAAGCAGTGGCAATCCTCGAGCGGATGCAGACCGGCAGACCCGCCCTCATCAAGAAAGATGGAGGAGAAATGCTCATTGCCATCGTACTCGATCGGCCACTTGCAGAAGCCCAGGCGTTAGTGGATACTCCCGATGCCTTCATCCAAGCACTCACCACAATCATACAAGACAAGAAGAACCACCCGGTCATTGCCCAGATGATCCAGCCGGACACAAGCGACGAGGTAGCACCCGCGGAGGCTACAACGAGTTCCTCCAGAAGCTACAGCCAACGAGCCGTAAAAGCACGCCCCCCCACACAATCGCATATCCGATTCCAATAATGATCAGAGGACAACGTGAGGTTCTCACGGTTGCCACTCACTGATACCGAAGCCGAACTACCTAGACCCACGTCAGAGGAGTCACTGGTCACCATGGGGTACTCATGGTTGGCCAGTACACCTTTGACCCAGGGAAGGTGGTGAGTATTTAAATCACTTTACTGGTTTACTACGCTCCAAAGTGGGAGTAAGATGTAGTTTGGGATGGGGGGGGGCGCGTGTTACTTAATTGACACTAGTTCTCACTGGTAGTTTCTAGCTTAGGATGATGTCAAAGCACATCGAGCCATGGAACCCGTTGCCGTTTGACTGAACTTCAAACCAACATCCTAACCGGTCGGATACGACTTCCCATGGACGTCCTTATACCCTCGCTCCAACGAGTAGACCGCACTGCTGTTGATGGATAGGCCGTCCAGCTGCTCTCTGCCTGCAGAACACCCAGCGTGCAGTCTAGCCTTGTAGTATGGCCCACCCGACTCCAATGAAAGATGCAGCAGTCAATCGCCTAGCCAAGTCAATTACTCAATTGACCTTGTGTCAGGTCACTACCAGTGAGGTTGACGCTGCCACCAAACTGCTCGACAAGGCATGCCAGAAGCTTCAAGGTATCCAAGACGTCCCATCCCAGAGGGTCATTGACCTAGAAGCGTCCATACGCCAACTTCGCCAATTGAGCTGTATTTTGGATAGTTGCACACTCTCCGCCAGTTACGAAGTTAGCCAAGCGCAGAAAGCCTTACTGTTGCTGCCACATACAGCTAAAGGGGCAAGCACATCATCGGAAGAGCTTAATGCACAAATATCGCCACGCACTGATGATGAGCATAATCTTCCATACCATGAAGACTATTGGCAAGAGTACTAGTGCACTGAAATTCACCACGAACCACAATGATGGAGCCATGAGAGATGTCCTTGTAGGATGTCTCTCACCGCTCCCTCACTCTGGTCGTTGTTCAAGTGAACTGCCTCTGGCACTGCGCCCATCCATCAAGCACTATTGGAAATGTGCACGGAAAACCCCTGAGAGTATGATGATGGGAAAAGCACTACTGAGCGGACTCTGAGTGTGCCCTGAACACCGTAGAGGGTTTGTTTGTCCTTTCTCGCCTTAGTTCATGTGTCACCTTTCGTCTCACCCTGTTTTGTGTTTCACCACTCTCGCTGCGACCCGGCGTTGCCGGTGTTTGCTTCGAGGTGCCTTCATGTGAGTCGTTATGCCTTGACGGCCTGTGCCATGTGATCTCGGGGATCCTGGCGGGGGGATCCCTGGTTTCCGCATGGTACTTTGTTGCTTCACTCACTCGCTGGTATGGCCTGGTGGTCTGGGTGTTTTTTGTTGATTTTGTTGCTTTGCCATACCATACTGAGAGGATACAAGGTTATCACCTCTTGCATTAATTAACCCTGTTCACCCATGAACCTGAGCTGGAACCTGTCACGTTACTGTCTTGGTCGTGCGTTTTGTTTTTTGTTTTGTTTGGTTTGTGTTTTTGTTTTTCTGTTTTGCTGTGTTTTGTTTGTTTTGGGTGTGTTGGTTTTGTTTTGTTTTGTGCCTTGGTGATAACATCGTGACAGTACACAGGACTACGTAGCGGTCCTTCACCAGTTCACCAGTTCACTTTTGAGGCCACTCAACCGCAGACGGCCTACGTATGCCATAATCAATTAATCCCAATTTGCAACATGCAATAAAACATGTTGAACGACCTGGCGAAAGCCATGAAGGCGTTGGACGGAAAAAAATTGAGTCTTACCAACGCGGAACCGATCCCCACCGGCAGTCTGTCAGCGACACAAGAGTGCCGCGATACCAACTGAGCCACGAGGACGACTGGGTTGGACGCTCGGTGATGACTGAAGAATTAACTGGACTTCTTCAGTTGTGTTTAATGGTTTGGAACTTCATTGTTTGAATTTCATAACCATTTTGATCAAGAGACATTCATTCCATATGCGTTGATGCTTTGCTTTTTGTTTTTAATTCATGTTGAGATCCGTTACCATGGAGTCATGTTTTTCATGCGTGGTCAGGCTATTCACTTGCTCCAATGTTGTTTTCACATGCTGGTGATTGGTGTCAACACAACAATTTCTCTTTTGTCTTCTTGGGTGATTTTCACTCCGGGCCGATTTTGTGAAATTTTCTGCTTGTGAGATGAATCCATTGGATATTTTCTGCATTGGAGGAAGTGAATTTGGTTTTCACCTTGATGGTGAGCTCAACCGTGATGGTTGATATCGTATTTGCATGTTTCATATTTTGCACGTTTCATTGGAGATGACGAAACCCAACAACGATATACTTTTCGTCTTCTTTGAGTACTGTGATTGCACGGAGAACACAGTGAGGATCTGAATTCGTAGAGTGACATGGAAAATCAACATATTTTCCATATCTTTCACTTTAGTTTTCGTCGACGAAGTGCACGAAGGAATCGGAAGAAGATCGTAGAATTCATTTTGTGACTTCGGAAGAAGGAACTTTTGTTTGACATTGATCGGAGAAGTTTAGTTGGTTTTGTCTCTCAATGATGATGGCGAGCAACGTTCTGAAAGGCATTCAGAACTGGGGTTGCTAACAGATCTGAGGGAGACATCATAGAACATGTTTTGGTGCTTGAAATGTTTCAACGTTTTTCAAACACTCAAACTTATTTGAACAAACAAACCATGTCTTGATGTAAAGACTTTTTGTGACAACATGTGTTTTTGATCGCTTTTGTGAAGTTGACAGAAAGATGTCAACTGGCGACTCCGCATCTGTTTTGTGTCAAGGAGTGACACACCAACAAGAACCATAGCGACATGAGCAGAGACATTTCTTTCTGTTGCTTGTGTGCGTGGTAAAAGTGGCTGAGCTCTGGGATTGATTGACTTGGTTGCGTGGACGGTCTTTTGGTTTGTTAAGGACGACGTCCTGGACGCTGACCCAAGTAAGTCTAGAGGTTTCGAAGGTCTGGTAACCTTCCGCATGGTAGCGGAGCTGCCTGCTTGCAGCTCGTAGAGGCGTAGTAGGAATGGATCCAGGGAGCCAAGGTGTACAAGGTTGTCCTAGTCCTGGTATGGCTGAAAGAGGTGAAGGAAGTGGTGGTTGTAACCGTGGAGACGGATTGCCACCTGGGCCTGGAAATGGTGGTTGTAACCGTAGTGGTGGATTGCCACCTGTGCCTGGAACACCTAGTCAGCAGAGTAGATCACAAGGATCTGCGATGGATGGACAAACACTGGAAGTAAATACCATGCCCCAGCAGCAGCAGCCACAGCAACAGCAAGCAAATGTGTCACAGAATGTACAGGGATGTGCGAGCACGACAAACCTGGATGCAAGTGGTCAAGGGTATCCGGTGCAGGGATGTCAACAAGGAAACATGCCCGTAATGCAAGGACAGGGACCAGCATGGTTTGGTGCCCAATGGATTCCCCAACAACAAACGTTTATGCAGCAGACTGCGCAAGCGCGTGTACCGAGTTTAGGTTGTGCGAGTATGTCTGGTGGAACAAGGTCTGGTAGTTTTCCAAACTTAGGAGTGAACCCGATGAATTGCCAAGGAAACATGCCGAGTGGCCCAGTTGGAGCGACTTTGGGAGGTTTGACACCTCAAGCAGCGCAGATCCAAGAGGTCATGGCCATGTTAGGTAATCTGAATGAGGGACAGTTGCAGACAGCGCAACAGCATATGCAAGATCGTTTTGTGACTATGCAGCAAAGAAGAGGGGTTCCAGAAGTGTTTGGTGATGGTCTTGGTAGGGCAGCTGATTCGTCGTTTGTGACTCCCCAGCGATTTGATGTTTTGCCTGGTTTTGGTGTTCAACAGTCAAACAATCATGGAAACCAACAGCAATTGGATGTTTTCGCCAAAAGTGAAAATGAAAAATGGCTTACACCGGCACCAACTCCAGTGAGTACTTGGAAGTCTCGAGAAGAAGAGGTCTTAGGATGGGCTGGCTATTTGGATGAGTTGTCATCCTGGGCAGCTGGTGGTAGTTTGGAATTTCCAGTAGAGATCCAACACAGTAGCACGTGGCCAGGTCCCATTAGATGGAGTGCTCTAAGTTCAGTACAGCAGGCGAGGTCTAGGAGACTGATGTCCATCTTGAAGGCAGCTTGTCACGACAATGCACGCCGTGTGGCATTAGTGCAAGCTTTTAGTGAAGGGGTATCCTTACATGCCGTGGGATCTGATGATAGAATGTCGATCGCAGTAAACCAACAATCGAATGGGTATGAACTGCTCAGACAACTTACCCTTGAATTCTCTATCAGGGCAAGATCCGAGGCTCTTTCACTTAGGACACAAATAGCAGGGAGATCATTCGTCTTGGCGGCAGCACAAACATCGCCGAGTTCCTTAGTAAGCGATACTATTAGAAGAATTGATTATGAGTCCGCAAGATTTTCAAGGTTGCTAGGAACTCTCCCTATGCAAGTGGACACCACAGGACTGAAGCTGGCAGATTCAGACATGCTAGTTGTTCTGTTGAAGAGCCTGCCGGAAGCTGTGAAGAACTATGTCCTCCACCACAGCAGCGCGGACACATATGAATCGTACCGGAACGCTGCGATGCGGTGGGAAGAGCAACATCGACTATTTAGTGATTTTGAATCCACAGGTAGTGGTAAGAAATCGAACTCTCTGGAGGGGAATACAGAGTACTATTCCCTTGAGGAGTTCGGCGTCGGCACGATAGAGGGCCGATGTGGGAAGTGCGGAAGCAGAAGGCACACCGCAGGATCCTGCACCGTGGACGTCAGTAAGATCAGATGCTTTCGTTGTGGGAAGCAGGACATGTCAGTTGCAATTGCCCTTCACGCCCGGAAAGTGGAAAAGGAAAGGGAGGTGAGAAAGGCAAATCTGGACTTGTGAAATCTGACATGTGGGACAAGAAAGGTTCCAAAGGTGTAAAAGGCTCTAAAGGTAGCAAAGGAAAAGGAAAGAAAGGCAAGTTGAATGAAGTTTCAGAAAGTTGGAATGAGGATTGGACCGACTGGACTGCTGAAAGTTGGGACGATGATGACTATTGGTGGAATGACCAATGGCTGGAGAGCTGTGATGGTCAATGGGGAGTTTCGCAGACTTGGTGGGACGATGGTTCTGGATGGTATTGCGACGGGTATGGATATACCTGGCAACAGGAACCAGTCCAAAGTGCGGAACTGAGTGCAAGCCACGACAATAGGTCTGATGTCCAAAAGGCTGGCAGTGTCGGCAGCATGATCATAAATCCTTTGTTGTATGATTTAACTTGTGAAACCACTGGAGGTCCTAGGTTTGTGCATGAGCATGATCTCGCAGTTGGCAGCCCGAGGTGTGGATGCAATGGTGCTGAACTGGAGTTTGCTGACATGGAAGCTGAAAATAGACTTGTGGTTGAGTGCAGAGAGTTTGAAGCTGAACTGGCCGACATGAGTTGTGTGCTGGCAAGAGGTTGCGACAGCTGTACTCATGAGCCAGAGCTTTCGGAGAGTGAACTGGCTGACATGGGTTGTGTGCTGGCAAGAGGTTGCGACAGCTGTACTCATGAGTCAGGGTTTTCAGAAAGTGAAGTGGCTGACATGGGTTGTGTGCTGGCAAGGAGTTGCGACAGCTGTACTCATGAGCCATGGTTTTGTGAATTGAAGTTTGGAGATGAAGTTGGACTTGGTGATAGCTCCAGCTTGGAAACTCGTTTTGTTAATGATCCCAGCGGAGACTTGTGTGCATCCGTACCTATGAAAATCATTTTGGTGCGTGCGCATGACTGGTTTTTGCGACCTCTGCTTTCACAGGTCGCTGACAACACCGATGCTTCTTGGTGGCTCCTTGACTCTGGTGCATCTACAAGTGTTTTGGCTGAGTCAAACTTGTCAGCCTTCAGGTCAGTGCTGCAGGACAGTGAGGGGTTAGGTGGCCACCGAGCTGCCAATGGATCCTCAGTCAACATGTCAGGCACTGCCGAGATTGGAGTACAGATGCACATGTCAGGCCCATCAGGTGATGATTGGTGTTGGAAAAAGGCACGTTTGAATGTCTTGGTGGGTTCCATCCGGCATAACATTTTGTCAATTACCTCATTGGCAGATTCGGGATGGAGATTCACACAAGGTCCAAAAGGTTTTGATTTGTTTCACGAAAGGCTTGGAATGCATTGTCTTGACGTTGCTTATTTTGCCAATTGTCCTTGGGTTCGTTTGTATCCAGATGTTGGTGGTAGTAGGGCATACAAGTCTGATTTGACTGTGAGTAATACTCATGACTTTTCTGTCGCAGCTGTGTCTGGAGGAGACGACAGTGAACTGGCATGTCACCGGAGACAGGGACATATTCCATTCAATCCGAATTGCTTGGAGTGTGCCAAAGGTCGCTCTGTCTTTCAGCACAGGAGAGACAAAGGTGACAGGAAAGAGGTTTCAATTCAGGCTGATTTTGCATTCCTCAATACAACAGGTGAGATCGTTGCAGACGAACTTCCAGGTTCTGTGAAGATCCTCGTGTTAACTGAGATGATGTCGAGGTGCATTGGCTATGTGGTGGTTGGAGAAGATGTCGAAGCAGCCAGGAGACAGATTGTTGTATGGCTTCAACATTTTGGCTTGACTTCGAAGGCAGTCTCCATTGATGTCCACACCGACAGTGAGAGGGCAGTGGGAGAGATCATTGGAAACTCCACTGGTCGCTACACGTTCTCCATTCGTCGAGCCGCACCACAGCAGCATCGTTCAGTTGGAGCAGCTGAGAGGACAGTTAGGGAATTAAAAGAATCCTTTTCTGTGTTGCGAGCTGATCTTAATGCACAAGGGTTGGATGTCACGTTTTCACATGAGAATTTGGTTGATGTTTTGACGTATTTGGCTTTGTGCAACAACCATTTTTCAACATCGAGAGGTTCAGGCAGAAGTCCATTGGAAATGGTTTCAGGAAGGAAGTTATCCAAACCAGTTTGCACTTTGTTTGGTGCTCAGGTTCTTGCCGAGATTCCTGATTCAATTCGTCAGCATTCACCACTTTCAACAAGGAATGTTGAGTGTACTTTCATTCACATGGGATCGGAACGAGGTCAGTTGTACAAGGTTTCATTCGGGTGGATGGCAAAGCTGAGTTGATGCGTTTTGTAGCTAGGAACATCAGGGCTATTTCACCTTTGAGATGGGATTTGAACTCGGGAAAATGGTGTTTTGACGCAGTTTGACAATGGGACTGTAGGTAGTAGACCCCCAATTGTGAATGACAGTGGAACTGCACCAGCTGACCTGAGTCAGCTACCTCCTGAAGAGTTGCGAAAGTTGAAAGGTCAGAGTTTGCCGGCACCATCACAGCCCAAACTTGTCTTGCCAGAGTCCAGCAGTGTGAAGAAGAAACCTGGTGAGCTGCGTTTGGCACCAGTGCCATTGGCAAAGTCGAAGGTTGTCGTGACTCCACAGGAAGTTCCAGCAGAACCGTCTCGAGTGTCTGTCACTCCATTTCCTACGTCACCAGCAGATACTGCAGATGTAGCCATTGGTAGTCGTGAGAGTTCTGAAAGAAGTTCACCTGACGTATCACGCTTTGAACCGACTCGTAGATGTCCAGCATGTGAGAGTGGCATGGAAGCACCTGGTATTAGGCACAATAAGGAATGTAAGAAGCGTTTTTGTGAGTTTGAGGAACAACGGAGAAAGGAAAGACGTGTTGACCCTGCACTCTCCCCGGAGAGCCCTGCAGTAGCGCCCCAGGTTCAGGTACCAATGCAAGAGGTCGATGATGATGAAGTGGTACCAGGTACCAACACCTGAGTCCGCTCGGCGACAGCCGGAAACACAGGTTGAGTACACTAGAAGGTTTAAAAGGAAAGCTGAAACCGACCGAGAACAGTTGGAACGAGAGATCCGTGAAGATTCTGAGGAATTGCTTCAAACAAACATGGATTTTGACTGGTTTTGGGTTGGTAGTGGTGAACCTGTGTTGGTTGCGAGTTTGGGTACACTTGAAGGTCCAGCGTCTTTTGCTCCGGCAACATCTCCTGAGATGTTTTCTGGTTCTCTTGACTCTGTTTGTTTTAATCGAGGCAATGAACATGATTTTGTGAAGATGCGTCTTGGAGGTCAAGATGTCTTGGTTTGGAAACCGGACAGTATCATAGATGACCAGAGCTTGCAAGAGCTTGATTTGGAACAAGGTTTCAAAGGTATGCAAGAGGAGGTTAGGAACTTGGAACACTGCAAGACTGGCCGCATCATCACCCAGTCAGAACTGGACGATATGAAGAAGGCTGTTCCGAACCTTCGTTTGATCCAGTCGAGGTGGGTTGCAGCTTACAAAAGCAGTGAGAGGGTTCGAACCAGGATTGTTGCAAAGGACTTCAATCGTGGCTCCTCAGCTAGATCTTTGGGATTTAGTAGTCCTACTCCTTCGATCGAAAGTGTTCATTTGGTGCTTGCAATGGCAGCGACACGGAAGATGCTTTTGCGTGCATTGGACGTGAGCCATGCCTTCATGCATAGCCCATTGGGAACTGGTGTACATGTTGTCTTGAAAATGCCGTTGTCGATTAGTTTTCCATCAGGTGAAGCGACCTACTATTTGCTTGAAAAGGCATTGAACGGGTTACGCGATGCTTCACTGGCATGGTTGCAGCTTTTGACATTTACGGTTGAACATGTAAGCCTTTGGTCTGATTCGTTGGAGCCATGTGTGTATGGTGGACAGATTGTGAAAGATGGTCATGAACTTGGGTTTTGCTTGTGTGTGGTGTACGTTGATGACATCTTGTTGTTGTCGACCACTAAGGAAGCCGAGGAACATGTGGTTGCAACTTTGTCGTCTGTAGTACCTGTGAAGACAACTGGAGAGATCGGAGAAGAGGGAGGATCCCTGACCTTTATTGGTCGTGTCATTCAAAGAGAAAGAGATTCCTCTGAGATCACTCTGGGTGTTGATCCACATTATCTTGACTCTACGTTTCTGGATTATGGCGTTACCCGTGGGTCTGAGAATGTGCCTGACATCTCGGGACATCTTGAGAAAACACTCACGGATAGCAACTTTCAGAAACCTTTGTCAGATGAAGCATACTCACGCTTCAGAAAGGCGTTGGGAAAATTGCTTGGTTGTCACAGGTGCGTCATGACTTGAAGACATGGATGTCTGTTCTTGGGACGCAGCAAGCGAAACCTATGCACGGGACTGAACAAGCATCGAAAGGAGTCTTGAGGTTCTTGTATGTTGACATGCATGCATGCTTGTGTCTACCGAGCAGGGATGAGACCATCATGAGTCAAGTTGACGATGCTCAACTGAGATCCGTCCATCTCCACTCCTTCGGCGACGCATCTCATGCGCCGTATCGCTTCAACAACCGCAAAGGTGTCAGCGGTGGAGCTGTTTTCTTTGAGAGATCTTTGGTAAGGTCACTTAGCCGACAGCAGCAAGCTTTGAGCCTGAGTTCATGTGAGGCAGAGCTCTATGGTTTGCAAACAGTGTGTCAAGAAAGTGTTGCGTTTGGAAGATTGGTTCACCGTCTTCTTTTTGCACTTCATGAGATCGATGAGCCAGAAGAAGTTGTGATTTGGTTGGAGAGCGATTCAAGCTCCGCATTGCAACTTGTGAGGTCCATGGACGTGCCACGACGTTCGCGACACATAGAGATAAGATTGCATTGGTTGCGAGAGCAGATGAGAGAGGGTCTGTTGAAATCGAGACACAGAAGTGGTGTTGAAAATCCAGCAGATCTTTTCACTAAATGCTTGAGTGCTAAAGCTTTCTTTAAACACCGGTATGCTCTTGGGATTGTTGTTCCAGATGGCTTGACAGCTGAGTTAGCAGAACTTCGTGAGCTGTGTGTGTGCAGCAGGTGTTGACTCAGGGTTCTTCGGTTGCGATTGTGAAACTGTGTTGTTCGGAACACTCGAACTTGAGAAAGGTTTGTGAAGTTTCAAAGGTCCCATACATTGGTGTAGTTGCTAAGGTGCAGAGTTCTGGAAAGTTGAGTCGTGTAGCTGTTTGCATCCGACAGTGCAAGAACTCTTCATGTCCACCTTGGGTGCATATCCATGCATCGACTCCTTGTGGCAGTGGAAGCTTGCTTCGCAATTTCAATCAGGATTCAGTCACTGAGAAAGACCAGGAATGGGATGAGATCATCAATGCAATTGGTGGTTACTTCAAACATGCAGACTCATGTTCGTTTGAGCTTCCAGAACGAAATGCCATTTGGTCCCGACCTGAGACAGTGAATCTTTTGGAGAGTTCTGACATGAGGCATCAGGCTTTGGTGAGGTTGTGCAAGACTGGATGTCAAAACAAGGATGGTATTCCAATTGGGAAGGCATTGAAGTTTGTTTCCAATTCGATTTCTTTTTCAACAAATCTCCACTCCAAACTTTCAACATGTACATGCCAGACTCATGCCGAACTTAATCAAATCAACTATACTGAAACAGCGTTCTACAACCGAAAGTTGGCAAGATACATTCTGATTGCAGTCAAGCATGCTGCGAAGAAGAGTTGAATTTGCGTTTGAAAGGGGACCACACAGAGAGAGACAGAAGTTGACGTTTCATTTCATTTTTCCTGTTTTGCATGTTGTTTTAAACAAACGTTGCCAAAGACAAACAGGAGTTTTCACAGTATTGCAGTTGTGCAGAGTTCTGTCGCGCGATACTGTAAGATGCAGTGCGCCGCGCGAATCTGAAAGGTCACTATGCCTATCACAAATGTGATGGCGGTTCGACACTTCGTTTCACGTTCTAGGTTGATTGCTCCTAAGAGTTTGGCCACGGTCTAGTGCTTTTCACTACGGGACGCGTTTTGATTTTGCAGCCATGGCCTCAGCCAATTGGAGCATTGAGGATGAGAAGATGTTTCAACAGTTGGCACAGCGTCGTACTTCTCAGATGCCATTGCCGACAGCTGAATCAAGTGGTGCAATGACCGATGCACCAAAGCGCAGATTTGAAGATGCAGAGTTTGAGGTCGACACAGAGTCAGATTGTGTGGTTGGAAGTAGTTTCATGGAGCCTGTGGGAGGCACCGAAGATTTGGCCACAAAGGCTTTACTTCCAGCTGGTGTTACCAATATGGCTATGTGGGGAAAGACCAAGTTTGCATTTGGAAAGTATGAGAAGGAGAAGACAAATTACAAGACTGTCTTCGAGAAAGAACCCAGCTATGTCTCATGGTGTCGAAAGCATTTGACCAAAGACTCAGCGAAGGGTCCTGCCTTGGATTGGTCAAGGTACATTAAGGCCCGAGATTTGGTGGACTGCAAAGCGGCCAATGTGCCATTCTATGCAGGAACTACCGTACGTCGAGAGTTTTGTGATTGATGACACTGTGATGGTAGTTGGATCTATACAGGATCTCATTCTATGTGGACAGTGGACAACTGTAGTTTGCAAGATGGTCGAACTGGATGAGTGGTCACTATGTAGCCCTTCGGCTAAGGGCATCCTTATGTATTGACCTGTCGAGCTTGGGTGATATGTACTGAAGTCTGGATGGGTTACAGCTTATACGTATGGAATGGAGTTCATCTCAAAAGGGGATGTGAAATTTTCTGCTTGTATGTGAGATGAATCCATTGGATATTTTCTGCATTGGAGGAAGTGAATTTGGTTTTCACCTTGATGGTGAGCTCAACCGTGATGGTTGATATCGTATTTGCATGTTTCATATTTTGCACGTTTCATTGGAGATGACGAAACCCAACAACGATATACTTGTCGTCTTCTTTGAGTACTGTGATTGCACGGAGAACACAGTGAGAATTTGAATTCGTAGAGTGACATGGAAAATCAACATATTTTCCATATCTTTCACTTTAGTTTTCGTCGACAAAGTGCACGAAGGAATCGGAAGAAGATCGTAGAGTTCATTTTGTGACTTCGGAAGAAGGAACTTTGTTTGACATTGATCGGAGAAGTTTAGTTTGTTTTGTCTCTCAATGATGATGGCGAGCAACTTTCTGAAAGGCATTCAGAACTGGAGTTGCTAACAGATCTGAGGGAGACATCATAGAGCATGTTTTGGTGCTTGAAATGTTTCAACGTTTTTCAAACACTCAAACTTATTTGAACAAACAAACCATGTCTTGATGTAAAGACTTTTTGTGACGACATGTGTTTTTGATCGCTTTTGTGAAGTTGACCGAAAGATGTCAACTGGCGACTCCGCATCTGTTTTGTGTCAAGGAGTGACACACCAACAAGAACCATAGCGACATGAGCAGAGACATTTCTTTCTGTTGCTTGTGTGCGTGGTAAAAGTGGCTGAGCTCTGAAATTGATTGACTTGGTTGCGTGGACGGTCTTTTGGTTTTTTAAGGAGGACGTCCTGGACGCTGACCCAAGTAAGTCTAGAGGTTTCGAAGGTCTGGTAACCTTCCGCAGATTTCTGAGCAATAGACCGCATCTAGTCCAGTCGTCACTCCAGTCAGTCCAGTCCGTCCAATCTATCCAGTCCTCATAGTACTGATTCTCATACCACTCTTCAGGTACTGAACATAACCAGTCATTCCACTCTTATTCATGAATCAGAGTTACCCGATCAACTCACACAGTTTGCTGATGACCATGGGCTGGTAGGACACCGCATGCGACGCAGGCACACACACCAATTGGCCCGGGGCCTACCGGTGATTGCATCAGAGGAACCAGACTTAGAAAACGATGGAGGGTTTGAAGCTGAGCTCTTGATGACACACTCACCAAGTATTTTGTTACGGTGTCAAGGCGTACAGGGCTTAGGAGACTCCGTGCACATTTCAAGTGCCCAGTTCGCTCACAGAGATGTCTGGATGCATTCGATGTTACTTCATTGATGAATCCTCTTTTGATGTGATTTGTCGCATTTGCAAACGCCGGCTTCAGATTGAAGAAGGGAACACGACTCAGAGAGCTCGAGCTCGTGTGGGGATTCATCCTCCACAGAATCTGATCGAGCGCCGGAACCTCAAGAGGAGGCAATGGATTGAATGCTTGTTCAAGGTAAAAAAACCTCAGAATGCGTTTCAAGAGTTCAGCTGTCACGCAGTCAGTTGACTCAGTTTTGAGGTTTTAGGTTCATCGAAGTTGCTTGGTTTGTGTTTGGTTGTTTGTGGATGTGGCTGGAAGAGGAATGCTTAAAAATCCGGAGTTGCATGGCTAAGCACTACAGATTCAGTTTCAGATTCAGCCCCACTCTTCCTGGTCAGTTTTCAGTTTCAGCCACTCTCAGGTTGTTTGGTGATTGTTGCATCGGTTTTCCACTTAGGGTGAGGGTTCATTTTGCTGTCATGATTTTTCATTTGATGCACGCGACTAACATTTTGCACTCACGGCATCCTGGCAATGGCAGATGATGCTGGCAAACGTGAATTCATTCAACGAAATGTCACTTCAGATCTTCAGTACATTTGGGATGACTCTGAAGCAAGCCTGGATTTGCAGTATCGTTTTGGACAGCGCTACAAATCACTACGTGTGTTCATTGCCATCGCAGAGAACACCGCTGACATCAGAACAGCGCTGAGAACAGATTTTCAGGTGGACCCCAATGCCGAGGTCATGGGGCTTCCAAGGAACTTACAACACAGTGAACGCTTGGCCATGCTCAGGGCAGTTGAGACAGCGGTCGAAGTGTTGGCAGAACACGACACTCCAAGTTCGGAGTACTTGGCTTTGAAGGTGGAGGAATGCGAAAACGGTGAGATTTTGGCCTCATCACTGGATGAGGTGACCAGCAAGGCTCACAAGACCACATCGTCATTGCAGACGTCGTTGGACACAGCTGGACATGTGAGGGTGGTCAAAAACAACCCGGCGGACCTGGCACCGGCCCATGATTATTCAAAAATTGTTGTTTCGCTGTGGCGCCAGCTCGATTTCATGTGGTAAACAACCATTAAAAAAAACATCCGTTTTACAGTGGTTTGCAACCCTTACAGGGTTTTGTGCCTTAAAACCCGGCGAACGAGCAAAGTGGCTTTTTCTCTTCACCGCATGAAAGATCTTACAGCTTCGCCAGTGACTGACAGCAAGTCGAAGCCAGTGTGTTCCCATCTCCATTGGTGACTTCGAATGTATTCGAACAACATAGCATTGCGTTTGCCTTGGACTTGGGAACGAATGCTGTCTGGAATTGACTTTTTCATGACTTTCCAGTAACCATCTACGCCGCCAGTGTGTGCTCGCACCCAGTTGCGCTGGTATACTTTGACCCATTTTGAGAAGATTCCCTTGGAATGGTTACATTGCAACAACTTGATTTTCTTTTTTTTGGCGAGCGAAACATAGGCCGGGGCCCCGTCTGAAATCAACAAGGAACGGATACCAGTGGAGGTACTCGGTACCAAAGCATTCATGCAACCGGTGCTTTTCACCCTAGCTCGCGACTCAGGAGGTGGCTTTCCATACTGCTTTGCGGTCGCCAGATCCATCTCGTACACATTGCAAATCCTGCTTTGGATCGGGATCGATGATTGGATAGTCACTGATGGTACCAATGAACATGTCCTAGATCAGTTTTGTGGCATGCAATGGCTCATGTCTTATCTGATGCATCTTGGCTCAGGCATGAGAATCAGGAAGTATTGCGCTGATATTAGGGTACATGTGTTTGAGGCCACATGAGTGCGAAGCATATTCTGTAATGAAATCCCGTGTTGAAGTAGAAACCTTGACCAAAAAAAACCAACACATAGGGATTTAGTCAAGAGGCCTTGGTGAGTTCCCATTTTGTCGTCTTTGGTACATGGCCAGAACCTGGTAGTAGATATTTTTGCTAGAAGCCGGCTGCGCCCACTTGCGCACAGTGGTGCCATCAATCTCGACGTCTCCTAGAAACAGCCGCAAGTGTATGTGGTTTTGTGCACATGCTGCGCTGGAGCCAAAACAAGAATACCTCATCTGACAAACATCAATTGACAGGACTGTGTAGGAGACTTGAAGCTTACAAACGTTGAAAAGCAATCACGGGGAAGCATGTATTGGAAGACCCACAAAAACCCTGTCCTGACAAAGTCCGGTGTTTCTGTCGGGACTCCATGCATCGCACTTCGGCAGCCCTCAAAGCATTCCAAAGTCTGGACAGGCAGCTTGTACCAGGTGTGCCTGACAATCCCAAAGCCACCGCACACGATTGCACGGACTCAGCAAATGGGCCATGAAAGTACCGCTGCATGGCTTTCAACAAAGTGGGCAGCGGGAGCTTGAGTACAGGAAGGCAGGAAAAAGCAACAGCATCATACCACCGTCTGCAGCCCACGCATCTCATGTATGCTCGAGCATAGCCTCTATTGAAGCTGGCTTTGACAGGAACATCTACTAACTTGTCACCGCACTGTCCACAGACGCAGTGCTTCCTTTGGGTTAACCAACCAGACGTTCGCAGCTTTCGAAGGGCCAAGGACACTTCTTTCAAGCGGTAAACTGGCTGTTTTTTTAATTTGCCTTTGGTTTTCTGATGCTATCCGAGGCTGCATGCCTTTTCTTGCCTTCTGATTTCCTCTTCTTTTTTTCCAGAGCAGCGGACTTTCCTTGAGGGCCTTTTTGAAAGCCTCTTTTCCCAGAAGCTCTCTTCAGGGTGCGCTGACTCTTGGGAGGCAACTGGAACAACAACGGCTTGCCAGAATCTACATGTCGAGAAATCTGTTGCACACTGGACCTTTGTGTCACTGCTTTCAAGACTTTCTTCGCTAGAACCGGGCAACTCGTTCGATAGTGGCCACGCTCATGACAGTAGGCACAGAGAGGGGCAGATTTACTACCCCGGAGGATTTTTTTGGAAGTCTTGCTGACGTCCTTTCCTCGCTTCATTGAGCCGGTGCTCATGTTTGCGAGAAGTGCTTGCCGAGTGCAAAAAACATGGAATTCGTTAAACAGGACATTATGGCAAATTCTGCGTGAAATCATGCACATCTGCTTACAAACATATATCTAAACTCTGAGTGCTGCGATGGGAAACGACCTGCAGTACATGGGTCCACAACATTCGGTCTTTTTTCTCAGAGACGCAGGACAAGCTCAGTCCACGCGCCCGGCCCGCAACAGCCTGTTTTTCAGGGAGCCGGCAGCGTTACGCCAAAATCTAGGAAACGAATCCATGTCCGCTTGAGGTACATACTTCATATGCCAACACAACCTGCGGCCGTCATCGTGTTTTTTCCACCACTTGTTGCATATCCTGACAGGTATCATACACCAGATCACAGTCAAAGAGGGTTAGAAAAAAATCTCACATAAGCCAAGGTTTGTGGAATCTTAGAACATTTGACTTCCGTGCTTTGTGTGTCATCAACAACATCTTTCCACGAACGTAGTCTTCAAAGTTTTAACAATCAGAAAGTATGCCAAAACAGGCAAGGATCAGATGCGGCTGACCTGCTTTGGCACCACCTTGGAAAATATAAGGTGACATCGCACATTGGTGCACAGGACATCGGCCATATTTAAATTCTCGAGAGGACGATCCGGAAGAAGACTCAGCATTTGAAGAACGGACAGCACTTGAATTCATCCACGTATCTTCGTCTTCCACCACAGACGGTTCATCCAGCAAACTTCTGCAAAAAGCTTCCACCGCATCATCTTCTTCCCACAGCCACTGCTTCAAAGTCAAGGGTCGGGTAGGGTTAACTGTAAGGAGCCAATCTATGCACTCCTCCGTGGCGGCATCATTGTCACGCATCCATTCAGCCAGCGTCTGACAGGAACTCTCTAGGGACGAACAGACCGCCGAGTCAGCGGAGACACCCTGGTACAAAGACATTGCGAAAACTTGGCCAGCGACAGACGCCTTCAGAGATGCAGTGCGTGGACTGTCGTCCTCAGACAATGGTTCCGCTAAGATGTCTTCCACGCTGTCCGCATAGATATCGATCCAGTGTGACCAAGTCGTTAAAGCCACTCCTTCCGAGACATCCTGCAACAGGGCGTGGCACGACTTCAACACTCATTAGGTGGCGAAACATGTAGGAACCAACGTGAGCACAAATGACAGTCCTGAGGTAACTCCAAGCTTTCCAGAATCGAAATTCTACCAGTGGGCAGTGCGTCTGGATCTGGGTTGCGCGATCGGTCCAAAAGAGCGATACATTGAGAATCCCACCATGCAGGAGGCCATGGAAGAGGTGAGAAAAGATATGTCGACTTCGGCACACCCAAGCGGCGAAAAATCACACCCAAGGCGACCTTCATTTCCGGCGAAGGTGAAGGTGATGTGCGCTGCAATCTCTGCCAGGAATCTTTCAAGACCATGCGGGAGCGAAGCAATAGAGCAAAATCATACGTCGAATGCAAAGAAGGAGATGACAAAAGATCCTGCTGCAACCGCCAGGCGTCGGAAAGAAAACGGACCTGTGTTCAGAATCAACCTTTGACAACCAAATAAACTAGCATGGTCCTGGGTGTTTTGAAGAGCGACATCATGACCCGGCTTCACACTAAAAATGTAATGTAACTCATCGATTTCCAACACAGGTATCTCTGCACGCCATGGTCCCAGCAGTGGTGCCAAACTCACACGGGGAGCTTGACAAGTCTGTGCAATGCGCAAGAGTAGCAAAAGTGTCAGGGGTTCTATATACGAGTCGAACATGTTGACAGCCGGAACGGCTGCGATTCCAAAGTTTCTTGTGCAAACAAAGGTACTATTCTTACCCGTGCTTGTTTCCTGCATTTCACTGCTTCCTACGCAAGCATCGGATTCCACAAATGAATACAACTACAGCATCTGCACTAGCAACATCATATTGATTCTCCTGGCAATGATCCCCAAACAGAAACCAACACACCACACCGCCAATCACCAGCCAAGGCCCCTGTTCTGAGCGTCCCAACCTGGCGAGCGAAAGAACGACGGTAGAGTAACTGGCACTAACTCATGAAACCTGTGGGAAGAGAATGAAACCTACATGAATGCATGCGTTACAAAACACATTAGAAAAGCACGATCAGCCAAAGTAAACCAGCAACACAGACTGATACGTCTTAAGTCATCTACAAAAGAATCGAAACATCAGGTAGTTATGTGCAGACGAACCCATTACCGGTCCTACCCCACCCCAACCCACCCCATGCGTAGCGTAGCATCACATCATGTCTTGCAGTAGTCATATCTTCAAGTAGTCACGAATGCTATCCCACCCCACCCCACCCCATGCGTAGCGTAGCATCACATCATGTCTTGCAGTAGAGACGACTGCGTAGCGTAGCATCACATCATGTCTTGCAGTAGTCATATCTTCAAGTAGTCACGAATGCTATCACACCCCACCCCACCCCACCCCACCCCATGCGTAGCGTAGCATCACATCATGTCTTGCAGTAGAGACGACTGCGTAGCGTAGCATCACATCATGTCTTGCAGTAGTCATATCTTCAAGTAGTCACGAATGCTATCACACCCCACCCCCCCCCCCCCCACCCCATGTGCGTAGCGTATCATCAACATCATGTCCTTGCAGTAGAGACTACTTCCGGTAAAGCGTAGTCACGAATGCTATCACACCCCCACCCCAGCCCATGCGTAGCGTAGCATCACATCTGTCCTTGCAGTAGAACGACTGGCGTGGAAGCGTAGCATCACAAATCATGTCTTGCTTAAGTCATATCTTCAAAGTAGTCAACGAATGCTCTCACCACCCCAACCCCCCCCCACCCCATGCGTATCGAGTCATCACAATCAATGTCTTGCTGTAAAAAGCAGTAGAGACAACTGCGTAGCCCGTAGCACATCACCTCATGTCTTGCAGTAGTCCATATTTCAAAGTAGATCACGAATGCGATCACACCCACACCCAACCACACCCCACCCCACCACCACCCCACCCCATGCGTAGCGTCGCATCAATCAACATCATGTCTTGGCAAGAGAACGACTGCGTACGTAGCTCACATCATGTTCTTGCATGTAGTTCATATCTTCAAGTAGTCACGAATGCTATCACACCCCACCCCACCCCATGCGTAGCGTAGCATCACATCATGTCTTGCAGTAGAGACGACTGCGTAGCGTAGCATCACATCATGTCTTGCAGTAGTCATATCTTCAAGTAGTCACGAATGCTATCACACCCCACCCCACCCCATGCGTAGCGTAGCATCACATCATGTCTTGCAGTAGAGACGACTGCGTAGCGTAGCATCACATCATGTCTTGCAGTAGTCATATCTTCAAGTAGTCACGAATGCTATCCCACCCCACCCCACCCCATGCGTAGCGTAGCATCACATCATGTCTTGCAGTAGAGACGACTGCGTAGCGTAGCATCACATCATGTCTTGCAGTAGTCATATCTTCAAGTAGTCACGAATGCTATGCCACCCCACCCCACCCCATGCGTAGCGTAGCATCACATCATGTCTTGCAGTAGAGACGACTGCGTAGCGTAGCATCACATCATGTCTTGCAGTAGTCATATCTTCAAGTAGTCACGAATGCTATCACACCCCACACCCACCCCACCCCACCCCATGCGTAGCGTAGCATCACATCATGTCTTGCAGTAGAGACGACTGCATAGCGTAGCATCACATCATGTCTTGCAGTAGTCATATCTTCAAGTAGTCACGAATGCTATCACACCCCACCCCACCCCACCCCACCCCAATTTGTGGGCCGGTAAAAGGTCCGTCTGCAAAAACAAGACCAAAGGATTTCAGCCAAGCAGCACCGAGGAATACAGACAGTCATTGAAGTTGGAAGCAATCACATGGTTGTGTATGGCCTCGAAGTTCAAGTCGAAACATTGGCTTTCAGACCTCAAGATGGATCACTTCCAAAAATTCATTGACTACATCTTGGGAGATCGGGTGAACTCGATCAAGGCGCCTTTGGACAATCAACAAGTGGCAATCAAACCTAGTTGGGCATTGGTACTGCAATATGAGCATCGCTTGAGATACGAGGCCAACAAGCTGGTCAACAGAGGGTGAATGCACACTTGGTGAAGCTCATCAGAGTCACAAAGGATCCGGACCTAAAGGAGGCATACTTCACAACGCCATTGGCGCTGACGGCTTCTGAATCACCCACAAAGTTTCAGAAAACTTCCCATCAGAAAGGGAAGTACGAGTGGAATTCAAAACCCAAAGGAAAAGGGAAAGGGAAATTCCACCAGAACGAAGGCTTTGGAAAGGGCTTCAAAAGCAGTGGCAACAAAGGAAAACACGGAGATTTGAATTTAGTCACTCAAACTCCGGACGGCCGTGACATATGCTTTGCATTTAACTCGCAGGGATGTAACGGAAAGTGTGGACGAGTGCATGTGTGCAGAGTCCGTGGATGCTATGCTGACCACGCCGCCAGGGAGCATAGCAAGCACCAAAGCGACTTGAAAGACCACCCCAACACCCTCGACAGCTCAGGGTGTTGTACCTCTTCTGTGGTCGCCAAAGAAGAGCTGACATCAAACATTTCTTGAACTTGTTCGGCAGCAATCACAATTTTGAGTTTTACATGCGCGAGGTTGACATTGAGAGAAATGAGGCTGATGATCTCTTACAACAAAAGCTTTGGGAAGAAATTTGGGAGGAGCTTCGTCAGGGAAAGTATGATGTGGTGATCGTGACACCACCTTGCAATTCATTTTCACGTGCAAGGTGCAACGCTCCTGCAACACCGGGCCCAGTCCCTGTGCGAAACGTTTGCCATCCATGGGGTTTCCCATGGCTCACAGGGAACAACAAACAATTGGTCGTGGACCACAACTTTCTCCTGATTCAATGTTTCAATACTATGGATGTTTGCATTGAAGTTGGCTGTGATTTTCTTTTTGAGCACCCAGAAGATCTTGGGGTGACATCGACAGGGGAGCGCCCGGCAAGTGTCTGGCAGCTTGAACAAATGCGGAAGTTGGTTGAGGTCCACCAGGCCATTACGTTTGCAATTTACCAATGCCATTTTGGGGCAGATTCGCCCAAACCAACACGCTTTTTGACTTCCCTTCTACTTGCAAAGTCCTTCCCTTGCCAAGGGTGGCCACAGTTTGATGAATTCCGCAACTACTTGGGACCACTACCACAGTCATGCTCACACCGGTTCCATGTCAAAAAACTGATCGGCAAGGAAAAGGGGAAGTGGAAGACGGCTGACTCAGCAGCCTGCCCTCCACCACTTTGCAAGTGGCTGGCACAACTCATCGTCTCACGAGTCGGGGAACAACCCTCTGAGTTGTGCGTACAGACTCCAGCAGAAGAAGAACAAGCATCTGAAGTTGCCCAACCAACCACATCAGGGCAAGCACCTGAAACAGGGACAGAACCCTCGAGTGCAACCGATGTCACGGTGGCTGGCACAGGTACGAAAGATTTTCAACAAGCCACCGAGGCCAAAAGGTTTCAGTGGAGTGGGCTGGAAAGACGAGGGAGCGACACTTTGGGAGCCATCCTGCCGGGGTGCCCACTTAGGGCCAGAAGCACAAGAGCTGTGCACGGCACTTTTCCAGATGCTATCTTCTTTCATCGAGCAGAAGTTTGAGGATCCGCGCAGGGAAGCCATCAAACTGTGTCTTGGCCATATTTCGGCCTCACCTTTTACAGCAACAGAGCTTGAGTCTCTGAGACAACAGTGGGCCTCCTTATTGCCTTCAACAAAGATGGCTTTGACGGCGCCGGAGAGACAACCTTTCCTCTTGGGAATGATTGGACAATCCCTGGAAACGATGGGGGGTCCCGATTTTGCGATCTACATGGAAGGGGAAGACTCTTTCTGGACAGGTGCGGTCTTCCCGAAGAAAGAGAAGTCGCGTCCTCTGGATGATTCAGGGTTCAATAGCAATGCAAATAATTATAAATCAGTTCAAGCAATGGCAGAAGACTTGGAAAAGAAGTTCAGGGAGGAGGAGAAATTGGGAAGAATGCTTCCCACCACATTGGGCAATCTGAAGGTGGACTTCCCTGGAAGTACCCCACTTGTGGCTGCAATGGGGGCCATTCGCAAACCCAATGGGGATGTAAGGCCATTGCACGATGGCACCCACTTTGTGCAACTGAACAATCAGATTGTTTTCCAGGATCAGCTTCAGTACCCAGGTCCAGAGGACGCTGCACACATGGTGAGGTATGTCCAGGAGGAGCAAGAAGCTATGTTTGCACTGTCGGCGGACATTTCGTCGGCACACAGGCTGGTCAAGATCAGGAAACATGATTGGCCCCTTCTGGGCTGCAAGGCTCGTTCAGATGACAAGACTGTATGGGTAAACTGTGTTGGGACGTTTGGAATCTCATCAGCTTCATACTGGTGGAGTAGACTTTTCTCTGGGATAGGTCGATTGACGGCCTACATCATGCAGCAGCAGAAGTGGTGGCAGTTGGTTTATGTGGATGACCTACATTTGACCTGCCTTGGGGCGCGTAAGTTCGTCAACATGTGGATGGTCCTCTTGATTTATGAACTGCTTGGCACCCCCTTTTGCTACGGAACATTTTCTGGAGGTTTGACAGTTCAATTCGTTGGCTATCTGCTGGACTACAGAGAATGTTTGATGGGTATCGCCCAGCGTCGTGGCGAGTGGTTGGTTTCATTTGTGGAAGAGATGCAGCTAGCGAAAGGGGTCGTCTTGACGCGGCGATTCAACGAGTTTGTTGGAAGGATGGGTTTTGTTTCACGTGTTTTGGTGTGGCTGAAACCTTTCATGGCACTGTTATATTCTTGGGCGGCGGCACTGGGTCGCAGCTCTGTGGCCACGGCACCGCGCTTGGTGTCCCTAGTTTTGAGGTTCTTGAAGGAACAGTTGCAAGACTGCACTTATATGCATACATGCAGAAGACCAAAGACAACAGCGGGCGAGATTTTCAGAACTGACGCCAAGTGCGAGACGGGTCGTGTGGTGCTTGGGGGCGTCCATTTGGAGACAGGCTCATGGTTTTCTTTGGAGGTGCTTCCACCCCAGGCGCCGTTTCTTTTCAAAGACAACGGAGACTCCCAATGGGCGTCGACCACTGCAGAACTTCTTAAAGTCCTGGTAGCTTTGCATTTGTTCGGTTACGTGGACCCGAACAATCCTGTTGAAGCAACCCCGCTGCGAGTTGTGGCGGGAACAGATAACCTGGCCAATGAACACTTGATACGCAAAGGTCTCACAACAAAGTGGCCACTATGCTTGGTGTTCATGCAGTTGACGGAGACGTTGATGAAAGCTGGAGTGTTAATTCACTTGGCATGGCGCCCAAGAGATGAGAATGCTTTGGCTGATGCTTTGACAAATGGTGATTTTTCTGGTGTGACTTCGTCAAAACGTATTTCATGCAATTGGGATGAATTTGATTTCAACTTGTTGTGGAAGCTCTGGGATGAACGTGACGCCTACCTGGATCGAGAGGCGATCAAGGCCAACCCGAAGGTCGTGAAACTTGGCGAATTTGAAAAATCAAATTGGTAGGATCAAAAGATGTGGAGGAAGGTTGTGAACGGATCATTCAGCTTCAGTTTCAGTGTCAGAGTCGCAAGGGCTCGCTTCGTAGGGGAGGATCACTTCGCCTTTGCTGGATTGAGAGAGCCCAAATTTTTTTCAAACCTTTGGAGGCCAGCAATCGTTGGCATCTGGATAAGCCTCAGACTGAACCAATGCAGGAAAAAAAAGAAAGCACAGCCTTCCATCAGTTCACAATCCTCAATGTTTTTCTTTGGCATTTCACGGCAGTGATTTCGAGTGTTGTTTTTCCCAGGTTTTTCGTTTGGGTTTGATTGATGTTTAAGTTTCGGCATTAGGTGTTTTTCGCGTAGGTATTTTAGTTTCTGGTTTCCCAGGCTATGCCTGGCCGGCCCCTCCTTCGCGTTGTCGCGTTTTATTTCTACGGCACATGTGTTTGCGAGCAGGGTGCTTAGGTTTACCTAGGTGACTGTTTGCGGCACATGTTGCCTGGGCTGGTGGTGGGGTTTGTTGGTTGGCTCTCCTGGGCCTTTGGCCCGGTCTTCTCCCCCCGCGTTTCTTCTGTGTCCCTGTCTGGTTGTCGTCTGTTGGGTTCTTGTGTTGTGCTGTTTGTTCACGCGCTTTGCACCTGCGTTCTTCCCGCGCCTGGTCGGTCTCCGCGTTTGGTTCTGGCGTCTGCTTTTGGTTTTTTTGAGCTGGAAAGCTTTGATCCAGCCAATTGAGACCTGTACCCCAAAGCTTTGCTGAAAAAAAAATCGTTGTCCTGCGGCAGTCGTTGTTCGATTTCACGTTTCAATTTTTCGAGACACGGCGTTTACGTTTTCGGCAGGGTATCTAGATTTTATAATACTCCTGTCTGGGTATCTAGATTTTATAGATCCCTGTGCTATGTTGTTTGTGTGCACGGTTTGTTAAGCTGGAAATAAGTCCTGGGATCCAGCACAAGCTGCCTAACCCAGCCGCTGATGGCGAGTGACTGCTCCATCGTGCTAAAAAGAGTGAGTGTCCTCTCGTCATGCCATGAGTTGTGCGAAAGTGACTGCAATAAGGAGATGCATGTTCAACCAGGACATTCATGATGGGTTTGGGGCCCAATTTGCATGTTACTTGTATGCTACCTATATGAATGGAAAGAGACCAGACCTAGTGGATGTGAAGCAGATCATGACGAGTCATAGTAGTCATGTTGAACCCGTATCAAACCAGATGTATAGGAGTAGCAGGCGGCTTGATGCTCAGAGGTGATTTGATGTTGGTCGGCCAACCAACCATTGAACGTTTAGTACAGTAACACACGCAAAAACTAGTTCCAAACCGAAATGTTCCAGCAAACCCCACACATTGACTACGAATGTTTGAAACCCATTTTGAAACCATCCGCGTGAGGGGGAACCACTCGCAAGGCTGGATCTGTAATTTGTTGAACTGCGCCATTCAACAGCGCAGGCATGGTTTTGTCAAATTTTGTCCACCATGTTTTTCTTGCAAAATTTGCCCTGACCAGCATAAACATGGGGCGAGCTGGGATAGTCAGCCGCATGTGTGGAATTTGGCCCAAGGTTTGAACATGGCGTGGGGGGACTGGCACCAAGACACAAGCTGGCACCAGGGCAATCCATGGGGCTCATCGTCCTCCCAAAATTGTGGGACGACTTGGCACCAACAGGAAAATTGGACCAGAAAGGCTCGACAATCAAAGAAGTGCGCGCCTCAAAATCCCGTTTCAAATTTCATGTGCGCTGATCTGGCAAACTTATGTATTTTTCTTAATGCATTGTTGAAAGAATGGTTTGCAGCATTTGATCCACAAAACATGGTGAGTAGATAGGAAAGGCATTGTGTTTTTGAATTGTGACGTTTTCATACCACGTACTGTTGCAGTGTAAAACTAAAAACGACACTTTTCAAAAACATTGAGTCCACAACGTAGGTCAAAATGCAAGAGACATGTACCAGATGAACCCGACTTCCATTATTTGGACCGTTGCGGGTTGAAGGTGTTGGGTGGAGAAAAACAATGTACCGTTTGGTAAATGAAACACACAATTACCAAACATTGACACCACATTGGCAATTTCAACCATTGGTTGTGTTCTTTTTCATGAAAATAACGAAAATAACAGAATAACATTTTTGTTTTGAAATGAAATTGATTGCACAAAAAATCGATATGGTTCAACAAACAGTTGGATCAAAAACTCGATCCTGTTTTGTTTCACTTTCCAAAGGAACTGCATTGTCACTGATTTTCTTTGGCAGGACACGTTCATTGCCCAACGGGATGCTCATGAAGATTTGGTGCAAAATGAATATTGGGTAGACGCCCGTACAAGGGTTATGAACAATGTCATGGAGGTGCTGTGCCTGATGTTGAAGTCATTCTCAGAACATGATTGTGCGCAGAAATCCACTTCAACTTTTCCTGATATAGGTTCATTTTGTTGAGTCGCGGATGTGTGATGTGTGAAATTCATTTGATTGCAAACGCCTTCGCACAGCATCATTCAACCAGACCTTTCGTGTGTGGTGTGTAGTTATTGTAGATTTTTTTTATATATTATTTTATACCAGATGCTTGGGTCGGACCTTGCAAGACGAACTGATTTTTTTTTGATTAATGTTTTGGGACAGTTTGAATTTTCAAAATCCTTCTCATTTGCGTTTTTTTGCGAGTTTGGGAGGTGTGTTGGACAGCGTGCCCATCAGTCTTTGAAGTTGGGTCTGCGGCTAGAGGGACAGACTTGCCATACTCCGACATCGATGCTTGTCACAGCTTGTCTATTGGGAAAGGCTTTGATTCGGATTTCCGGGATCACAGCTGCAGCGGGGACCGTTAGGAGAATATCCGTGGACAAAAAAACTACTTATGGCTGACGATATAGTGAATTGACGCTGTTCAGAAGCGTTTGTCCTCGATAATGAGAGTTGAGGTTTCTTCCATGCTGGTAACGTGTGAGAAACATGTAGTCAAGTGGCTTTGTTGATGTTTTTGATCGCAGCGTATTTTGGTCATTTTTGGATTCCTTTTGGTCCCTGGTCTCAGGATTTGGTGTGCCTTTTTGATCAACATGATCGCAGAGGGAACTTGGCGCTATTTGCCGTTTGGCTGCATTCTGCAGTGCGTTCCATTTTAGTACATGCAATGGACGGCCACATCTGGTTTCCAAAACCAACTTCAAACAAGTACTGGAAGGTGCAATTATGAGTTTCTATCTCACAACTTTCTGCCGGACAACAGCCATGGAATCGAAACATTCAAGGGACAAAGGGTCTGGGCAGTCTCCTCCCAAGGTTGAAAAAGCTCTACGGAAGCTGTCAGATTCAATTGACAGGACACCTCCAGCCGTTATCCTGCCATCCAGTAGTCATCCTGCCTTTCACAACGGATCACTTTTTTCTTGGGAATTACTGTACTTTTTTTCCGTTTCGGGAATTTTTCTTGGATTCTGTTTCCCTGCTTCTTTGTTTTTCTGCTTTTCCCTGCTTCTTTGCTTCTCTGCTTTTCCCTGCTTCTTTGCTTCTTTGCTGCTGCTTCTCTGCTTCTCTGCTTTTCCCTTCTTGTTTGCTTCTCTGCTTTTCTGCATCTTTGCTGTTCTGCTTCTCCGCTTTTCTGCTTCTCTGCTTTCCCGGCTTTCCCTGCTTTTTTTTGCTTGTCAAGCCTAAACAATCCCTAAGATACACGATATCTCATGTAAATAAACCCTAAACCAACCCTAGACCCACCCTAAATAACCCCCAAACCAACTCCAACAAAAACAAAAACAACCCTAAGTAAACCCTAAACAAACCCTAAATATAGCGACACATATGAAAACTCAGCCCAAAGAAATCCTAAAGCAACCCTAAATAGATCTCAAGCCAAGCCTAAATAAACCCTGAACCAAACCTAAATAAACCAAACCTTAAATAGATCCTAAAGAAAACCTAAATAGACTTCAATCCAGGCCTACGGAAATCCTAAACCAACCCTACACCAACTCTAATACCAACCCGAAAGAAAACAAAACCAACCAAGAAAAACAAAACCAACCCGAAAACCAACCCCAAGCCAACCTAAAATAAACCAACCCTAAACCAACCCAAAATGAATGATAGTTGCAAACTATCATGCGACATGAGCAGTTCGGGGACCCAAAATGTTGCAAAATGCTGTTGAAATGGCAGCTTCCAGCTCCAAAATGCTGCAAATAGCAAGGGAAACGGACAGGACAGGAGATCCCCCAAAAATCCAAAACGGAAAAAACACATACTACCCAAAACAATTCCGGATCCTTTCACAGCTTCACCCACTCTGCTTCCTGACAGGAGGGACGACTACTTTGACGAAGATGAAGATGGCCTGTTTTCACGGATTGGCAAGAAATTGGATGGCATTTGGGTGGTACATGGCGAAGAACACGTGATTCGAGGCAGGGTGGGTCATATTATTGTTCGGTTTCATGTTCGATTGGGGTTCCTTTCACCTTCAACTTTATTGTTGGCTCAAAGTTTTAGTCCAATTCCTGTTGACTTGCTGGTACGCACTAGTTTTGTTGAGCAATTGCACGTCAAGATGCTATGTCCCTTAGCACCAGCTTGAAACATATCGGTGTCCTGATGGTGCACTGAGTTGCAGTGTGAAGCATCGGGTATGCGGGGCATGCTTCAGAATCAGAAGCTTTTACTTGCGTCTGTCATCCACACCATCATTCTTGATTTTGTTCTGAGAGGTTTGGATGTTTGATGAGAGTCTGGAGTTTCTTGTTTTTCTTGCGCTGTTTCCCGTGTTCAACTCTTCAGGAATATCAATGCTTACTTCTGTCAAACTCGTGGTTCCTATTCGTTGCTGAAGGGGAGACGGTGAAACAGTGTTCTCTATTTTCTCCGAGAGAAATATCGCCGTTTGAAAGCAGTCAATGCTATAGTTTCATCTTTGGATGTAGAGGGTATCTATGTTGGAAAAAGTGAGAGAGTGGCAGTATACCAATCAGAACAGCGATGACAGCACACTTCGAGATGACTCAAGAAAGAGTATCGTGCAGCATGACTTGGCCTGGAGAAAGCTTCAGACATGTTTGTTCAGTGCAGCAGTCTTGCCTTTAAAATTTATTGCTTGAACTTGTTCTGTATTCATGTTCAAACATGTATGTATGCACCCTGAGTGCCAAGATGGAATGTCTTTCAATGCATTTATGTGAAAGACTACTCTTCAGGCAGCAAATGCGACTTCAAAAGGTATGTTTTGACTGTGTTTGTACACTGCCGCTGCAACGCTTACCAACGCTTACCAGGCAATTGTATCTTCTGGAGCTCTGGCGAAGTGAGCCGATTTCAACGGAACACCAATGGTCCCAACGACACGATTTCTGTTTTGGATGGATCATACAGAAAAGTGGCACGAGTTCATGGACCTTCCTTGCGGTGGCCATCAGAGACGTGGGTGCTGAAAAGTGTTTGCAACCACATAGCCACCAAATGGCCAGATCCGCCTCCCAGACCCAAACTAGAGAAAGTAGCACGAGTTTCAGAGTTGCGCTATGCCTCCGACACTATCAGCAATCGGTTTTGGGATGGAAGGCCCTTGAAGGACTTGGTCCGCGACATCCAGCAGAAGAAGATCGACGTCCTACACCACGAAAATCTCATCCTCGATTGTGTTGCACTCCCTTTGCAAAAGGAACTTTATTGCTTGAACAATCGCAGGTTATGGTGCCTGAAGCAATGCTCTGGTTGCTCAGGCGACGCAGCTGGCCTATGTGTCAGAGTCAAAGTGTATGACTTTTCTGATTCTGCTGCCTTCTTCCAGAGCAGGATCACATCTGCCAATGGTGGCCTCAAAGTCTTCATCCGCAAGTCAAAGGATGGTGCTGATGGTTGCCTGCTGGAGGAGGACATGCCGGAAACTCTGCACATCTCGTCCAAACGAAAAGCCGAGTACATTCACTTGACCTGTGATGGATTCCAGGTGGATGTGCTCATCGGCTGCACTCCAAGCCTTTCCGGCAAGGGGCTTGCAAAAGCCATTTTGAAAGAAGACTTCGGCCAGCGGCACCGTTGGGCGGCAGTTTGTGCTGCAGCACACAGCAGACTGCCCCAACTCAGTTCGACGCAGTGCAAAGCTGTGAAGTTGGCCAAATTGTGGGCCTGTTTTGTGGCTTTCCCCTGCTGGGATGAAAAGCGAAGGCCCCGCAGCTTCTTGATTGAGCTGATTGTCAGACACATTTGTCTTTCAGCTGAGAGTATGTCTGCATGGGACATTTTTGTGGAATTCTTGAGGTTCTGTGCAGCGAAAAGGATACAGCCAATCATGTGGGATTGGAGTGACCTTGACAAAGACCCTCGCCTAAATTGGGGGAAAGGTCCTCGAATCATTGATCCTTTAAATCCTACAAACAATGTCGCAAAGCCCTTTCGCTTCTGGAGTTTTCTCCGCAAATATGCCCGCAAGTCTTTACAGAAGATGGGATACAGTGTTGGCACAGCTTCAACGAAGACCCGCTGGGAGGGGAGCGAGGATGATGAGGCAATTCCGAAGGTTCCTCCTCCTAACCTTGATGAAGTGCGAAAAGTCCTCCTGAAAATGGATCTCCCATTTGATGCAGTGGAAGGGTTGCTTGATTCTGGTTTCACATCCTTGGAAGTGCTGTGCCAGCTGGGGAAGGAATCAGATTTCCTGGAGGTTGGGATGAACAAGGCTCAGAGCAGGTTACTTTGGAAGGCCCTCCAAGACAGGGGATATATCTTCAAGAAGCTGGAATCTGCCGGTCGTGGAGCGGGAGACACCAGTCCTGTGAACCAAGCAGAGTCCAGCCATGATCCCGAGATGCGTCC
This sequence comes from Cladocopium goreaui, assembly GCA_947184155.2. Classification (NCBI taxonomy): domain Eukaryota; class Dinophyceae; order Suessiales; family Symbiodiniaceae; genus Cladocopium; species Cladocopium goreaui. The sequence goes on along the minus strand of CAMXCT020003669.1, from coordinate 281,852 downwards.
TATCCCTTTGAACTGTTACCCCGCCCAGGGCGAAGAGGGATTTTCACGTTGCTTTCTGTTCGGCACCTTGGTCCCCGTGATGGGAGGAGCGAAGATTGCAGTGGAAGAGTTGCAAGAAGGCAGGGATGCCATTATCGGTCCTTCGGGTAGACCTTTACATGTTGCCGCAGTCAAACGACATGAATGGGATTGGAGATGGCTTGTGGAATTGACTTCGTAAGGAGCCAGTCTCACAGTTACAGAAACTCATCGAATGCAACGATGGGAGAAGGGAAAGTGGGTCGACGCAGAAGCTGGTGATCTACAGCAAGGAGATTTTGTCCTGTGCACCGAAGGAAAGTGCAGGCTGGATGCAGTCGAGCACCTGTACCAGCAGGCCAAGACCGTCCAGGTTGTGGTGAACCCGGATGAGGTCTTTCAAGCTTTTCATGCTCCATCTACTTCCTTTCTTTGCAAAGGACAGGCAGGGCAGGCAGGGCCTGACACCTCTTGCACTCCCAAGTAAGTAAGAAAAGAAGATCTTTGATACAAGGGAATTGGTGACAATTGCTGTCCAACCAATGCAACGCAATCAGCGATAACATACATGCAAAAAAGCGGGAAGCGGCTTGAAACACCACAAAGAAGCTTGCAGGAAGTCATTTTTGTCCAATTGACAGAGCTTGACATTTGTTTTTTCTTCATTTCAAACTCTTTATTACCCTCTTGATTACGTGGCTACTGTCTCACGATCTCATCAAGTCGTGAGCCGCAAGTCTTTCCAAAATTGGTGCTTGAAGAAAGTAGTCAGTTATCTCTCACTCTCTATGGATCCTATAGTACTAAGTTCCAACCGACCACAACTTTGTGTCCACAAGGCCGGGGAAGATGCACCGCGAACACCGGCAGCCAGTTCATCAGGGCACCATCTGCATCCTGCTGGGGTGGTAACGAGGCTCCGAAATTGCAAGAAGGTTGCCCCGAAATTGTCAGATGTTGTGATCTCGATTTTTCTGGAAAGCATGTTGCCTTGTGACCATCACTCATGAGATTGTTCTTATCTGTTGTCTGTCTTGTAGGTTGCTGTGGTACTCCTTGTCAACCTTCATCCTCATCCCAAGTTTCATGTTGTGAAACCTGGAAAATGTTCTCATGCATGGCATTTTCTACAAATGGCCCAAAGTTCAACATATCACATTCTACAAGATTGCAAGGAAGTGGCAAAACAGTCAGCCGGGAACGTTCGGGTCGGCGTGGGCAAATTGTGCTGATAGTTTCTGGCTGCTGTGTGGCTGTGTGGCTGCGTGGGATGGTTTCCAGGCGTAATCGACGTGGAGGGCAAAATCTTCGCGATGCGACTGCAGCTGTCAATCGTTGGACCAGGGCCAATCTCGATCAGACGGACCTTTACAGTCACGTGGACACGGGAATTTGGAGCCACTTGCCGTGATAAGTTTGGTTTGTTCATGTCGCAATAGGTTGCTGATTGGTGGTTGGTGTTGATAGAACCAGTGAATCTGGCCAGGGTCTTGGAATGCGCTTGGAGGACCAATAATATGGCTGACAAAGGGACCGTCCAAATTAGCGCTGAGTCCCAAGCACACAACGAGCAAACTTGCTTAGTTGAGTTTACTTAAATCACGAGTCGGATGCTTTGAAGATAAAGAAATCAACTTAGACTTCATTCTCAAAGGACTACCATTGATTATCACAATGATGTTCCTGTTGCCATTTGTTCATCCATCCTCTTCAGAGTCCTCTCCATAACAGGTGACTGGTGAGTGCCTGCGACACTATAATTTGAAAGTGCGTGAAGCGCTGCCAATGAAGGGCTATGAGAGACTGCAATGGAAAGTGCACATGATCAGGTCCTTCTTTAGTAGCCCCTGGATTTTTTGGCAGTTCATTTAGGTTGTAAAGTTGAACTCATCAGTTTTATCACAGAATAGTATCTCTTTTTTGTCAGGGTTGGCTGTGCCTTTTGTTTCGCAGCTTTTCCTTTGCAGCCTTCTTCCAAGACTTTTTGAGCCCGAACGATTTCGCAGACTTAGTTTTGGCATCAACAATCCCTCCGAAGCCTGAAGTGGCTCTTCTGAAAGAAATATGTGATTCTTTGTTCAATAGATGATGCTTGCCACAAGTATCACAAAGTATCATTATACTGTACTGTATGCTTTATTTCCAAGGTCCGTCGTTGATGCAAAACTAAGTGACCTGCCATTCCTGCTCCTGGAGAGCCAGCCACCAGCTTTCATATCATCATTCTTTTTGCATGTTTGTCATTGCCGTTGCACTATTTCTATCAGCTTTCAGGTCGCACAGAAGTTTCTTTTGCGTTAGCAGGAAAAGCGCAGTTTTGATCCAGGAGGCACCATCTGTTGCAAGAAGAGTGCCACAGTGGTCAGTTTGCTACGTGTTATGGCACTGGGGCATACACGGATCAAGTGGCAGTGAGCTTGTAGCCCATCTTGTATCCAAGGTGTGAAAAATCTTGGATTTTCAGGGTGCTTTGGAAGATTTCAAGCACTACAGCCCCTTGCTGGGAGACATTATTGTGGAACAACAGTGGATTTCCAAGATAGGCTTCAATCTTCAATCTTCAGTAAGGTTGTGTCCATTTTGGGCAAACAAACCGATGCATATAGGTGTAAACGAACTTGATCCATGTGCGCGTGCTCAACAAGTGCCGATCATGTGTTTTTTGGTTGACCTTTCAGAGTCAGTGAGAGCCAAAAGAACGGCGATGCTGGAAGAGAAAGGTCTCATTCTGTGAAGCAGAGAGTATCAAAGCATATCAAAGCATATCAAAGTGCATTGCCTTTGGGAATTGCACCTAAGTAAAGAAATTCATCATTCCTGCAGGGGTACTAGGCGACACTGCTATTACCCAGCCTTCCTTGGTGTGATTGTAAGAAGTGGCCGTGGTATCTCCTCAAGATCAGGCTGAGATTGCAGGATTCCTCTTTGTGGACGCTCGCAAAACACAATCGGGGGCCGAAAGACATGATTGAATTGCAATGCCGTTTTGTGATGAGTCGGCATGCTTTCTGGCTGTCTGTTTTTATTGTGCCAAATCTTCCGGCTCAAGCTATGCACTTTTGATAATCATGATAATATGCGGTATATGGACCGTGAGATGACGCTGGTTCCTTTCAAAGGCGGTTTGCCAACCAACACAAGGAAATACCGGTATGACATGCGGGGTTGAGCAGTCTTGTGGAGTTTCACTTGTGACAATCTTTTCATCCTTCCTGTCATTCTACCGTCAAACCATTTAATTAGTTAAGACCAACAGCTTCACACAACTCCACATTTTTCAATGCGTGAAGGGTGGCAGTCACACCGTCACACCATATGGCTTCCAAAAGAAGGCCGCGGCGCCTAAACTCACACCAATGTTAGCGGAGAACATTTCGCCCAGCCATGCTTCGTTGCCGAGCGAAGCCGAGCTCGGTGTTAGATTTAGATCCGGAAAGAGCCGGAGACAACAGACGCAGAAGTAGAAAGCATAGAAAGGAGAAAAAGGAAAAGAAGGAACGAAGAGACAAGGTGAAGAACAAGAAGAACAAGAAGGACAAGAAGGACGGAAAGGAGAGAAGCGGCGAGACTAGAGGGGCACCAGCAGAAAGGGCACCGGCAGGAGCACAAGGAGGGCCAGTGGCTCGGCTGTGGAGACCTTGGGGTAGCCGGCCTATTGGTGCTCTATTGAAACCTGCAGTCCTTCCACCTCCTCCGCCATCACCACCTGGAGGGTTGAAAGGGATTTCCCTGGAACACTTCTGTGCCTTGGCCAAAGTCGGCCAATCAGAATTGGCCAAAAAGCTTGAACACTTACTGACCGACTATGACTTAGGAGTGGCAAAAATGACCCCCTCCAAAAGTAATTGAACCCATGTCGTCATCTGAAAAAGGCATTTTTTGGGTAGATCATCAGTCTTCAGGCTGGAGAAGCGGCCGTTCAGGGCTCCAACGTTCATGGTCGTTGATGCTCATTGATGGTGATTATTTTTTTATCTAAATACCAAAGTCCAATGTGGGAGTTTTGCAAAAAACTGATCCTGTCGCAACCAAACGACATAGAAACCGATGTGTTCTTCAAAGAAATATGGAGAGGATTTCCTCAGTGATGTGCTCAACAAGTTCCATGTTGCCTAATTACCGACTATTGTTTTTTTGGTTCTCTGCCGCAGTCTGCCAGCAGGGCAAGGGACCCGACGGTGTAGGTAAGTCCCAGATCATATCGGTTCAACCGTGTTTTTCGGAGTAGTAGCGGCGTGGTTGCAAGCCACATGTTTGGAGCTTTCCACCGAAACCCTATGTATATATATATATATGTATATGTCATATTCCCATCTAAGCCCTCAGTCATCTGAGGCCAGTATAAATTTCAGCCATTCAACATTGGAGGTGGCGAAAGCTTGCTGAATCATTGGTTTTGGACTTGACACAAGCCCATTCCCAGTTGGAAGGATATATGTCCATTTTGAAGGGTTTGGGCCCAATTCAGCCCTGGCAGAACGCTAAGGCCGGCAATACATCCACAAGGGCGAGTGCGATTTTGGCAGGAAGTGCAAGTTCATCCACTCCACATTCTGCCGCAGGTACCTGCTGACAGGGAAGGAGTGCTTCTTGGCAGCAGTGGAGGCGTATTTGATGAGTCGGTGCTTTCATTCCACTTATCATAACTTATTTTCATTGTCATCAAAATTCAGATCCTATTGCGTCAATGACCCGTACAGATACAGATTGCGTGCAATGTATGCACATGTGTGTATTCTATCAGATTGGTATAGTTGAATACATATAAATACACACACATGTGCACACCCTGTCGTGAACCTGTGTCCAAATTGCATTAAGCCGACTTGCGTGGTATTTTGAGGTGACCAAATGTAAACATTGAGTTTTTGGTTCCCAGATCTTTGTTTGAAAATGGTTGCTTTCGTCCAGGGGGCCCAAGGGCCAAATGCAGATCCCGCATCCAAGGTGCATCCTGTGACTTCAGCCACTTTGACATTTGTGACCTTGGCTGAAGGAGTGGGTGGATGGGACTGCATCCATGGCTTTTGGGGCTTTGATTTTGCACAGATTGATTTAAGCCAGCAACATGTTGTCAAATCAGGGTTCGGTAACACATGCAGCTACCCGGTGGTACATCATGTACAATACGGGCCAGCTTCTCGATATACGCAGCTCACCGGGCTTGAGGCATCCGCATTTCATATCAGTTCATTGCTATCTCAGATTTAAGGTTTGAAAGCAAAGGGTGAGCAGCCAATGGAAATCGATATAAATTGATTCAACCTTTCATTCGCCAAGGCCCAGAATTCAAGGCAAGGCTACCATGCCCACGACGACAGCGATGCCCGTTTCTGCATGTCAGGGTTCCAGCGGAACTGTCGTCTGGAGTCCATGGAGTGCAGATGCCGAGCCAGTGGAGTACCCTGGTACGACTGTGAGTTTCGAGCGAGAATGACTGACCGATTCGTTTCAATGCTTTTTCGGAATGGCTTTGCAGATGTAGATGAAAAGATGTGATCCTAGAATCTAACGAGTCCAGCAACTATATCTTCATCTCCTTTAGATTTGAGATGGTTCGGTGGTTTCATGAATCAGAGGAGTGGAGATGAGCGTGTTCCCGTCAGCTCCTGGTTGCACCAGGTCCTGGTGCAGCTTCGGTTCTCAGTGCTCCACCTCTCCCAGTTCTCCCAGCTCTTTTAGCACTGCCAGCTCCACCTGCAGCGCTGGCAGCGCTGGCAGCGCCAACCGAAGAGGAAGACGCTTGGCATAGTGAGATTGTTTCACGATGACGCCGTCACCTTGGAGATGAAACATGTGCATGTCATTGTGTTATGATCTAGTTTTGATCATGGGTGAGGAGGTTAGTTTCATGATGCATCATTGTGGTTGCTTGAAGATTCCAAGCAGGCTTCATGTTATCCCATGGCTACACCCACTTTGAGGTCCACACAGCCAAACCTACCCATTGACAGCGCCCAGGCAAACTGGACAGCCCCGGCAGAGAGCCAGCTGACATCGGGCTTCGCGGAAAAGTACGGCTACGAGGATTGCGGTGCGGTGATATTCACTATCATATGTAGTTTAAATTAGCAGAGATGTTTCAATCAGTTCGCATCTATTTTGATCAATGTATTGAACAGCCGCCATAAAATGCAGTTGGAATCACATTCTACCTGTGGCAGACCTTCGTTCATTCCCTAGTTGATTTTCACATCTCTGCCGCTGGGGCCGGAAGTGTGCGAGATGACCTCTTATCATGACGAATCCGTTTGCGAATCTCACAGTACTTGCAGTGATTGAACTCAGAATTCTAGCAAACGAATCGCCAGGAGTGGGGAGATAGCGGAGTGGAAGAAGATACGGACGGCGAACATTCCAGCGACCAGAGCAGCGGCAGTGATCTTGAGGCCTGGTTTCAACAAAGATTCAGGATAGAGTGATAGAGAAACATGATTTCATGAGGCCTCCACACATCATGACATGCACGTGATCAAAGATGATTCCAGTCATCACGAAATCAAGTTGGGCTTCGCGGCCCTGGCACGAAATCAATTTTGTTGAAACATGTGCCTCGAGACCCTGGTTTCTTCATGGGCACTTTGCTCTGGCACGGAAAACCAATGAAATGATTGAACCACGATAAAACCAAGGATCAGCAAGACCGTGCTCAGCCACGTTGGGCAAAGTCCAGTGGCAGTGGGACAGCTGGTGGTGTGGTGGAGCCTGGCAAGTATGCGACTCGGCATCCCAAATGCCGTCGAAAGATGATTCTTTTTCACTGTGTAGTTTTCATTTTGAGTTGGGCCACTTTGTTCCTACACGAACTACAGTTTTTTGTTTGCAAACGCGTGGGTAGATGTGGGTGGCCAGTATTCCTTTGCCAGCCGTGAGGTTCACCGTTTAAATCCCTTCGTAAAGTTCAATCACATGGTGGATACCTCAACTCTATTGGTGTGCCAACCCACCTTTCACACTACATGTCCCATTGGCCTGGGACGTTTGAAGTCGGTTTGAAGTTTTGGTGTCATCAAGTGTTGAACATTTTTTAGACTTTAATCACTTTAATCGCTGATTTTGTTCTCCGCCCAGGTGCCGCGTAAGGCGCGGGCAAAAGGAGACCCAGCCGAAGATGATGGCCAAGGTGACCAGGGTGGCGCGGAGTGCAAGGTGGAGAAGGTGGAGAAGGTGGTGGAGGCCAAGATTGATCGCCGAGTCTTCCACAAATGGCGCGTCAGCTGTGCAAGGCGCGACATGGAGGGTGTTAGGTGGTTGGAGAGCTCAGTGGGGGTAGGGTGGCTTTACATTGTTTAGATGATTCATAATAACTGGAGTTGCTGTCCATCAGTTTCTGCCTTTGCAGCACCTTCTCCCCGCCTGTCACTCCAGTTCCGAAAAATTCAAACGTCGTGTCATCTCGGGATGGTAAGCCTGGCCAGGTGCCATCAAGATGTGATGAAGGTGGACAACCACCGGATATGTCATGTGGTGGCATGCGAAGGAGGGAAGAAGAAGAGCGTATGTGTGTGCTGTGCTTAGTTGTGCCTAGATGGCCATGCGCAGCCCATGACCAGCCATTCAAGGGGTCATACAAGTTTGAACCCCCAATATAGCCAGTGTTGCAGATTTGTTGAACAGGGCATGGCCAAAATCCGTCCCACAAGCCTCGAACAGATTCTGTGTGTCTGTTGTGAATTGTGATCATTTTTTGTTTTTTTCTGGCAAGCATCTGGGAACACAATTCCAGGAACCAAATTCCATCACGCGTCCGAACTTTCCATGATTGGTTGAAAACAAAATATATTCGATGCAACCCAACAAATGTGTGGAACATCAGTTAAATTTCTTAATCTGTTGAACTTGCTGTCAGACTCATATTGACAAAAGGCGAGAAACTCCATGTGGTCCCGCCGGTCCATCAGGTATCGAGCATTGAGAGGCCGGGTGGGAATGCCATACAGGGAGTGGCTGAAATTTGGAAGTCCCAGAGTTGGGAACTAGCATGAACTAGCCACGCTAGTCACAATAAATATTTCCATATTGCAGCAAGCGGTTTCAGGCTTCAGGGCTTTCCTTTCCTGAGATAAATTGAAACCTTGGTGATTTCCCGGGGAAGGTGTCCCTGCTCGTCATCCTGTATCAGTCATCTTAGTAGAATCTTCAGTATCAGTTCCCCACATGGTTGGGTACCATGATCGACCATGAGACATGAACATGGGGCCATGAGGGTACTGTAGAACCAGGTTTGAGTGTGCGGAAAAGACAGGAAATCAGGCATCTTGATACAACCATGTATGTACAACCCATGCATCCTGTATTCTGTTATGGCCGCTGCCCAGTATGAGATGGCAAGGCGCTTTGTCTGTGATTGTTTGACTTCAATTTTCAGACAATGGATAATTGGTAGCACCTGAAGGATAACATGCCACCAACACGAAACCATACCAAGCCATACCAGGCCATACTACACCACACTGAGCCATTGGTTAAGACATGCACCTTAAAAAGTGATGGTTGGTGCCACTTGGTGGTTTGGTTTTGATGCTTTTGTCTCACATACTTGGGATCGCGAGCTAGTGGTATTGGCATGGTCGGGAATCTGTTTTTGAGGGAGGGTTCCTCAACCGCCAAGCGAATTGTAGCCAAGATCAGACCCACAAACTGAGCCAAAGAGTGGAGTCTGAAGAGCAGCTTGTTTTTTGGGTGCCATCGAAGAATCGGTGGATGAGTGGATCGATTGTTCGGAGAATTGACAACAATCAGCCCCACCAATTCCTGAAGCTAACGGCCAGGCTTTTCTGTGAATTTTACACAAAAATCCCTTGGACCAACCCTGTGCAAAAAGCGAAAACCCAACGATCTCGCCTGCCTGGTAACCTGGTATTCAGACAAAACCCGGGTGATGATCCACTGCGGTAGGCACTTGGCTGAGTACCAAAGATGGTGGCCTCTTTGGTGGTGGTGGAAGAGGCGAGGAAGACCCTGTGGGTCTTATGGCAGTTGCTGGCGGCAAATCATATATCATGATGTCATATATGGACCTTTTCTGAGAAATGTATTTCAGATCGCATATATATATATGATAGGGTATGATACGACACGATATGATATTTGATATGTACTCGTAACATGCATATGTATGTGTATACATATATATATATGTATATATATACATAATATAATGTGTGTGTATATATATATTATATACATATTTGTAAGCTGGCATAGTTATTCAAATTACAATACAGGTAAATGATATAAACAGATGCTATTACCAGTACATCTTCTGCGATGTTTGTTTTTTTGAACAGTTACCTACTACTAAGATTCAATCCTTGTTTACATGTTTTTTGTTATTTTCATGATATTTACACCGAGGTAGGGTTTAAGCATGTCGCCTTGTCACCCAGAGATTTGAGTGACCTTGGGTCTGAAAATTTGCAGATTTAGCCAACTCCGAATGAAACGTGCAGCCTCATTGTGGTGACTTCCAAGGCCACAATCCCAGGTGCTAGTCTGCTAGTCCTACAAACTCTCCTTGCCCTCATGGAAACTCATAGGTTTGCTGGATGGGAATACACGGCTCCCGGCAGGCTCAATTTTTGTTGCTGCTCTTGGGGTGCCCATCCGGACCATTTTGCATCATAACCAAATGGATATCCCTGAGAATCCGGTCCATGGTCCTGAGCCGTGTCATGATCTTGATCCTGGTCATCAATCATCAAGTATAATACATCATCGATCATCCATCATCCAACACTACTTATCCATTTCCTATCATCGTGATGATCATGATAGGTGTTGACATCTCTGCCTTCAGTGCCCACTCCGGTAAATCAGAGTCTTTACATATCTTAGCCGTTGAAATGACAGGGTCAACGCCACGAGCGTCCACCCTTTTTTTTGGTTTTCATAGATCCATATAGCTGCTGAAAGAAAATCATATGGATCCATAATCTCATTTTTTTGGGATCCATCCAACATATCCATATTCGGGCATGGACTTGGTTGCCTTAGTTGCCTTGACTGGATTGTCGGGACTAAATTCGAAGATAGCTCCAAACATTGGCACCAGATGGTGCATGATGGTACCAGGTCCATGTCTGATGGGCCGTGATTCATACTATATATAGAGATTATGTGCTAGTAAATCGATTGTATGATATATCTATGTATAGACTATATTTTAATGATACACTGTATATTATATATTTATGCACTATATACGTTCATCCATTTATACACAAATATACATGTGTATATACGTATATATATATATACACATACACACATATATATATACACACACGCACGCACGTACATTCATTACCTACAGCCTGGTATTATATATTCTGTTGCACTAGTCTGTCAAGATGCCTGCATGCTGACCGTCCGGAAACCATTGTGGCAGACGATCGTTTTAGCAAAAAAATAGCCCTGAAACAAAATTCAAAAATTGGAGCTAGGTCTGTGGAAATCAGATTTCATCACTACCCCTTTTGCAGTCTCATCATATTGGATCATGCAACTGTGTGAGGGCATCCAGAGCTTCTTGTAATTCCGTAGGAAATGGCTCTTCTCCTTCACACATCAGACCTTGCGCATGCCTGGTATGAGCCTGTACCAACACTTTGCATAATTTGGCAGGGTAAATTTAGCCTTGGGGGAGTGTCAAGCTGCTGTCTTTCCCTTTGCTCCGATCTGGCCTGCAGGTGGCACTATGCGACCAAAAAAGGGCAAAAGCGGACGTGTCTGCCAGACGAGGCTGTCAAGTGCCTACAATGTGGCCAAAGCCAAAGACAGAAAGCGTGAACGAAGGAGCCTATGAGTTTGATCATGTTTGATTCCAATGTCGCAATGTTTCAAGATGGGTGACACATGGTGGATATGGCCACATGGTGGATATGGCCACATGGTGATACTTTGCCCGATTGCAATAGTGATTCCACAAAAAGACACGAGTATTTACCAACCTCAGGTCGAGTGAACGGATAGCTGCCGAACCTCTCTAAAGAATAACTGTCATACCTGTGGCCTTACATTCCATCTTCTTTGGTACATCCTGAACAAGTCATATCATTCCGGCAATTGACCACAAGCGAGCCATACTGGCAGCCCTCAAGGATTCTGAAAGGAAAATTGCTGAAGCGGAACTGGAAATACCACGACCTGGAAGAGTGCCGTGGCAGAGTAGTACTTTTGTGGTGAAGCATGGGGCCAGGTCTTGTGGCTGAGTGTTTGAGACTTGCGGGTTAACCGGGTTAACTGCTTGTTTGAAAGAGGTTTGTCAATGATTTTTCATGGCAATCTAATACAGTACATAATGACATCAGAGCAGAGTACATACAGCAACTTTCACGATCAAACCAGTAGGTGTGTACAGTAAAAGGGAAGTAAGTGAAGCAAGTATGTATTTGCCACTGGCACGTGGCGGCACTGTACCTGCAAGCTTCTCGGCTGTTTTACAGAAGCACCTGTTCACGTTTCAATTCGAGGTGCGATCCGAATGCTCCAGAAATGCGATTTGAGGAGCAAGTGCGCCCTTTGGCAATCAACAGGATATAAGAACAAGCAAGTTTGTGTATGAGTGGTGAGGTTTCATGATGATTTCTTGGGCTTTTGTTACTCCTCCCCATATTTCCCCACCAACTGGTGTGTCGTCAGGCCATTTGTGCACTTCAGGGGGATTGACAGGCTATTTGTGGTCGATGACAATGTTCTATGCAAAGGATAGTAGCTTACGGCAGCTTATGTTTCATCGAATTTGGATCTGCTTTGTTGCATCCATTACTACCATGGCCTAAATGCGTGACCCACCCATGTTGAGCAACCCTTGTGCCATGTGCATAATGATAGTATACACTTCGTATGCACTTAGTATACACTGTGCATACTATATACAAATACCCCTTCCGATGCACCGAAGGTTGATTAGACAGAGGGATGGAGTGGCAGGGCTCTGCTCCCGAGGATTGGAGCGGATCATCCAACTGCGTGGTGAAGAAATCAAGCGAGTCACTTGGGCTCCATGGCGGCTGGAAAGCCTCTACTTGGATTGGAGAATCAAGGTGAGAAGTGGATAATGACCATGAATGACCATGGTTAATGGTCTGTCCCCCAACTGGGTTAGTGATGAACCTTCAAGTAGAGGACGGGCAATGCCTGTAGATGCTTGTGGGTATTTTTGAATCTCTTGGCAGGAAGCATTGTGTCATTGCAGGACATGTGGGTATCTAACCGTGATTGGGAAAGGACATGTTGATTGAGGGGAAGCGTTCCTGTGATGGATTGTACTTGTTCGTGCATTGAATTTCAGTATCTTTAGGTTTGTCAATGAAGGACGCGCTTCCTGATGACAATCAATGACAATTTTTGATTGTCGAATCGTTTAAATGGACCTATTTGGAAAGATTCACTGCCTGAGATGGGCATGTGCCTTCCATCCTAGGACGAGGCTGACGAAGATGACAAACCTCTGTTGCAATTGATGGACAAAGCGACAGAGGCGAAAGAGGCGAAAGAGGCGAAAGAGGCGAAAGAGGCGAAAGACGAGGATGACGAGGATGACGAGGATGACGAGGATGACATGCCGCTTTCGTCCTGGCTGAAGAGCCAGGACGACGAGGCGAAGCGCAGACGCCAACATGACGCGAAGAAGCGCAAAACCGTGACGACCCGCCCTGCCCTAAAGGGGCCGCAGCTGACGCACGCCACGGGGGGTGCGCAAGGCGGATCAATGCGGCCAGACGGGTCAGTGAAAAAAATGGTGAGCGGCTGGGTTTATCGATTCCGCAATCCATTCAGCCCATCCAACATCCATACATTGTGAAAGTCAGGGGAAACTACCTGATATTGGATGAGTAATCTTTGGCGTTTGATTTCATTTCTGTTGTTTTTCGTGACTTGGAACTTCTGAATCTTGCAATCGTGAATCCACTGTAGAGCTGTCAAAACGAGGGAACGTTTTCTGCTTTTTAAATTTACAGACACTGCGCATAGTCCAAAGCTAGGGGATTGAGCAACTACTGTATGTTGTCTTTCTTGTAGTTTGCTGTGGTGCTTCTCGTCAACCTTCACCAACATACCAAATTTAATGTTGTGAAACCTGGAACATGTTCTGATGCATTTCTACAAATGGCCAAGTGTTCAACATATCGCACTCTACAACATTGCAAGGAAGTGGCAAAACAGCGGGGAACGTTGGGGTCGGCATGAGCAAATTGGAGCAAATTGTGATGATATATTTCTTGCTGCCCATGCGTGGCATGATTTCTAGGTGTAATCGACGTGGAGAGCAAAATCTTTGTGATGCGACTGCAGCTGCCAATGGTTGGACTAGGGCCGATCTCGATCAGACGGACCTCTGCAGTCAAGTGGACACGGCAATTTGGAACCACTTGCCGTGACAAGTTTGATTTGTCTATTTCGCAGTAGGTTTGATTGGTGGTTGATGTTGATAGAATAGCCACTGAAGAGTCTTGGGATGCGTGTTTTGTCCTGGAGATGTCTGACAAAGGGGGATGCTTTGAAGATAAAGAAATCAACTTTCACTTCATGCATCAAAGGACTACCATTGATTATCGCAATCATGTCTCTGTGCCATTCGTTCATCCATCCCTTTCAGAGTCCTCTCCATAACAGGTGACTGGCAGTGACCGGTGAATCTTTGTGACACTATAACTTAAAAGTGGGTGAAGAGCTGTCGATGGCGGGCTACGATTCGTTTCGCAGAATCTGGTCCATAGTCCTGTATTGAGGGTGGAAACAAGAAGAGGACGGGTTCAAATGACATGAACAGTTCATGCACGCCGAAAGACATGATTGAATTGCAATGCCGTTTTGTGATGAATCGGCATGCTTTCTGGCTGTCTGTTTTTATTGTGCCAAATCTTCCGGCTCAAGCTATGCGCTTTTGATAATCATGATAACATCCGGTATGGACCGTGAGATGACGCTGGTTCCTTTCAAACGCGTTTTGCGAACCAACACAAGGAAATACCGGTATGACATGTGGGGCTGAGCAGTATTGTGGAGTTTCACTTGTGACAACCTTTTCATCCTTCCTGTCATTCTACTGTCAAACCACACGTTTTTCAACCCGTGAAGGGTGGTAGTCACACCGTCACACCATATGGCTCCCAAAAAGAAGGCCGCGGCGGAGCCCAAAGGCCTGAAGATCTCCGGTTGCAACAAATTGGGTTACTCTCAGCTCGATCACTCAATGGCACACCATCCCACACGACATGGTCAAGTGAACACTTGTAGTACAGTGCTTTATCAGTTCATCACGACTCACGACTGGCGGATCTTGGAAGGCTCTCCCCTAAAGAAAGCGAAGAAAAATGCGAGTTGGGAGTGGAAGGAGGGCGGGGCTGCTGAGGCAGACGGGGACAGGCATTCTCACTTCAGGTCGTACTATGTCTTACTGACTCAACTATGTGTTTGGCCCTGTTTGGCTGTTTCTTTCTGTACATGTGATCTTTGTACCGGAAACTTCATTTGATGGTGCTTTGGTTTTCATGAGTTTTGATACCAGAACAATCGTTGTCAATTCTTCGTAGCGTTCGTAGCAATATATGCAAACAAGTGTTCACGGTGAAGAGGAACATGTCCCTTTTCGAACTAATTTTCTTCACATCAGAGATGATCCATGGCCATGGCAATGGGTGCAAGGACGGGACCTCGTGGAAGGCTTATGCCGAGGAGGAGAGCACAAAGCGAACAGAGCCAGTTGTGCCATGTGGCGCCAAGATGTGAGCAGAGAGGACATTGCAATCGGACATAAACATAACTATCATTATGAGGTTATTATCAAGATTGATCAATCATGAGTCATGATGAGTATTCAGTTTATAACTGTAGCATTGTCTAACTAGTTATGATACTTAATGATAATGAATGATAACTATGTTGTTCAGCCGGATGGAAGGAGCAATTTATATCAACTTATTATGCATATTGCACTGTGTATCACATCAGCCTCTCATGCTGGTTGTCAAAGAGGTATCTCAGACCTGGAGTCTTAAATGTAGAGACACACAATTTTTACTTGTACATATATACAGGTATATAGAGATGATGTACATCTGTAGCATGTATACGCCTAAAAAACATGTATGGATTGGATATAATCCAAGTAGTCTTGTGCAATGCAACGGAATGCAAAGGGATTCGTCAAACTACAATGCAATGTGATGTAAGTAAGCTATTTAGCAAATGGCACACGTATCTGTATGGTTATTGGATTCTTTCCCATTTGACATGTGCTGTTCCTGTGAGCGGGGAGAGATTTCAAAGTTGTCACTTGGCACCCGTGCGAGGATTCTCAGCTGTGAAAAGCTCAGACTTCGAAATAGCCCACTGTGAGTTTGCCGGCTTCTTCGTTTGTGGTCAAAAAAGACTGCTGGGTGTCCCACATTGTTGGAAAGCACACTTCGCTTGAGATGGTTTGACTCTAGCACTCTTCCAAAGAGCAGCGGAGCAATTCAAGTGTAATCACAGCTGTTTGTTTGAACGCACAGTATGCTTTCTTGGCGGTAGATGTATCAGCAGACTGCCAAAATTGATGCTACTTTTGAGAAATACATTGACCTACCTTGATGCAGTTGGTGCAGTTTTTTTTGCCCTGCCTGTTTGTGCGTTTGCTTGCTCCATGATATCCAGCGCGGTATCTCTGGTTTGCTTTCTGCACTAAGTCCACTTTCCTTATCTTACGAGGTTGGAACATCTCTATGCCACGGTCGGGGAGAAGGGCAAGGCCTGGGTATTTCAAGATATTTCGAGCGTGTTGAATCGGTGTGGAAGACTGTTGAGGTTTCGCAAGTGATGCCCACCCTGAGACAGCGGTTGGTTCAGATGCAGTCCATGCTGCTACACGTGCTTCTTTGGAGGGTCGGTCAGGATGAGGGCAGATCCAACATTTGCAGGTCATTACCACTGAGTTCTCTTTCAACCAGGACGGCTTCCGGTTTCAAGATGACTACAGAACAAACATACGATAGTTGATCCCCTGGAAGAAAGACATCCAAAGACGTGGATTCATTTTTGTGATCTCGGTAGTTGAGGAAATTGTGGCAGATTTGGCAGGAGCACCAGACCAAGTATGAGCTGAACTTTGCAAAAATGTCACAGCTGAGCCGGCACTATTGAAAGCGGGATTTGCTTTGCAGCAACCAAAAGTAGTTGACTATGTAATGCACTGTTTCAATATGTTAAAATGTGCTTTAATCCTAAAGTAAGATGAAGCACAACTACGTAACTACGTGTTCTGCATTAGTTGCTTTTCTGCCGTGCCAGAACGAATCTAGAGAGCAAGAAGTCCAGGACAATCCGACGGAAAGGTGCAGCTCATGGTGCATGTCGCTGCATTCAGGTCCTCAAGGCTGTCTTTTGATAGGAACCCTTCTAGATCTAGCTGATTCTAGCTGATTCTAGCTGATTCTAGCTGATTCTAGCTGATTCTAGCTGATGCTCCTGACATCTCCTGACCACTTCTTGGTTGAGGGGACATCTGGTGTCGTAGTGTCGTAGTGTCGTAGTCAGTATCATTTTTGTGAGGTGTGTCAGGCTGTGTCGGATGTGTCGGGTTTCATTTTGTCAACTTTTTGATCTCATCGGATCTGATCTGATTCGCTCTCATTTGGACGAGAGGTGACGCCGCCGCTGTGGTCAAGAAGGCAGCTCCTTGGCTCAAAGCTCTCTCCATCTCTGGGTCGCGCCAATTCCATGCAGTCTTTATGTAGTCTTTATGCAATTTTGTGGCTTTGCTCTTTGCAATTTCACGTTGGCGTTCCCACATTCTTCTCTTCATCTCCATGTGGAGCTGCGTGGCGGAAGTGTCCACAGCACCAATCAAGAAGGAGTGTTTGAACTGGCTGGAATGAATCCGACCCAACTTGAAATCAGGCAAACCGGATTGAGCGACATTGAACGTCTATATTTGAACGTAATTTAGTCCAAATTTAGCTTATTTGATCTGATTTGATCTGATTTGTATCTATTTGTTCCCAATTTGGTCGCTCATTTTAACTCCAAGGTGTGGGAGTGGTGGTCAGACAGCGACGAGTGGGAGCCCTTCAAAGATGTTTGAAACTCAGAAACTCGAAGTCAGCGGGTTTCTCGGAGGGCCTTCTGCTCTGGAAAGGAACACATGATAATCCACAACAGTAAGTGTCTTTTAGAGTATCCGAAAGCCAACAAGATACTCAATTCAATTAATTATAGAATGATAGGACGTACATTTTCGCATAATAATTCCGATAGTAATACATACATTTGAACCCCAAATTCCTAAGTGATGAACATATTCTCTGCTCACGTGATGAATAACAGCTCTCAATATGCTTCAGCAACCTACATCAAGCATATATGTATATGCTGCATGTGCATTATATGATATAATATGCAGATACATAGAATAGATGCTAGATGCACAAAGGGATCTTATGTACACGAGCTATACAAGTTATCCGTGTATATAATATTATATCATTTATATCTGCCAGATGCACGAAGATAACATGTATTTTAGGATTTTTAGGAGTGCATTCTACTGCATTTTGTACATGGTATGCCTAGTAGGTTACTGATATCCAGCAAACTTGATATCAACCAGTTTGAAAACATCGAAATATGTCATGATGTATATGTATATGTATATATACATACATATATACACATAATATCATACACATGTATATCAAACGATATCTACGTCGTTTCTGTGTCCGTCCAGGGCGACGTCTTTTGTGCATTTTGTGTACCTTTCCAGGTCGATGGGCAGCTCTTGGAGAAGGCGAAGCTCGATGGTGGCGGTTGCATCATGCGTAACCCGTCACCAACTGTAGTAACTGTAGTGTATAAAAAATGTGTGCTGATTTCAGTGCTGCAAGACTCAAGACTTCTGCCTTACAGCCAAGTTAGAATTTCAGTCAAAAGTAATTTTGAAATTAAGTTTGCTAAAAGACTTTTGCTACAATGCAGTCGTCTTTTTTTGAAATTATGAGAATTATGAAAGCCACATGAGTCATGTTTTATGATGTTTGAGCGATGTTTTATGAAGCAACGAGTAGCGTAGCGAGGCGTAGGCAGCAACTTTTTTTCCTTTCGTGCTGCCAAGCTCGTTGCCAGGCGTATGTGGCGGGAGAAACACCCTTCAGCACCAAAAAACTGAGTGTTTGGACGGCAGTTAATGCGGAGACTAGCACAGTTAGTTAGCACAGTTGACACAAAACAGGAGTGGACTTGTTTGACTTGTTGAGCAGTTTTGTACGCGCAAACATTGTTTAAAACATTGTTTAGATTTGTAGATTGATAGCGTCACTTTTTTACCCTGGGAATGGTCTGACGGTGTTGGGAACTTCCGACCTCAGGCTGGAATGAAGGATACGACAGCCTCTACATTTTCGACTTTACTGTGATGACACAGGCTGGATTCGGCTGGATCTTGCGGCAGTCGGACATTATTAGCACCGATCAGCACGTTGTATTACCGTTGTATGAGGAGATATGAGAAGTATCGTTGTTGTTTCCCAATCTGAATCATACACGTTTGCATGCCTTACCAGAAGCATCTGGAGCTGTCATGGTTCACTGTTCCGAAGGAGCTTCCATGAATACCTCCCAGGTACCAAGACTGGTTCGGACATAACCCTGACCTTCCAAGAATCACATGACCTGGGGTGAAACTTTCTCAAAGTACAGGTAGCAAATGGTAGCAGGTAGAACCATGGGCAACGATTTGAAGAAGAATGGCATGGTCAGCTTGTCCATCAGGTGAACTGCGATAGCAAGACGTCCAGAAAGATTCAGCAGGGGAGCCTTACAGATCTCAGAGTCGCTTTGATTCTTTCCAGCAAAGATCTTTCTTGCAAATGTCAAGTAGCAGATGCGGCAGATGTGTTCCAACACAGAACTTTAGAATACCCTTTATGAATACTTAGTGAATACTTTCGGACTTTTTTCGTTTTTTTTTTCAAACCGTTTTTCAGTCCTTTTTCCTGTTTCCCTGTTTTCCACCCGACAGAGGCGAACAGCAGCTGGTGGTTCCAAGCTCTTCGGCCACAAGGACGGCACAGAGCTCAGAGCTGGGAATTTCCGTTTTTTCCCTTTTCGAAATGTTCCAGATTTGTATCTTTTTGTTACACTTTTTATATCTTTTTTGTATCTTTTTTGTATCTTTTTGTCCATTGTTCTTTACTTCAGAGGTTTTGGGAATCTTTTCAAGTTCGGTCCATGACGTTATCCTCTCAATCCCTTCCGTAGAAATAACATCAAAGCAGCTCTCGTGCACTCAACGACTTTCTCACCATATTTTGTCATTTTCGTCCATTTCAGATATTTCAGATGAGAATTCCAAGGGACATTCCCGGTGACTTCCGGTGACCTTTCCAACAGGGGAAGTCAGGGCCCAATTGCACGATTGCACGACGCAGGTGAAGATGACGGCTATGCTGGTGCCGTGGGTTTCTTGTCCGAGAAAGTGGGCGACACCAAGGTCATGTTTGCTGGAAAGCCTGGCTCTCAGAGGTGGCAGCAAACCGTCATAACGACCAGAACGACCAGATGACCAGATATGATTTAATAATGATCCAATGTCATCCAATGTCATCCAGTGTGCATCGATATCGTCAATGGGATCCAATGTCCTGTTGCACCTGTGGAAAGGTTCGAACCTAGCTTGACACCTGCTCTGGTGGCTGAGCAGAAGAAGCTTGGCGCGCAGTCCCTACGGAAGCAGAAGAAGGCAGATGGCTGGGAGGTAGTATTTATTTCATCATGTGAAAATTGATAGCTAATGCTTCTGTGAGTCTGCCATGAGCGCTTCTGGCTACTTGAAAAGGACTATGGGCCCATTGTCTCCAAAGATGAGCATGGGAGGACAAGATGGGGCGGAGTTGAACCGGACATTGGTCATCGCTAAACCCGCTGAGTCGACAATGAAGAATGAGCCGAATGAGCCCGCTGTCGATGTTTTTTTTTCTAGCCGCGAGCTATGAAGTTCGGGCGCTGTTCTGGTTGTGCTGTCTTGAGCTATGTCAAGTTCAAGCTCTGAAGTCCTCGTTGTGACGTGTTTTTCATGTTTGGGGTGCTGCCTTCGGCTGGTGGTCTGTTATGTGCCCTGATTAAGGGCGAGTTTCGAATGCGCAACAATGTTCTCGGGTTTGCACTGGTGATAGCCGTTTTGGCAGAGTCTGTGGGACGGACCACTCCGGAAACGCTGGCAAATGCGTTGATTGATACTTTGCTACTGGCGTTTGTAACTGTTAGGTAGATCTTGTACGACAAAGACAAAAAGCGACTGTCACATTTTTTTCCAAGGTGCTTGGATCAGAAGCAAGTGGCGGGTTCTTTCTACCGGAAATCCATGCTGGTGTCTTTGAATTTGCCTGCTGGCAGTCAAACTCTAGGACTCTAGGTCCCTTTGCAGTCGACAAGTATTGAGCATCGGCACCTTCTGCCAAACAGCTTCACATTACTCCAGCCATTCTTAAGATTGAACTACACAGCTCCGCCCAGACAGAACAGATTGACTAACAGCTCACACCTTGGAGGAAATGCTTTGATGAGATGTTGAAAAACGAGAAGGAATTTTGCGGTGAATGGGTGGCTTGGAAGCCCAGCAAGCATGGGACCAACTGAGTCAGAAATGAGCCTGCTCCTTACTCATCTTACTCCTTCATGGCCTTAAACGGAACAGGCTAGACTCAGCTAGACAGAAAAAAATCCTGAAAACTGTCAAGGATACTGTTGCGGCATATTGTGGCAATTTTCTGACTCCACTAACTTTGCTTCAGGCTCCAGGGTCAAGTTTGTTGTGCATTATGGTTCCTAAAGCCACCGAGGTGTTTTACCACAGCTACTCCAGCGCACTGGGGAGACTCTGCAGGTTGGCAGGTGTCTTTATTCTTGTTGCATCTTGTTACCATTTTTCCAACAGATCCCAGACGTATCAAAACAAAAAGCACAACAATCTTCTGTGATCTTCTGTGCTTTTTGTTTTTGGGGTCTTCTCAAGCCACAAACATTGCCATGGACCATGGACTTCCTACATAATTGTTACACAATTGAACTGCTTGAAGTGTAGTGGTAGCCGTGGAGCATTGACATGACAGGGCATTTGCAACATGACACGTCTCGGTTTCTCGGTTCACTGCCAGTGCATTCAGTGCATTCAGTGCATTCAGTGCATGAGTTTTCGGCCTTGAGGCACTGCTGTACGAAGTCCAGGCAGCTGTTGCTTGGTCTCCCAGTCTGTGGGCTCGAAGCTTCGGGAGCTTCGGGAGCTTCGATCGAAGTTCAAAGTTCAGACTCTTCTGATCTCTTTTAGGGAATCAACATGAATCAACATGAATCAACATTGAGCACCTTTTCTTCGCATGTCTGTGTGTAGTGAGCCAAGGCTGAGGCGTCTGATTGTCACGATTAATCTCTCGTTCAAAATGGAAACTGAGTACTGTTGGATGTTAAAGTGGATGTTAAAGTCCAAGCACAAAATCTTCAAGTTCTGAAACATGTGATGAGTCGTGACGAGTCGTGACGAGTCGTGGCGAGTCGTGATGAGTGACATCCTCGCACATCCTTCCCCGAGGCCTCTGTCCTCTTCCGCTTCAAGGCGGAGTTCGCAGCTCTTCCACGGCTGCTGTGTGCAGAGCTGAGCAGATTTGAGTTGAATCTGATCAACAGAATCAACATCTGACATGCGCAGTCACTGCTGGAGACTTCTTCGAACCTTTGGCAAATTATCACTTTCAACATTGGCAGTTTCTCCACGTGGGAAAACACCAAAGCGCTTTCTTGCTCACCGCTGTGTTGATGAGGTGCCCCATTTCATCACATACCCACAGCAAAGCGCATGTTGGAGGAGTTCCCAAAGTGGAAGGATCAGGATCACAATCAGGCAATGGCTGATGGGTGAAGGCTAGTCAAGACTATTTCATGGGATAAAGTTTATAAAGTCACCATTTCCGTAGTATTTATTAGTTCAGTTCTATCCCCAAACTGTCGTCTCTCCATCTGAGTTATTTCAAGAAAGTGCCGTTTCCCTCATTTTGATGAGTCTCTCCGCTCAAGCGGAGATTCTCGACAGTATGCTCATAATTCATCCCTGTGTATAGATTTTCCGGAATATAGCTTGGACTAGTGCTAACCATGAGATGGCTCTTTTAGGGTGAGCTCACATGCAAGTGGCATTTTGACTTGGGCTTTCCATCACTTCACTGCACACTCGAAAGTTGCCGAGCTGCCGTAGGCCTTCAGACTGGTCGGACTTTGCCCAGCACTTAGGCAGCCTAGAAAATATATGAAAATATATCTTGATCTCGGAAGACGGAAGTAACTTCAATGACGAGAAGACCGGGTCAAAGACGAGTGCATGTAGTTGGAGACAACTGAGCGCTGCTGCATTAGTTGCATCAACTTAGGAAGAGCACATTCAAAGCAACTGCTCGCAACTGCACGCAACTGCCAGCAGGGATAGGCATTGTTGGCTGATACAAACATTGAACGAGGTGGTACTTCGTCTTTGTTGGCACACGACTCAGAAGCCCCAGCGAAGCCCGGGCTCCCAGTTTCACAAAGTTTGAACATACAAACTTTACAAACTAGTGCCGAAACAAGATCCCCCCAGAATTGAAAGCACGACATGAAAGCACGAACATAGACCAGGCAGGCCCTCTATGATGGTGGTTCTTTGATGCGTCCGCAAACAGACAACCAAAAAGTCTCCTACCCTCAAAGCCTCCAAGAGATACTCCAGTGCCTTTGATGCAGATTTTGGCGGACAAATCTCAGATCCGGATGTCGCCTGAGTCCTCTTTGTATTCTTTGTGATCCGCAAAGAGCATGACGAGCTCGTGATCTTCTCAGGTCTGTGTTCCTTGCGGGCTACAGTGTTGGTCCTCTGAAGGCTCGTTGATGCTTGTTGCATCTCTTTGTGATTTCCCCCTGTGGTTCCCGAAAGATAGGCATTCTCGGAACGAATCGGTTCTCAGTTCTCAGGGCTTTGGTGCGGTTGGTTCATGATGTTCATGTCAAGATAGGTTGAGCAGTCACTAGTGCCAGGCAATGCTATCTGACATCCACTGGCTCTCATGCCGTAGATGTCACTCAGATACAACTGCTATGTAGACTCTGTAGACACTTATACTCTTGATACTCAATGCAAAAAAACTTGGCGAGACCTGGGACCTGGATCATGAGAAATAAGAAAAGGCATACGCGAAAGGTACAGAGACAGCCTTCGGTGCCAGGGTGTTCTAGAGAAGTTGCTTGGAAGCTGTGGTGTCCCTGCTGGAAAGGTCAAGGCCTGGTGTGGCAGAGGTAGAGAGGTAGCAGGGGTAGAGAAATCATGCCTAGGGAGCTAGGGGAATTTTGTCATGGATTGTCATGGGGTTTTCCTTAGTCTGCAGTTGGAGCATGTTTAAGCCAGTGCCGTGCATCCGTGCTCCTGAACCTGGCCTGAAAACACAGTGTGACACAACGCCTGCCTTACACATCCTTTCACACTGGGGACTCATCAAAATGTGACCAAGAACACACACACACACACCTGTTGGGTTGAAAAAAAGTGTCTACAATAAATGTCATGTCTACAGGGAAGCTTGCTTCCTGTTTTTTTTGCCCCGCGTTTCGACTGCCTTTACTTTCACACATATGTCATATGTCATGCTACGCTGCTGGACATTCTCTTGCACAAGACTTCACGAAATTTTGGAAGTACTTGTATGCTGCAGTCTGGCGCAAAAGCGTGACAGGCAATGTCCTCCACAAACTCGGACAACTTTGTGCTTGAATAAAAAAAACGGAACTTTTCCACGCAGCACTCGGTATACAGAATTGCAGTTTCGTTGAGGTAAAACACTAGATTTTCCACTTTTGAGGCGACCCTTCCATGGAATTTGAGCCAAAAAGTACCACAGAAAAAATCAAAATTACTACAGTTTCGGCCACTTCAACATGTCATTCTCTGATGTCGTCACCGACACGGCCCCTTACAGACGTTGAAACCTTTCTCGTTTTTGACATGGGTAAGTTCTCAGAACTTCTCGCTTGTTTTGTCAGAGGCCCGAGTACATCGCTCACAAAGTTGGCCAATCCATCCAACAGCTCAAGGGCAAGTACAAGTTTGCCTGGGCTCTTCTCACTGAGCGTCCCTTCCTGTGCAAGCTGATCCAGACGTTGGACGTAGAGCTCATCGACTACGTCTGCGGCCAGCTGGGGGTGGAGAAAGTGAATCCAGAACAGGCTCTTGCTTCTCCGAAGCGTGCGGAGATCGTGCATGTCTTTACTGCAGTGCTGTACCCGTGGACAGATGACAGTGAGGAGCGCCTGATCGAGCTTGGCATGACCGGCCTACCTCTGGTTCCGGGGGCTCCGATTGGTCTAGGTCTCGATGCCGCCAACATGGCAGGGAACAGCCGTCCAAGGACCACTGGTTCTGCGACAGCCTGGTGATGGTGGTCTTCTGTGCTGAGCTGGACAAAGGAGGCAGTTGGGCACAGCAACCTTTGACAGAAGTTTGGCAACTTCCCGAACACACATGCAGGAATGCTACAAAGTCGAGATCCTCGATGAGATGCTGGCAGTAATCAGCCTCCTTTGTGCTTTCACTCTGGGGGACTTGCATGCAACGCGGCTGAAGCTGAAGAAGAACGGCTGGAGCAAACACAGGCAAGATAGCTCAGAATCAGCTGGCTACTGATGAAGCTCCAAAGTAGCTTTGTCTCGTCGAGACGCCCGCACAGCAATTCAATGCAAGTTGAAAAGTGAAAGCTTGCTTAGACTTAGACCTATAGTTGCACGAAGTAGCAGCCAAACAATCGGCCGAAGAAGCTGGAACTTCGAGCCACTGCTGCATCCCTTTGCTTAGTTCACACACACATATATATAGTTATATTATATATATCACCCCCTTAAAAGAAGATCGTATATTGGAAAATTGGCCCCAGTTTGAACTTGTCTCATCTTGCACCATGGGTCCGACAAAGAGATACAACGTGGCTTAGTGCAACGTAGTCCGTATACAGCCAGTGCAGTGTAGCTAAGGGGTGAACCGAAAGACACGTCCAGTAGGCACCTAGCTATGCTGAAGCAGTAGCAGTCTCCAGAGACAATGGAAAACACCCGAACGCAGTGAAGAGAACATCTCCAACTTTGCACCTTTTTGCACCGTTTGGCACCGAGACTCGGGGTGGCTCAGCTGCTCATCATGGTAGGCTCTTGCTGCTGACATCATCAAACTTGCTGTGAAGATCGGCTCTCAGCGAGTGAGTTCTTTTACTTGTTCCCCCATCTTTCTGATCTTTCTTCATAATTTCATGGCCTTCGCATGCTTTCACTATGGATCCTAGAACCTCGTCCGAGGTCAGGCCTTGATTGTTCTGGCATCCCTGGTGGAAAGAAATGCAAGTTCCGGATACCCAGTACATCCCAGCGCTGTGGCTGAACATGGTTTTGCAATGTTTTGCATGTGACTGATTCAATACGGGCTTGGGTCCCCTGTGTAGTCTCAATCTACAGAAACTTCTTCTTTGGAACGGAACTTGTTTTCAAGAGTCTTTCCCTGCCGCTAAACTCTCCTAAATACACTAATTCATGGATGGTGTTGTAATCCCATAATACACTACCTCGACCAATCATGTGGATATTTGATCTGGAATTGTGTCGGAGCTAGCAGCGTCATTGCTAGCAGCCACCCTTTAGTTTGGCTTTAAAGAATCGACTCAGGTCAGGACGTTCTGGCCACATGCTCCAAATTTTCTTGAGGCCATGTTGAACACTGCATGATCAGCTTGATCCAGGATACTTTCCAACGCATCGGCTTTCAAGGAAATTGAATAACTAGTCACTGTTCCGGCTTGCATTGCCAGTAACCTGTCTCCTGCTTGACTTTGTATATGCTAAGAGAGCATGCAGCCAACAGGCATAGCTGGCATAGCTTCGCTTCTCCAGAAATCTCCAACGTTGCAGGAGAGAGTTGTGTGACCAGTATGTGGGGATCTCAGAGCCAGTGGCTGCGTTGCTCGAGACTTAGCAGTGATGATTCGCATGAGGTCTGACATCTACAGGGATGCTTTGATAGGTTCTGTCTTTATAGGATCCACCAAATTCTATGAGAGTGCTTTGCAAAAGAGAGCCCGTTTCTTTTGTTATTCCTAGAATGCCCTTGCCTTACCAACCAAAATCTGTACCTGTTTGCTCAGGTTTATCCATCCTTTCCTTTTGGCATGCCAGACAAGAAGAGGGATAAGCCACTGAGCAAATACCTCACACAGGACCCAGTGTGGTGTAGAACTTTTCAGCGGTTCTAACTAAGCTTCCAAACTATTCCAAACTATTCCAAACTCTAAGAGGCTCTAGTGATCTCGTCTCGCTGCAAAAACTCTCTGACTTCTGACTGCTTCTGCACCGCCGTGAGGACGTGGCCATTGAGGGACAAGTGAGGATCACGTTAAATCCGGACGTCTTCTTGCGGGCAGGGAGCCACCGGTAGAGCTGTGTGTGCAGCCAGTGCAACCGCAACTGCGGATCTTTGTACCACATCTTTTCCATTCTTTTCCGTTTTGGAGAAGTTCTCTGCAAAAACAGGATCATTGAATCATTCCTGATCATTCCTGAATTTTGATCCAAAAACACCTAAGTGGACCTAACTGATCTGCCGCCAGGCCACCACTGCTCGCATGTTTACCTTTTCGGCGGACTGGGGCAGGGAAGAGTCCAGGGAAGAGTCCAGGCTGACGACTCCATCGCTAAATTATGACCTTTTTGTGCATTATTTGTGCGTAGATCATCAACTATGGATTCTAGACATACTCACCTTACTCCTCTGTTTACTTGATTTTATTTGCATATATTTCGTATGCTTGCATACATGCCTGTAATATGCCTGATTAATGTCACAATGAAAAGTCTGAGCGGCAGGATCCCACCTTCAATGAGCGGGAAGCCTCGGAAGAACTTTTGCGGATTCAAACTGGCCCTCTGTAGATTTCATTTGAATCCAAGCATGGAGTCTGAATGATTCCCAATAAGGCTTATGTCTCACTTGATCAATGTAGTGATGTATTGGATATTTGGGATGGTTTTTGGCAGTGGCTTGTTTGACAAAGATTTGCAAATTTAGTACAAGACCCGGTGACTTGGAATAAATGGATAATTAAATAAATGCATGAATCCCCCCCATCGCCCCCAAACCACCCCCCACCCCCCACCACATCCACGGGGGAGGGATACATACACATATGCATATACACATACATATACGTATACACATTTACAAATAAGCACACTACATATGTATACACATGCACATGCACATGTACACACACACACATATATATATATATGTATGTATGTATATATATATATTGTAGCTATATATGGTACCCCCGCAAGACCTATGTTTTCAGTGGATTTTGCGGTATCTGCACCCTTCCCACTCAAGTCTGGACTGGTCTGTCTCACTTTCTCAAGTCTGGACTTGTTTTTCTGAAGTCAGGCAAGTCCATCTTAGCGGATCCAAGATCCAAGATGTCGCGGGGGTCTTGGCCCAGGAATCTTGGATCCGGGCTTGCTGGATCCAAGATTACCCAAGAAGAGTCTCTGGGCATCTTGGATCTTGGATCTTGGATCCAAGAAAAGTTTTCTGGAGATCTTGGATCTTGGATCCAAACACTACCGCCCTGAGGTTTTCAAGCCTGAACGCCCAACTTAGAGTTGGAAGCCCCTTGTTCCTCTATGCCCACACAGAAGATATGTGAGGTGTACTGATGCCCACCCAAACCCAGTAGAAGGTGATGCGCCGACATGCTTTCTCAAAGCTTGCGCTTGTGCAAAGCAGATGCGCATGCCCAACCGTGACCTACCTCAGGCCCATGTGCCCACATGCCTTCTCAGGGCTTGCGCTTGTGCAAAACAGATGCGCATGCCCAACTATGGCAGGTCTGAGCATAGGATTTCCAGTCTGAAAGGGTAGGCCTTGGGGTGGTAGCATATATATATATGTATATATATATGTATATATATATGTATATATATATATATGTATATATATATATGTATATATATATATTATATATATACACACACTTCTTACACACACACACACATATATATATATATATACACAGGAGGCCCGCGCATGCGAAGCCTGATTCCAAGTGACTTTCTGGCCCTAAAAATGGAACCTCAAAGTGCACATGTGGTATGAACTGTCCCCGTTCTCTGGCTCCCATGTTGCCATTGCGATGCAGCACCACCCAGGCAACATTCACCAATCCTTCGCTACTCCGCGCTACTCCGCGCTACTCCGCTACTCCGCGCTATGTTTTTATGCAAACATCCAATGTAATTGGCACAGTATACAAACGATGACGGAGTAAAAAAACCTTCAAAACTCAACCTTTCCACGTCTTTTCCTAAGCAGATTCTTACTCCATCCCGTTTTAAACTCATACTATTAATTAATAACGGGATTGACTGAAAAGATCATGATTCATGCTCTTTCCGGGTTGAAAACTTCGGTAGGAGCCTAGAGGGGCAAGGGGGGCCAACAAAGGGGCAGTAACGTATTCAATACAATCATTCAAATGGAAGCCGGCCACCCGCGCGAAGACCCACAAACTCCGCAACAGCAAGAAACACCTCAAGCAATCACCTAACGCTGCAAAAGGCTGATGGGCTTTCTTTTGGCGGCAAACACTCAAGCCACCAGACGGAACGAAATAATAAGATGCTAACTTCAACTGGGTTCAAGCAGCAACGGATATGCAGCCCGCTTGCCCCAACAAGAAACAAAATCATCTACAAAACAGTTTGCTCCGACGGACCCAGGGTCCGGAAAACTTTCTCAAAACCGGTTTCGCTCAAAAAGGCCTCCCTAGTATATATATATATAACTTACACACACACACATATATATATATAGATAGGGACCACGAGACGCTGGGCCATATGTATATATATATATATACATGTTACATGTATACAAGATCTGATGTACAAAGTTTTTCATTTCGAGCCACTGTGTACCAGAAGGATCAGAAGGCCAATGTAAGGTCACCACTCTGCAGACTGAGGAACCGCCCAGATTTCCAAGAAGAGCTGAAGCTGGGGAGCACGGTGAAAACAGAGCGAAAAGCGAAGAGCCGTGCTTGGGTGAAACAAAAATGTGTTGTGAGATGCTGCGAGCCTTTAGAGTCTTAGCGCCAATGCATAACGAAGCTCAAAGGCAACGGGGGGAGGAAGAGGGAAAACATGGAATAAAACATGGGACAATGTCGGACACAAAAAGACCTCTTGGTTTGGACGAGTCGTCGCCTTGCAGTGCGTCGCAGGTCCAGACTGGAACCCATCTTGGGTTCCGAGGCTGTGCGCCGTAAGGCTGTGCTGAAGCCTAGCTGTGATGCGCGCCCGCGCGTTGGTGGGTGTGTGTGCGTGTGTGTGTGACACAGCCCTTCGTACGGCGTCCAAACGCTTCCATGATCCCTCTCTGGAAAGTCCTCGGCTATGTCCTTGTAGAATCAATTTCCTGATCTCTATCAAGATGACCTTGATCATCTTCATTTTCATCGTTCCGATCATCTCGATATGGTTCGGTTTGACTCAGTTTCTGCAATGCGGCAATGCGAGTCTCGGAAGAACTCGGAAGATTCTAAGGCCAAAGGCATCTTTGGAGGAGATCCTCCAGATTGGTGGTCAGCCGAGGACTGTAGAGGTAGGTGTTCACTGTGTTCAGCTGAGTATGACAATCTCATAGAATCTCTACAACTCTGAAGGAACGATCACCAGAGATATGTGATACTTTTTGCCCATCCTTGTTCAGTGCCTGCAACGATCTCATAGTGCACCACTCTTGAAGGCATTGCCATCGCACATCTCACATCTTGGAAAACATGATCAGCTAGACATGACGATGAAGAGAGCAAAACTTGGATGTGCGAACATTCCCCCTGAGATGAGTTTGGTTTGACAGGCGGGAAGCACAGGGAAGCATCAAACCCGGCCAAGCCGGAGCCCATCACTTTGCAGGACCAAAGTGACATGGCTAAGATGTCGAAGGGCCGCTACGCATCTTCATCACTTGACGAGTAGGTTGGCTGCGAGTCGCTGTGATTCGTGCAGCTTTTAGAAGTCCACACGACTCGTGCAGCTTTTAGAAGTCCACACGACGGATGTGTTTGCATAGCTTTCAAAATCTTTCAAATCGTTTCCTTAGAGTTTCATGGTGAAAGATGGCCAAATCGGTTTTCGGTTAGCGTGAGGAAGTCACGGACCGAACATGTCTCAAGGCTTGCCGTTTGCAAGTTGTGCATGGGTTTAGAGATGTTTAGAGGCTTTCGCGCTCTCAAAATTACTACTTCGTAGTACTAATGTAGTACTCATAGCGCATGTGATGTCAAGCCTTGAGCTTCGCTTGAGATGGAGAGCTTGCTTCCGGCAAAATCAGATGAGGACCTTCTATGAAGACTCACATTTGAAGCCGTCAATTCATTTGACGCTGATTGAAGCCTCACAAGTTTACCAAGAAATGCGTCCAAGTTGGTGTCGACTGTCGCGTGAAATTTTGTAGCCTTCACCTGACTGCGCCCTCTTATGGCATGGTTTTGCCTTTGGATTTGGGACTTGTGGCCTGTTTGCACCTACTTTTTGCACCTTTTCATTCAGATAGTGTGAGGTTTGTTGTGCACATGGTTTCAGTGCCGCGTGACTCGGATCAAGCAAGCCCTGCAGACATTTTTATGGCTGAGCCCTATTGCATCCTATTGCCCTCCAAAAATCATTGCCATCCAGAGCTTTGCCATCTGAAGTTAAAACATGGATAGATTTGGATGATTCTGGATGTGCATGGATTTGCATGTTACTCTTGGAACGTTTTGTTGGGAGCGCTAGCTTTTAAGTGCCATGCCGCCTCATTTGGAGTCTGATGATGTGGATGATATCAAGACAGGGACATATGTCTACTGGATGAAGGCAAACGAGGACTGCCGCTGGCACCCAAGGGGCCCGGATGGGTCTTACCGGGGACACGTTGGACACGTCACGGCAGTCACGGCAGTCACGGCAGTCATGGAAGTCACTGCAGTCAGCATTTGTCCATCTCTTTCAACATCGCATCGCATCGCTGTCAGGATGTGGCCGAAAGGGGTGAACTTGGTGAAGTGGTTCGGGTTGATGACAACGGCAGGAGGAAGGTAAGTTTCCCCAAGGTTGGGCCATGGTTTGATCATGTTAGAATCATGTTTCATATTGTCTCATTGGCTTGGATGAACCTTGGATGAGCTCGGCAAAAGGCCACAACTGCATGCAATTGCTCTGTTTCTTCCGGATTCTGAACTACATTGATTGCTGATATTGTCTTTCGGTATTGCGCAGTTTGAACAGTTCTCCTCTCAGGGCAACTTCAGCATAGAGGCTCGTCAGCTGAATGCTTCTTGGCGAACACAGGGACAAACTGAGGTCACAAAAAACCCAAGAGGTATAGACTCGGTATAGACTCGGTATAGATGCCGGAGATGCCGGAGAGCCTCAGAGGTCCCTTCCGGGTCACACATCGACGAACCGTCAAACCAATCCTTTCAGTTCCTTTGAGAGGCATGGCCACTGAGGTCTCCGACTTCCAGAAAGGAACATTTGTGCACATGACAGATGAAGACACCGATTTGATTGGTGAGATCAAGGAGTTGGACAATGGAAAGTTGCAGGTTGATTTTGAAGGCAAGCAAAAGATGCTTGGCATTGAGATGTCGTGCTTATTCGTGCTGGATGCTGCAGGACTGACTATTCGAATCTATTCGAACTACTCCCATCTGGTCTCCAAAGGATAGAAGAATAGAGTTGTCACTCCACAGTCCCTGTCAGAACCTTGCCATCTTAGGGTAGGGTAAAGCGGAGTATAGCTGAGTATAGCAGGGTAACACTCTGCGACGACCATGATGATCTACAATGCCCGGGCCCAAGGATTCTCCAGCCAAAGAAATTGATCCGCTGCGACTTTCAACCAGGCGGGGCGGCTTTGGAAGCTTTGGAAGCTATCCAATTTGTGTTTATATATACATATAAATGTATATATATTTATACATGAATATATTATATATATACATGAATATACATATATATATGAATGTATATATATGTATATATATATATTTGAATATATATATATGAATATATTTATATATATAAATATGTATATATATATATAGATAAATATATATTATATTTGCATCGCTTTCTCTCTGGCTTTGGGCTATGTTACGTTCGATATCTAGAGCTGCTTTAGCCCACCTCAGAATCTCTTAGAATGTTGCAAGCATGCTCCAATCCATGACGCAATCTGTGGGTTCGGCGTCAATGGGCAATGAAGACCCCTTGGCGACTCCGTGTCCTCTGAGTCGGCCGATGTGAGGCATGTTTGCCTTTTGGACGAGATCGGATGAAGATATCCCTCCTGGCCATATGGGAGACTTAGCATGATCTTGGCATGATCTTGTCATTCACAATCATTCACAAATTTTGTCACTAGCAGTCACTGGTCACTGGTCACTGTCATTCTTTTGCTTTTCAGCTTTTTGGTCCACCTCTTTGAAGGTCACGAAAATGTTTCGACACAATCTCACGATTCGACGTTGTCTCCCTTCACGAAGCGTATCCGAGTAAGACATATTAAAACGTTCTTAACGATTCTTAACGGCTTTTACCTACCGCATGCGCCGCATGCCATCATAGCAGCCATGGCATAGGCTATAATTTAGAGAATGTCATCAAGGCCAAAAGCTTCACGTTGAAGGTTTGATTGCCTTATTATCTTCAAAAGTCATTCCTGGGACAATTATTATGTTTTCTTTGTAGGATCGTGTCTATCACCAACACTGATGGTCTTCTCAGTCCAACCGCACTTGCAGATGACTAAGTCGCCGCATATATGTAATTTGTGTATATAATTTGAAGGCTTCCAATCGTGATCTGCTTGTGGCTTTGTGGAATTTTGTTTGTCAAACTTTGCCAAACTCACACTGTTGAAAACTGCAATTGAAACTCTTTGGTCATGGAGTTTGACCACTCCAAGGAGAAGTGCAAAAGGATTTGACCGACAAAGGTCGAGTGCGAGCACCTTTGCAGCAGGGACCTGGTGGGACCTGGTCCGACATCGGAGACCCCATGTATTAAAACATATTAAAACAATGTCAAACATTGTCAAGCCATGGACGCCAGGAACAGAAACGTGCATTTTTTCGATTTTTTTTTGCTGCGTGGCTGGGAGTTTTCAGATTCATCACGTGTTACTTTCGCGAGTCCTTTACGAGCTCGTTTTTCCCTGGCAGGTGAAATTCCCCAAGGGGAAGTGGAATTTCAAACCTTGCCAGATGGTTAGAGCACCCATTCAGTTGCGCTCTTTGGTGCTGTGGACACTTGGAAGCTCTAGACTGTGTCTCGGGTCTTCATGAATCAACGAGCTCGGATGTTACTGGACTGGTAGATCTGGTAGGTATGTGTAGGTATCGATATTATAGATGTTGATACCATTGGCTCAATTTTCACGAGTTCTTTGTCTCGATGAACTAGGTAACTAGGACGGTATCTTGTGGGGGTCTTTGGATTCTTTATGACTCTTTGGACCCCTCCCCCAGGTCTGAGTTGGTGGATCTTGGTGGAGTGACAACTGATTTCCAAGAGAATCGAGAAAGCTGGCTGCCCAACAGTCAAGCACTCTTCAAACTTATCAAACACACCCAAACACATCCAAACACACCCACAGAGCAGCAATCCGTTGATACTAAGCCTTCTTTAATGCCCTACAACATCTGGGTGTTGCTTGAACTTGCACTGACCCAGTGCTGCAAAGAAACTGCGACTTTGATTCAGCACTGATAGCAGTGCCATGGCCCCAAAAACTGGTGTAAAAGGGTTTGTGCTCGGACGCATCATACCTATTTTCGGGAAATCTATCAGCTCTACCTCCCATTCAATTGATTTGCATTACGTATTTGTCCATCTATCAGCACCTAGAGAAGCAGACAGCTCACTCCCGAAGGGTATGGCGAATGTCAACACCCCACCAATGTGTAGCCGATGGCATGGAACCCCGCCATTGAAAAGGTAGTAATGGTATGTAATGGTCCATTGGTCAGTAAGGGTGATCATCCGCTGACCAAACGGTGCTCACCGGGTGTTGCCCCTCTGAGTGGGTGCCCTTCTGAGCTGACCCGAGGACGGATTCTTCCGATGATATTGCCAAAGGCTTTGTGGGTTTGTCAAATTTGTCCGTCGAAAATGTTTGCGACACTGCGACACTGAGACTTCGTGGGAACCAACACACAAATACCTTGACTAAGTGACTAGAGCAATGGCAGCAGTGGTGTTGCTTTTGAGACGACATTTTCAGAGCCGAAAAAAGCATTCAGCGCAAAGACCAAGAGATTCTTGTCAGGCGATGCTTTTTTGTTCCTGTTTGAGACAAGTTTGCTGAAAGGATGTCCCAACTTCAAAATCTTCGCTTTGTCAGCAATGCTGTGACAGAAAAGCTCTTTTCCAAATAGTCATGAATTTCAGAGCAGAGCTTGAAGGGTGATTGCTTTGGGCGTTCCCTGTGACACGTTGCATGTATTTCACCACCTTGCATATCAAGGGGACGTTTCGTTTGACGCATTTTTGTGAAGTCTTACAGTCTTACTAAGTCTGCCAGGTGAAGTTGGACAGGTGGGACCTGGGTTGCCATGCATGACACATTTGCTAAGTGACCAATTTAATCTATACTGTAGACTGTACACGAAAGCCGACATCATGGTGTAGCAAAGCCGAACATGCGAGATTCCTTGGCTTTGAAGAGTGCTCCCATTCTGCTCTGCTGGCTGCAAAATTTCTGCTGAGAGGTGATTCAAGGTCCAAACGATGAAGGAAAAGTCGAAGCACCTCGGCAGAAGTAGAGCGGAACCGGCGGAACACTGCATTCAGCAAGTGAACTGAAGCCCCAGCCGCTGTTCAGCAAGAATCCAGATCAATTGCGACCATAGAAGCTTGTCCTGAAACCTGTCAAGCTGACCGTGTTCCTTTGGATCAATAAAGGTTTCTTTCTGAAGGAGCACCAAATCTTGTAGCTTGAAAGGGAATCCCAATCAAGATAATCAAGTCCAAAGCTTAAAGCTAGAATACTCTCTGACAATGGACATCCTTTTTTCGCTCCAGCTTTGTGCCAAATACATGGAGTCCTGTGTACTTTGATGGCCACACCCATAGCGTTCCGGACAAACTAAAAGGATCCTTGGGTGTGCAACAGTCAGCCGTGAATTTGATGCCTTTTCCCGAGGTACAATTTGCAAAGGGTGCTTGGAGGTTCAATCCCGAGGAGCACCCGGCCTCGAAACTCAATTCAAAATTTGAATACAATACTGTACAAATTTGAATGCAATAGATTGCCATACAATTGCCACCTTGATTTGGGATATTTGGGCAGAGGCAGAAGGGCCTTGATTTGGCCACTTCTGGGATGTCATGCGCATTGGAGACATCGTGGGAAACCTGGGAGAATTGAGGGAATGTCATGACACAAACGCGAACAGAAGGAGAGCAGCAATAGAAATGGAGATGGAACATCTGAACTTTGCTTGAAACCCACGCAACCCGGGCAAGCGATGATGTCACAATGAAAGTAGAAAACTTGAGTTCAAGCACGAGCGCCAATCGAAGATATCTGCAGGACTTGTACCAGATCGAAACGCAACTGCACTCGTTTGTCACCTGGGAGAAGCATGACGAGGACGAGAGTGAGCAGATCCGGCGGAATTGGCCGCGAAAGATCGAATTCTTGAAGCAATCTTGACCGATTCTTGCACACTTTTTGCATTTTGTCCCGAGAGCACCCACGCAGGGTTCCTTCCAAAGAGCGGCTGCCAATACATTTTGATCCCCCTCCTCCTCCTCCTCTTCATCATCATCATCATCATCATCCTCATCCTCATCCTCATCCCTCAACTTCAACAACGGCGCATCTACAAGACACCTACAGCTTTTTATCTCCAGGTGTGGAGTAAGTCTAGATCTTCTGGAAAACACCCATGTATCTACAGCTGTGTAAATGCAGGTGCGCAGAGGCAGGCGTATAGATGCAGGTGTATGGATGCAGGCGTATAGATCTTCTAGAAAACATACGCATATATATAAAGTCTTTTGAGCCTCCTGCTGTACCCATGCTCATGAAACGCACCCCTTGCGCACCACCAAATGCATGTTGTCCATCAAAAACCGGAGGAAAATTAGGATTCGGTTTGCTCTCGGTAGACGTTTCCCGCACGAAATGCGCGTCGATCGTCCAAAACTGGGGGAAAAGGGTTCTTGTGTGTAAAAGCTTTCCCTGCGCAAAAGCACCTGTGTGTGAAAGCTTTTGTGTGCAAAGGCGCGGGTGTGTGTAAAGTTTCTGGGTGTAAAAAAACATTTGTTTGTAAAGGCTTCTGAGCAAAAACATCTGTGTGAGAAGCTCTGCGTGTAAAGGGGTCTGTGGGTGAAGGTATCTGTGTGTAAAGCACCTGTGTGTAAAAGCTTCTGTGTGCAAGAGCTGTCTGTGTGTGAGAGCTTCTGTGCGTAAAAGCGCCTGTGTTTCAAAGTCTCTGTGTGCAAAAAATTCTTGCTGTAAAAGCTTCTGTGTGTAGCGCGGACGGCTTCTAAGTGGTGCGCGCACAGCGGCAGCAGTTCATCGCAGCACGAGGTTCATGTCCAACAGATTGCTTTGTACACATCCCAAAGGCCGATGGGAGAGTTTGCCCCCGCCAGGCTTCCATGGTATTCCACAAGCTGTGGGACTACGTCATATAGAACAACCCTAAGATGGCGTCAGCACAGGGATGTCGGGACCCTGGCTGAATGCTGAGTTGGATAGGCACGGCCCTGTCGCACATGCCCACCGGTCCATCAACTAACAATCAGTTCGCGCAACTGTAGTGGAGCGCACTAAAGAAGAAAGGAAAATCCAAATGGTGCAAGTCCGATTGACAGGACCAACCCACATAAAAACTGAGAGAAGCAATGCTGAGCACTGGTCTCCCAAAGTTGAGTAAAAAAAACACGAAAAGTGCGACCCACGGATTCTGAGCCGGCTCAAGCCACGTGCAATCACTGTCGACATGCTGCCCCGCTCGCTTGCTGCCTCAATCCGAAGGAAGCCGCTCCCCAAAGACATACCGGCCTTGTCGGACCTCAAACTACACAATCGACAGAATTGCAGCAAGCCACGTGCATCGGACATGCAGGCCACTCTGTCCCACAAGTGCTGTCGAGGTTGAAACCAAGACGGCCATTCAGGGTAGCATCCCTGCTGTTCCGGCTGAAGAGAGTCATCTGCCAGGTGCCAAACAAGCAAGCCAGTAATCAAGGCACTGAAATCGAGACAGGCAATGAGATGTGCGCGGACTACCTGTAGAGCAGCGCTGTTTGTGATCACATCCTTCACACGACTGGGAGTAGCCGTGATGCCCAAACCAGATAGCATCAGGGGATGCAGAATGACAGCCAATGCCTTTCTTATGAAGGAGCCACGCGAGGAGGAAACAAGCCATGGTGCAACGATCTCCCAAGCATCGGTTGTAAACAGCCCCACTAACTGGAAAGACTTGGGCCGAGGGCTAAAAGCTTCTGTGTGTAAAAAGTGTCTGTGTGTAAAGACTCCCTTTGTATGTAAAGGCATCTGTGTGTAAAAACACCTGTTGAAAAAAACCGTGCGTAAAGTCTTCTGTGTAAAACCATCTGCGCGCAAAACTTCTTTGCGTAAAACCTGTGTGATCCTGTGTGTAAATAGCTTCTGTTCAAAACACCTCCATGTAGAAGCATCCGTGTGTAAAGTTTCTTTGTAAAACCATCTGAGTGAGAAACGTCGTGTGTAAAGATTCCTGCGGGTAAAAACATCTGTGTGTAGATGCGCCTGCTTGAGACTTCTGTGTGTAAAAGCGTCTGTGTGAAAAAACATTTGTGTTTAACAGCTCTGTATGTAATGATATTGGTCTGTAAAGGCTTCTGTGTGGGAAGGGTTCTGCGCGTAAAATTTCCTGAGTGTAAAAACACTTGTTTGTAAAGGTTTCTGCGACAAACCATTGATTTGTATGAGAAATTTCTGTGTGTAAAACCTTCTGTCGGTAAAAACAGCTGTGTGTCAAAATTTGTGCGTAAAACTGTCTGTGTGTGCAAAATGGTGTAAAGACTTTCGTATAAACATTTGTTTATAAAATGCCTCTATGTTAAACCAGCTGTGTGAGAGGACTTTGTTTGTACTTTCTTCTGTGTTTAGAAACATGGGTGTGTAAAAGCGCCCGTGTGTAAAAACGTTTCTGCGCAAAAACACATGTGTGTAAAAGCTCTGTGCAGAAAACATTTGTGTGTAACAACATTGGTGTAAAGGCACCAGTGTGCAAGAACTTTTGTAGGTAAAAAATATCGTTGTGTTAAAACATCTTTGCATAAACAGTCTGTCTATGTGTATAGTGTATAGAAACATCTTTGTGTAAAACTGTTTGTTTGTGAGATCACCACCATCACCATCACCATCATGACCATCATGACCATCATGACCATCATGACCATCATGACCATCATGACCATCATGACCATCATGACCATCATGATCATCATCATCATCATCATCCTCCACAACGACAATTTCACAAAATCATGTTTCATGCAGGTCATCTTTTGGGAAGAGTCCTTTGCAGTTCTATTCGGACAAATATTTGATGTTTGTCTCTTGGTTTCCATTCGGGCCGTACTGCACAACCTCGAACCAGGTCACTCAAACCACAGGTCAAAACACAACGCAGTTTTGTCTTGGAACTGCCCGAGACTACTTATCAAAGTTTTCCTCCGTTTTCGGATTGGCAACCCAGAATGCTGCAAACATGCATGGAATCTTCAAAAACAACAACAGGAACAAGAGGAATGAAGAAGAACAACAACAACAATAACAATAACAAGAACAAGAACAAGAACAAGAACACGAACAAGAACAAGAACAAGAACAAAAAAAGAACAAGAACAAGAACAAGAACAAGAACAAGAACAAGAACAACAACAACAACAACAACAACAACAAGGTACAAACAAACACTGGGACCCCGTTCTCTCTATATCTCCCTTTTTGTTTCTACCCTTAAGGGTACAAACAAACACTGGGACCCCGTCGTTGTTATTTAGGCCCCCCCCAACAACAACAACAACAACAACAACAACAACAACAACAACAACAACAACAACAACAACAACAACAACAACAACAACAACAACACATACCTTTCATTTCTCCATGTGCTGGACCCCTTTTCCAGCCATGAGCGGCCGAGATCCTCCAAAAAGGGGGCCGCCGCCACATCAGTTCAGACCTTTACCTTTTTCCAGGCGCTTGACCCCTTATTGAGCCGTGAGCGGCCGAGATCCTCCAAAAAGGGCGCCGCAACCTGACATCAAACGTGCTGCCATTTGGTTCTTCTCAGTGCCTTTGCCACACATAGAGGCTCTACCACTGTCAGCTCTCTCGGTTCCTGTCCTCTGTGCTTGTCTGCTTGTCAGGGTTGCTTTCTTTTGGCAGATCCCTTTCCCGAAACACT
This sequence comes from Cladocopium goreaui, assembly GCA_947184155.2. Lineage (NCBI taxonomy): Eukaryota > Dinophyceae > Suessiales > Symbiodiniaceae > Cladocopium > Cladocopium goreaui. Next base: position 242,277 of record CAMXCT020003669.1, on the reverse strand, counting down.
GTTCGGAATGACCTTTGCCGAGCACACCTTTCACACCAGGTTGGCCTAGCTTAGTTGGTAGAGCAGATGGCTCTTAACCTAAAAGTCGAAGCTTCAACGCCGCCCCGGGTCATGTGCCTTTCTTACCTGCTGGCCTTTGCCTGCAAGGTAGTTCGTGTTCTTCTTCTTGAGGGAAAGTGCATTGCTTCTTTGCAAGAGGATCCCGCTGAAGATAGTTTATGCTTGGCCTGCTTCTATTGCGCCACTACAGTGCAAGGGCTTGAACTTGACCTCCGCTTCTGTGATGGGAAACTGGACTGCTTCTATTGCTGAACGGCTTCTCCTTATCTACCGCTGGACCCCTTTTCCAGCCATGAGCGGCTGAGATCCTTCAACAAGGGGGCCGCCGCCACATCAGCTCAGACCTTTACCTTTTTCCAGGCGCTTGACCCCTTATTGAGCCGTGAGCGGCCGAGATCCTCCAAAAAGGGGTTAAAGCTCCCCTCTGTGGAGGATCCCGGCCTCTCACGGCTCAAAAAGGGGTCCAGCGCCTGGAAAATGGTAAAGATCGGAGCTGATGTGGCGGTGGCCCCCTTTTCGGAGGATCTCGGCCGCTCACGGCTCAAAAAGGGGTCCAGTGCCTGGAAAAAGGTAAAGGTCTGAGCTGATGTGGCGGTGGGCCCCTTGTTGAAGGATCTCGCCCGCTCACGGCTCAAAAAGGGGTCCAGCGGTAGATAAGGAGAAGCCGTGCAGCAAAAGAAGCAGTCCAGCTTCCCATCACAGAAGCGGAGGTCAAGTTCAAGCCCTTGCACTGTAGTGGCGCAATAGAAGCAGGCCAAGCATAAACTATCTTCAGCGGGATCCTCTTGCAAAGAAGCAATGCACTTTCCCTCAAGAAGAAGAACACGAACTACCGTGCTGGCAAAGGCCAGCAGGTAAGAAAGGCACATGCCCCTAGGCGGGGTCGAACCTTCGACTTTTAGGTTAAGAGCCATCTGCTCTACCAACTGAGCTAGGCCAACCATGAAAGGTGTGCTCGGCAAAGGTCATTCCGAACAGTGTTTCGGGAAAGGGATCTGCCCAAAGAAAGCAACCCTGACAAGCCGACAAGCACAGAGGGCAGGAACCGAGAAAGCTGACGGTGGTACAGCCTCTATGTGTGGCAAAGGCATTGAGAAGAACCAAATGGCAGCACGTTTGACGTCAGGTTGCGGCGCCCCTCTTTCGAGGATCTCGGCCGCTCACGGCTGGAAAAGGGGTCCAGCGGTAGATAAGGAGAAGCCGATGAGCAAAAGAAGCAGTCCAGTTTCCCTTCACAGAAGCGGAGGTCAAGTTCAAGCCCTTGCATTGTAGTGGCGCAGCGGGATCCTCTTGCAAAGAAGCAATGCACTTTCCCTGCGCCAAAAACATAACAATTTGAAGCCGAAATGGGAGCTACATAAATGTCAAGTTGCGGCGCCCCTTTTTGGAGGATCTCGGCCGCTCACGGCTGGAAAAGGGGTCCAACAACAACAACAACAACAACATGATGCGTACCAAAAATCTCAAACGTGATAAGGGACAAACATTTTTTCCTTGTCTAGTTAAGGTAGGCTTAAACTCTGTGGTGCTCTGTCTCTCTTCCTTGTACATTTCTCCGTTTCCTGTTGCGTTGATTCACATATATATAAATGTTTATAATTTCGCATCGTTCCTGTGGTTCGTTCTTGCACGAGTCTGCTTCAAACTTTTGTTGAAGACCCTTCGTTTGTCGTGATTTTCATTGCGCTTCGAAACCAGCGAGTTTAGCCCACCCAGCTGTAGGATGTACTGAAGGGTGATGTGGGAGAAGTCAAAAAAGTCAAAGTGGATCGAGGACGTCTTAGCGTTCAATTCCCCAAAGGCGCGCAGGGAAATGAACTTGGATGATATACTGTACAGACCCAACAGTGAGATTGGACTTGCAGTGACATTGTGACGCAGCACATATCACGTCTGCCAGAGGAACTTGGAGCTTCAAAGTGAACGAGTTACAAATGTATCGCCTGCAACCGGGGCATCTGGTGCATTGGCAAAAGTGTGATGAAGACATTGAGAGAGGAGCACTGAGCACCGGTTGGAGAACTGGACTCCTCCTTTCGGGGAGTTCCTGACCCCTTCAAGAAATGTGCTTTGGGCATTTCCACACTCTTGGTTTCGACCTCAAAGGAGCTATGGGCTTCCCATGGCTTCGCTGTTCAGAGAATCAAAGGAATCAAGCGATGCTACATTTTTTTCATTCTTTTGGTTTACAGTGTGAAGGGGCTCAACTTCTACCGCTGCAGGAGATATTGGAGAAGTGGTGCGAAGAGCAGAGAAAGGCAATAGATTCAGTGTACAATGGCCTCAAGGACAGGTTGCCATAGCGCTTTTGCCGTAGCCTTGCACAGTCAAAGGGGAACTTCCTCAAGCTGTAACCTCCGCAATCATCCGTAACCATCCGTAACCTCCACTGTTCTCGTTCTAGCTTCAGTGGTTAGGAATGTGAGGAGTGTCATTGGAATGTCTGACGAAAAAAGGTGAAACAACTTGGAAAAAAACCTCAAGCCTTTGGAGGTCAGAATGCCATTTTTGGGGCATCGCGCTCGGATAAAAATATGAAAATCATTGAAGATCCTGAAGATCCTTGGGGACGGAGAAGAATTCTGTGAGATACGGACCCTCTCTGAGTCTTGTCTCTTGGGGCAAGCCACAACCCTACAGAGGTGTCTGTTTGTCTTTGGAAAATGCACCAAAAACCATGATTGACTCTTACGGTGTAGAAGCTCTGTGACAGTTTGTGCAGGACATTGGAACATGAAACCCATCGAATTGGAAAAAGTGGCGTTTCAGCGAGACGACCGCGTGCCTCGGCGGAAGCTCAGCGTGGCACACGTGGCAGTGCCGCAGTGCCGCAGTGCTGCAGTGCCGCTGTCGTGTCGCCATGCGTCGCCCAGGTGCAGTGGACAGGTGCTGATGATGACATTCCGAAGGGCCACATTGGACAGGTCATGGGTGTGAAGTACGTAGGTAAGGGCAACGACGCTTGGACTTGGCAACTCCGCAAAGGACCTGCATTCCCGAATGGGCATTCAGAATGCTGGCTAAAGTGGCTAAAGTGTTCTAAGATGTTTTAAGTGTTTTAGGTAATGGGAAGATTTCTACCTTGGTCCAAGACGAGCCTGCCATTGGAGCTCGAGTCTTCCTCCACCTTCACCATCCTTCCTCTTCGAATGAGAGCTTGAAGATGTGACGATTTCCTTGTTTCTCCTCTTTTTCATTGGACATTTTGGACAAATTGGGTGGAGTCTGCTCATGACTGAGGCTGGAAAGAGTCTGTATGTACGTTTTCCCAATGGATTCTGGAGCTTCAAACCACATCAGCTGAAGTACATAAACCTGGACAATGACGCCGTCAACGAGCTCAAGGCAAGTTGATCATGAAACGCACATCACATCATCCCATTATCCCAGGACCTACGTGACTTTCTTTTGCTTTCACGTTCTACACCGCAGCCCTGGCCCTTTTTGCAGCCATTCGCAGCTAGGCAACATTCAAGCGCTTTGACAAGAACGGAGATGGGAAGCTGTCACTGGAAGCAGCTGGGCTAACCGAATGGAGCTTCTTCATGTATGATTTGGATTGATTCGGCCATATTCGGTCCATGACTCAATGCCATCTGTGATTTGTGAGACTAGATTTTGATTATTTTTGGCTGCCTTGTTGGCAGGAAGGACCAAGATTTACAGGCAGCAGTTTCTGTGAGTGCCATCTGCTCTTAGGAAATGTCAGCAGTCTTAGGGAACCTCGGCGGTGGGTGTCTTTCCGACGACGAGTGCAAGCAGCTTCTGAGCTCCAAATTGGGTTCGAATAGCTGAAAATGGGTGGGCAGATGGGTGGGCAGATGGGCGGCATTGATAAAGCCAGATCTAACAGCATGAACGGACTGCAAACAGCTGCAAACAGTTTGACCGAAAGATGGATGGCCCAGTATATAAGCAAATAGATGCAAATTGATTTGTCCGTGTTTGTTTATGTTTGTATATAAAGTATTGTAAAGTTACCTGGCAGTTTTCACGGACATTGGTGATGAGACATATTGGGTAGTTGCCAAATGGATTTCTGGACTCACCTGGGCTTGGTGTCCTCGTACTTCGTATCACTTCGTATCCTCCTGTCCTGGACAAAGTGATCGACACTTTCCGATTCTACCAGTCCCAAGCCCTCCAAGCGTTCAACAGACATCAACAGACGCTGCCTGATTCAACTTCGCCTTTGTGGATCTTGGTTTGCCGAGGCTATTCGATGCCCTGGACAAAGATGGAGCCTCGCAGTAATTCCCAACATCTGAATACAATTGAATACACATGTTCTCTCTGCGGCCTGCGCCGCGCTGTCTTGTCAAGCTCTTATTGATGTCGGATAGTGAACAGGATGCTTTGTCACACTTTGTTCTTGCAAATCAGCATGCTCCCTGAAAGTGTTGGCCAATGAATTTGCAAGGAACTTTCGAGTTGGTTCCGTTACATTATGTTATATGACAGTCTTGTTAGTGTCATTAAAGTGATCATTGATGCGAGGGAACGGCAAGCTGACGGCAGACGAGTTCATTGATTATGTCTTTGGTACTGAAGTGAGTGGATCACAAAAGAAGCTTCTCAGAGACTTGGCTGAAAACGGAATCATCGAAACATCATACTCTGTGGTTCTGTTTCGCTTTTTGATCATTTTGTATCCGTTGAATTAAAATGGCAATCTTGGAAGTGTTGGAAGACGCCGCGCCGGAATGTATTCGTTTTGCCATATTTTGGTTGGGGTTTGTGGAAGGGATGGTAGAGATGCTCTATGCTGTGGAAAAAGGCCGTCACGGAGCATGAAACTCTTTGGTGGTGAAAAACCATTGATTGAACATTTTCAGAAAAAAGACCAAGTTCTTGCCCAAAAGTCAAAGCATGTCCAAAGATGACACTCTGTGGTCGGCAGCATGTCCTCTGTTTACTTAGGTGTTTCCTTTTGAAATGCATTGTGAATGCCTTGTGTTTGCCCATGTTTTCTGTTCTGTTTAGGGTAGCCCTTGCACTGGATGGTGAGGTGATGGCTTTGGATTGTCCGGAATGGCAGGTAGCTTGGCCTTGGAAGGACTTTTGAAAGCATCCAGAATACAATGACATGTGTGTATAATCATGTGTAATCTACATAACCGAAGGAAGTTTAGAAGTCAAACTTACGACTTATGGACAGATGCAGCAACAGGTGTAAGAACAGTCAGAGAAGAGAATAGAAAGAATCAGGGAAGAGAGGGTCAGAAGAAAGAAGATCAAAGCGCGCAAAAACTTAGAAACGTCGCGAAACACCTTGTTGTTTCCAACGTTTTGTGGCTCCGGAGGGTCGAAAAGTAGGCTCGCTAAAGCGGCGGGTGCGTAGCCATTTGGTCGGATAAGAGATCAAAAATTGCACGCCGTTGTGGCGTGAAGCACATTTGCAACTCAAGATGGCAAAAGCACCTCAGCGTCGGAGTGCTTTTGGAAGTTGAGATGTCGAAAAAGTGCACACGGCTGTGGCGCGAAGCACGTTTGGAAGTCAACCTCTTAAAATCACCACATGTTCGCGCCATGTTCAAGCATGATTTTTCGTGGCGTGCGCGATGGATTCTGCAGTTTTGCCAAGAGCGATCAAAGCATGACGGTTTTGTATCAGTTTCAAAAATTAGTAGCAGGCGTGGGAGCAGGATCTGCAAAGAGGCATTTCGCGTGGCAGGCGCAGAACAAGAGACATCCGCATCAGAGAAGTTAGGAAGTCAGGGCGCTGATTTCCTGAGAGGGGGTTGCATTTTGGAGCATCAGATGTTCACAGATGATTTTGCGTGACAGGTGCAGCACTTCGTATGACCCGGCGTCACTTTTTCATGGCAGGCGCAATGCTGTACAGATAGAGCGGAAAAATCGCAACACGCAATGGTACGAGGCCGTCAGCTCTGCACTCAACTTTCCATATTTGCGAGGAAGTCAAAAATCTAGGAAGCCTCGCAAAATTTCAAAGTTTGATTTTAGTTGTCAAATTTGAATTTTTGAGGAGTTCTCGCAGAATTTCTTCGGTTTGAACCTGTCAACCCCCACTTTTGCAGGAACTCTCGCAGAATTGCTTCCTTTCACATGGATGGATGGATGGATGGATGGGTGGATAAATAGATAGATAGATAGACAAGATAAGAGAAGACTAGATTAGGTTAGATTAGATAGATAGACAGATAGAGAGGATGGGTAGGTAGGTAGACAGATAGATGGATGGATAGATAGATGGATAGATGGATAGATAGATAAAAAGATAGAAAAATAGCAAGATAGATAGGTAGACAGACAGACAGACAGAGAGATAGGTAGATAGATGGATAGAAACATAGATAAATGCATAAATACACAAGGTTAGAAAACGAATATAGATGGATCGCCACACCAGAGCGACCTGAAGTTGGCAAAGATGAGTTGATGTACATATGTAGGAGGAGGACGGAGGGAGGAGAATGAAGAGGACGCGGTGCGACATAAAACAAGAACCCGAAACAGTGACGTGTGGATCACTTAATAAACAACATCCTTCAGCAAGTCCGGTGCGAACACAGTTTGTCCTCATCTTTCGGGTGGGAACAATTTGCGAACTTAAAAACCATGGATTTTTTTTTACTTTGCTCGTTCGACCTTTGAAAAATATACAAAATTTGTTCAGGGAACGTGCCCGTACAACCCGTGAAAGGTGGCTGATAAGACACCGTGTCGTTGTGTTTTGCTTGCTCCGTGGAAGGGGTGTCTCGGGCGGGTGCATGGGATTCCATGGAATGTTAAATTTGGCATAGCTTTGCTGTGTTCATCCGTTACCAGCACACGATGGAATTTATTTCATTTGAAAAAAATCTTGTTCAGAAGTTGCACTGCACAATAGGCTCTATCGAACTCTGGTGGCGCCGATTTGCGATGTGAGGCATCAATGACGATGAAAGCGAGGAAGACGACGACGATGATGATCCAAACAGTGGTGGAGGTGGAGGAAATCAGGCCTGGAGTGACGCATGCAAAATACCAATATTGAGTGCAATAAATCGCAAACATGCAACACAAATACCAAACAGTTTTTGAACATGATGCATGCATTTACGAATCCCATGTCATAGACAGAACCGTATATATTCAGCCTATTGCCAACAAAATGTACAAGGCTAACAATTCCAGCGAAATGCATCGATTGCAGATGTCGCTCTCTGTGTACCGTTTCTTATTTTTTCCAACACAGTGAGTGATGACCGAATGGAATTATGTTGTTGCTATGTCATTGTGTCAAAGTGAAACCGTGCTGTACAGGACCATGACCAGCTGAATTTCGATGTCACGTTTGATGCAGAGGACTCTATGTGGTAGACTTCTAGAAACCCACTCGTCCATCATTGTTCGTTCTTTCACAGATCGGATATTTTAAATGAGTGACCATTCAGAAATCAATTTTTGGATCTGCAACTATCTGAAGTGCTTGGCTCACCAATCTCGCCAATCTCACCAATCTCACCAGGACAAGGAAGGCATCGATGGAGACACCATGGTTACCAAGGTGCACGCAGAGGGAGTGCCGAGTAGGAACCAGCGAAGATGTGCCGAGTGAAGTGCAGACGCGGAGAGTTCTGCAATTCTGATTTGCAGTGGACGATGTGTTTGTGTCAGTATGTGTCAGTCGTTATTTTTGACTTCACAGTCTTCTCATTGTTTTCTCAGTGTTTTCTCTATATTTTGTTTGATGTTTGATGTTTTCTTTTTTTCCTGAAAATGCATCTGCCCAGAGCGGTTTGTCGATTTGTGCTGTGAGAGGCGGAATGGGCTTCTGCAATGCTGACCGTTGGCGTGTGTCGAGCTGCTGCAATCGAGAGCTTCGAAGGCTTTATGCCGGAAACAGTGACGTTAAAATTGGTGAAACGAAGAAAGCAAAAAAAACACACATCATTTTATATCATTTTATATCGCTTTATATGAACCAGTCTGAGAGTTGAGATAGATGACGAGACTAGGAGGACGAGACGAGAGCAACTTTTCACTTTCGACACATCGCAGGTGCTCTCGCGGACCTGGGAGAGGACCTTGAGAAATCGGGAACCACTTCCCCTCTTGGTACTGTATACCTCACCTTCGACATGCAAAAAAACACGAAGACGCCACAGTACACGTGCTAATTTATTTAACTTTAGCATTTTCGAAGAACCGGTCCCCAGGGATTCCAGACTTAGTGATCTTAGATGATCTTAGTGCAGGAGGGTGAGGAGGTGGCTGTGAAGTATTTGGCCATGGAAATTAATGGTACTGGTTCGGGAGGTGCCGCGCCTGTGTCTTGCTGGCCATGGCCACTGGCATCCGCTGGCAAACTTCAACTTCTGTGCCAGGCATCGAGGAGTTGCGCGGCGCAGTTGGACGTGTCAAGCACGGCAAGGCCGGCATGCAAGGACTGTATCTGGAAACATCCGGAAACATGAAGAAACATCCAGCATCTCTTGTTCAACACCTTGTTCAACACCTTGTTCAACACCTTGTTCAGATGTCGCAGTATCCAACGGATGCTAGGTACCTCCTGTGGAGCTTGAAACTCCTGCCGAAGAGGTTGAGTTCGAGGTCGAGCTGGCCAGGAAGACGGGCATAGACGGCTTGCTTCGACATCTCCAGGTGTCTCAAAATTCTCAAAGGGCTTCTGACAGATTTGACAGATTTGACACATGTCCAAGTTTGTCCAAGTTTGTCCAAGTTTGTCCAAGTTTGTCGTTTGTCCAAATTTGTTTTGGCCAAACCCAAGCGATCCACGTTGGTCCAAGGTGGCAAAGAAGAGTCCTGACGATGCCGTCGGCGAGCTTGCCGATGCAAAGCTGTCATCGCTTGAAGCGAAGGCATCTGGCACAGTATGCACACCACGATTTTAATGTTAAGCTCTGCTAAAATCCGAGTCCACAGCTGAGACTTTTGATTGTAGGACATTGTAGGATTGCAAGAGGTTTCACATGTTTCACCACATGTTGGAAGTTGGAACGCACACGTATTTCATCATTTCATCATTTCATCGCACGTTCACGAAATCCCAGGTCTTGGGCGACATGGGCGATGACTTGGTGGATGCGGTGAAGGAAGCGGCCAAGAATCCCAGCACGCTGAGTACTGCATCCTCCTACCAGCGCGCTCGAGAGAACTGCCGCAAGGAAGTCCAGGACAAAACGTGGCGGAACATGGTAAAACTGCATAAAACTGCATAGAAATGCATAAAAAAACGGCTAGAATCTGATTCAGACAAATTGAAAATAATGTGCACTTTCAAGTCCTGTGCCCTGCAAGTCCTATTCTGCTTTGAGCTTCAGGAGATCATCGATGGTTGCAAGAGCAACTTGTACTGGAGCCCCATCGGGGGCATGGCATCAGTCGGGTGGTGGAAACTGATGAAACTGGCTGAGACTGGCCCTTGGCGGCACTTGCACTGCAGGCAGTGGAGAGAAGTTTGTGGACACCACCTGGGACCCAAATGCGGATGAGAACTTTGTGCCTTGCAACGGAAGTATCAACAGTCTTTTCACGTGTTTTCTTTTCGTCCAAGGACGGATGGAGAGGATGTAGATTCCTTTTGATTTTGCAAGGGCTTGCAGTGGCCTGCAGGTACACGACTGTTTTCCTCTGCGGTCGGGCCAGGTGTTGGTTCCGCTTAAACGAGGGTTTGCATTCTTAAAGAGAAAGAGGCGTTGTCGCCGCTGCCTGCTAGAAACTGCAAAACCATTTTGATCTCTCAGGTGCTTTATGTGGACAAGGAGAAGCCGGGCTGGGATTGCACGGCCAGAAAACCAACGAATGGCTGGAAGCGAGCCAAAGAGGCCAACAACGACAACGACACGGAATGACACAGACAGGGACAACATGGGACAACTTGCACTGAGTAAACTTTGTTTCGCAACTGGGAAACACCTGGATACTGGATACCCAAAAGTCTCACATTCTTGGCACTTGGCGACAGCAAGTTCGTTCTTGTCTTCATGTCGTGTTTATCCGTTTGTCCTCAAAGCCTCAAGGTTTTTCGTTGTTGGTTGTGTGACACGCAGTTTTACACTTGCAGGTTGGTAATTTTCCATAGTAAGTTGCGACACTTGGGTTCAACTTGTGGACATAACATGGGTATGCGACGTATGCGAGTATCTTGATTTGCGTGCTGGAAGGTCTGGGAAGATGGGAAGCTGGTCATAGGGGATGCTGCTGCCAACGACATCGATTCTTGGTGTGAAATATTGCGACAATTGGAATCCCAAAGCGAAGGATAAGCTGCGTAGACTTTTACCCAACAGACCGAGCAATTTCACAGCAATACTTGACACGACACTACGTCACTACGTAGCCATCACAGTCCACAACATGGAACTGTGATGAACTGTGTAGTATCTTGAACATTCTTGAATGCTTACTGAACCACATGTAGCTTACTGATGCATCTGATGCTTATACTGATGCTTAGGATCAAGGTAAATGCGGAGATTGCTTTATGCTTGGGGCTCTTGGGGCAATAGCTGCCAACCGAAAGCGCTTCATTCGTCAAGTCTTTGTACACTACGATGAGGAGGTTGGGGTCCAGTGCTCAGACCGCTCAGACTGCTCAGACCGAACCAGATGCACCAAATTGCATTTTTGGAATTCGAACATTCTGTTTCACATTCTTTTTGACATTCTTTTTCACATTCGACCATCAATGCAATTTGGTGCGAGACTTGCAACCCTCCTGTTCTGCTCTGCATTCTAGCCTCAGGATTTGCATCACCCAATTCATGCCTGTGGGTGCACTGAGAAAAGTCGAACCTAGTTCCTTTTCTTCCATTTCTCTATTGCCATTGATCTATATCTGCTGTAGTTTCGGTGGTCATTCTATCTGTTGTTTTTCCCCACTATAGCCACGTGTTTGTGACCTGCAGGGAACATGGGCTGCCCTTTCCTCTTATCCGATCTTATGCGCTTCCCTTTGCTTGTCCTTTTTACAGAAAAACAGTCCGATAATCATAATTATAACTGATAATATTCATAGTTTGGAGGCATTCTAAGTGAGGGATTTGTGCAAAGGATCCTCCAAAAACAAAACACACTCAAAAAACAGGCGGTGAGGCATTCTAACTGAATGGATTTTTGCCGTGCACGTGCCGCATTCTAACTGAGGGGGAGACATATTTGGAAGTCGCGGCGGCATTCTAACTTTCACTTTAAGATAATAGATATAATAACATCAAAAAATGCAATTTGATTCTTGTCGCTGTGTCACCCCAGCACCAAATATGTGTGTAATATAATCTTACACAATCTTACACACACACACATTATATACATACACACATGTTGCTGCTTTCGTTTCCCCCACCGACTAGCTTTCAAGGTCTATGGTGTGCTGTTTTGCGTTGAGGGAAATTTCACCTATGAGATCATTGACGATTATCTCGGCGGCTGTGGCTGCAATTCTCTTCGCGATTTCGAGCCATCCCCAGGGGTTTCCGGGGTCCCCCGGGCCATCCCAGGTCCCGACTGAGGTATGAAATATAGCCACAGTGTCATGTATGGTGAAAGCATGACGAAGAATGAGATGTGGGTATCACTGGTGGAAAAGGCAAGGCATGGCCCATGACCGGCATGGCATGGTGCATGAAATTGCTGGTTTTTAATGGTGCTGACATCTGCAGATGACTCAGTCCTCAGTCATACTCGGTCAAATACATGAGAAGCATTGAGAAACCTGAATGATTTTGGCTGGTTGGGTGGTCTTCTGGGCCCCGTTTCAAAGTCACAGTTCATGACTCCTGGCGCCATGTGCACGATCTGGCACTCCGTCCCTGCAGGCTTATTTCAAACATCACACGTGCATCGAGATGTGCGATGGTGGTCACGGCACTGAAACGATGTTTAGCTTTCTGGGTGGTGTGACCGGGAAGTACGAGGTTGGCAGCAAATACTTCGACAAACCGGACGAATATTTCTCAATCATCGACAAGGCACGGAGTGGGAGGATGCACAGTGAAGGGTCTATCAAGCATGGGCGTTGGCAGGGATGGCGTTTAAAAGCATCGGCAACGTCGGTAGCGAAGATTATTTTCCAAGCGTGATCAACCAACACAGTACTTTGCACTGCTCAGTGGTTTACACGGTTTTACACTTGTGTTCAAAGTTCCTTTGCGACACTGGTCATTGCAAGGGAGTGCCTTGGAAACTCTTGGAATGACAGAATATGGATTGATATTGCTTAAGCTTACTGGATCATACTGGTACCTTGTGCTTGAACGGAATTGGTCATGAGAACTTGTGACGGATGTGCTGTGGAAAGTGTGCGTTGCCCTTTGCCAAAGTGAGATTGGGAGGGAAGGCACAATGCAGAACAGTTATGTCAGCCTGTAGGGTACTTTGTTGTACTCGTAACTGCTTTGTTGCTGCTCTGGTGTTGCTGTTGCTATTTATATAGATGACTGCTTTCTGATGCAAGAGTCGTTGCAAAACACGTGTGCAATGCCTTGTGCAAACTTTCCGCTGCAAATCTCCCTCCTGCCATTTTTACATCATTCTACTTGTCATTCTACCATATTCATCCTTATTCTGCCACCTGTCACTGCCTGTCACCTGTCACCTTTGAGCGAATCCGTTGATGGCAATCGTGGCAGGCTCTTAAGGCTGGTGAGTTGATGACCACGGGGTGGTATGCGCCCAGCAAGGGCAAATATGCCAACTTGGAGGGAGGTGAGGGAGGCCCATGTGGAGAGACTGGCCGCTTGGACCATTGGACCAGCTTGGACCAGCTTGGACTTCAGAGAGATTCAGAGAGTACGCTGCGTACGCTTGTTGATTTGACATTTCTTTTTGTGGAACCGGCTATCTCGGTTTCAAGATAGGTTAAGACAGAGATATCATGGATATCGCTTTGCATCAAGGTCTCCCATATGGACTCGTTGGCGGTCACTGCTACTCTGTGATCAGGACAAGCTTCCTTGTCCAACTGGTTTTTGCCGCAACCTTCACAGGTTTTCACAGTATGAATCAAGTTGTCTCGAGGACGGCGGAGCATGATGGAAAGAAGTTGATTTGCTGCCGCAATCCATGGGGCAAAGGCAACTGCGACCTTTTTGACAATTTGCACGGATGCCCTTCGGCGATCGTCCAATGAAATAAGAACACTGCAGAGAAGATTTGAGTGGGCCCAAGGATGACACCCACAAATCCAGAAGTGTAGCAACATTTAGCAGTTTGCACATCGACAAAGTGCTCCAGAAGTGCTTTCGAAATTCGTTTAACAAGTTCTTCCGTGGTTTGAACTTGTTAAACAATATGCTGCGGTTCATGCGAGTTGTCGCAGGCGAGTGGAAGGGCGCCTACAGCGATGCCTCTGAGGAAATGACGGACGAATTGAAGGAAGCACTGGACCACGCAAACAAGGCCTGCCACGGGCGCCACGTTCCATTGGGAAGGGACTTGGAAAGCCTGAAGGCTGGTGGGAGAGGAATGGAGAAACTCGGCCATCGAAATGGCTTGGAATGAAAATAATTGCCACGCTCGAAACCCAGCGCAAACTGCCTCTCTTCCACCACTTGAGCACTGCCCAGAAAGAAAACACATGCACAAACATGTTGCAAGCACTGATATGTGATTTTTAAGCCACTTATGAAGTGTTTTCCCATGTGTTGTCACGGGCCTTTGCATGCCGCTCCTTTCTCTTCAAAGCTGACTCTTGGAGGAATGCGGCTGTCATGTGTGCAGTTGTACATGACAGTTCTAACAACAGGTGGATATACTGATATACTGTATGCTACCTGGAGCGTTGGGAATCAAACGTGACACATGGGTGCACTCACAAATGCATGTGTATGTTTCTAGTATATTACAGTGATATAAACATGATATAAATGTGGGTTTTGACCTCCTGCCACAACTCTAATCCTTTTCCATGTCCTGGTTTCCTGGGCCCGGGTGAGCAAAGGTGGATGGTACGTTTTGGATGGCTCTCGAGGACACCAGACCTGGAGTCACAGATCAAACCGATCCTGTCCCGATGTCCCGGTACAGTCCTGGTGTAGCTGCTGTAGCTCAGTGGCGTTCGAAATGATCTGTGGAACCTGTGGAATGTGTGGCTTTCTGTGGCAGGACTTTGTACAGGTCTCCAAGAGGTGTGCATTCCTGAAACAATTTGGCCCAACTTGGCAGTGTTCAGTTCTACGAGGGCATTTCACAAACGACGTGGAGAAAGGACGCGCAAAGAAAGATTGCCAAACGACTCGGCTCAGCTTGCAGCTTGCTGCAGCTTGCGGGTTGACATTTGCATCACATTTGAAAGACCCATGGTCACTATGGTCGGTGTGAGGCTGCTGAAGATAATGAGATCAGCTTCAAGAAGGGCGACATGATCCTCGGCAAAGAGTGCTTCCAACCCGTCAATGCATAGATTTGGAAGCTTGCTAAGATTTCTAAGACTTCTAAGACTTCTAAGATCATGAGAGAGATTTCTTCAGATTCAGTTTGCAGCTTCAGGATCGAAGTCACAGAAATACAAGGATGCGTGTGCTGCAGCGCTGCACACCAGTATTTCTTAGTGAGTCAGCCATTGGGCCATTGTGTGTGTGTGTGGGTGTGTGTGTGTCTGTTTGCTTCAAACGACGCAGATACTGAAGTGACGCCATGATGCCTGAGTCTCTAGGACGATTTCTCTTTTTGTAGGCGATGCAGTCCTGATTGAAGACTCAAGTCATGGAATGATGCATCAAACTGGTAAGTCATTCAGCGAATATTTGTCTCACACTGATCACTGAGCGGGAACACATGAGTGATGGTACAAGGATATAACCATCTATTTGCACACACACACACACTCACATGCACGTACATACGTGTTGCATCTATACAAGACACAACATTTATGCAACACGTACACCAGGACAGCAAAACAGCAATCATTACAGGTATGGTTTTTGCACTCGTAGGCACATACATGATCAGCATGATCATGCATGCATATGTATATATATATATATATAGATATAAATAAATATATAGGTAATGTACATGCTATAAAATACCCACGAACACATTTCTACACACATATTCATATGCACTCAAAAAGCAATAACCTGCCTGTGCAGCAGATCTACTGCATCAATATTCTAGTGTCAGCTCGCAGATGCATGCAGGATACCTTGCCACATTTAGCCTGAGACTTCTCTTGGGGTATATGGTGTATGGATGTGTATGGTTTGCTTTAATTTTTTTCAGTTCTTTTCAGTTCGTTGCGCCTCTGTTTCGACAGGATATTGGTCCAAGGGCAAAAACTTGAAGAGTGGAGGAGATCCAGGCTACTACAGATCGAAGGATGTTGAGATCCAGATGAAGAACGTACTGAAGCCCCTTGGCTCAAGATTTCAAAGAGATCACTGCCCGACGAAGTCACCTCATTAAACATATTAAACCATGCGAGCGTTGGCCATTTCTTCCCATGGTCCGATTTCAGAGACCTTGATTTGCCAGCAGAATGCTTTTGAGCAAATCCTTGACTTTGCAGATGACTGCACTGTCAAGATCTGTCAAGTGTTTCAGGCACCTTGGAAGTTTCTGTGTTAATTCACCCCTTTTCTCCTCATTCAGTGAGCAGTTGCGAACAAGTCATGGAATCATGAAGCTTCAGTGAGCAGGTGATTGACTTTGAGTGACCCGAAACTCGATCCCCAAATCTGTTTGTCTTTCTTCCAAGTCCCTCGTTTGAAAGTGGTTGAGGCCTGTAGTCAAAGTTGCGTTGGCTCTTAAGGATCAGAGATAATGTGAAATCCAGACGTTTCTTCAACGCCAGCTTTGTCTGGATGAAGCATGGATGATGTTTGTGTATTCCCTTGCTGCGCGTTCGACACATCTAAGGATTACACTCGACGTGGAGGATATTCAGGAAGGTGAGCCATTGATTTTTGCCTTCATTGTGGAGAATCAACTGATGAGGCCGAAGTCACCCAAAGTCATTTGCAAATTGATTTGTGTTTTTTTTTCGAAAAAACCAAAGGATTACCTTGCGATCCGCCCAAAGGCGAGAATGGGCAAAGCGTAAGGCCGACGGTCTGAATTACAAGGACAAGCAGCAGCTGGGCATAATATTTGCAGATCACCAAGGTTTTCAAAGCCTGCTCCAGCGGTTGAATCGGCTGTACCATGCACATGATGCTTCTACCTAAGTGCAGAAATATGGATAACTCTGAATATGCATACATATATATTAGTTATATGGATAGAAATGCACAGAGGTATGTTTCCTTCTGATCTCCTCAAATCCAAATCCTGTCAGTGGGATAACATGAAACTTGGTCTCAGTACTCCCTCACATGCATTCAGAGACCCTGGGCGGACGCAATAGTTGCCAAAATTTGCCCCTACACAGTTCAATGTACCAAAAACAGTTGTGCATTTTGGAGCCATGATAGGTTGTGTCACACTTGCTCGCACATGTTCAAATTTTTGGTTAACTTTGTGAAGTCATTAAACAAAGGTACAGAGACTTGGCCGTTGTAGAATTTATTTCGCACGCCCTTTTCTCTTGCCGCTGACACTGCATATTATGCCGAAAGTTGCACATCCGTCTTGCGGGGCTATGGCCTATTCGAGAGACCCGAAAGCTATTGCAGATCCCCTTTCTATCCCTGCCGCATCGCTCCTCCAGTACTGAGTGGAGGTAGTACAACCTATTTGTGTTTTGCGACCATTATCTTCATGTCCGAAACGATATCGTATATTGATCCGTTTGACCTATGTTGAACCAAACGTTCACGAGGTGGAAAATTGATGGCATGTCCGGCATGTCCATGTTGGCAGCGCGCCGTTGAGCGGTACTTCAATCCGAGGCAGCCGTCCGGATTGATTTTCATGTTCGACAAGAACGGCAAGAAACACAAGGGGATGAAACTAAGGTATCGGCATGCTTCTTGCTTGCACAGAGCGGCTTTTGCATGTTCTATGCTGCCATATGCTGTCGCCCATGGCTTCGACGCGCCAAGTACTGGGAGTATTTGGACCCGGCCAAAGCGCCATGGACAATCTACATGGCCATTTGCAAAGGGAAGGGCATGCGATACAATGCTTACGGAAGCTGGGCTGACCAGAAACACATGGCATTCCTAGACAGAAACATATCAGAAACAATCAATTTACATCGAATTGCAGGTTTTATGTTGTAATCCACTATGCCGCTATGCCATGTTTGCTGCCTTTGCATGGCTGGTCCGTTTTGACATCTCAGGATATGCGCGCCACGGCAACGTTCATTTGAAATATCATCAGTCCCTTTGCAGCATGAGTTGTGAAAGTTGTGAAACTTGTGATGGATGAGTTGAGTAAGAGTCGACTTGGAAACGCCAAAATCAACTGCGATTTGCACCAAGTCGCACCAAGGATTTCATACTCTGACTTCTTGGATGAATATAATAGCTAGATATAGCATGCTATGGCTAGCAGCTAGGCAGCTAGGCCTTTTCGATTTCGTTTTCGCTTGCGAACTTACAGCGCCACGAAGCTCTCAGTGGCCGTTGCTTTTTCAAGCTCTTTGTTCGTCACCCTGCCGAACGCTGCACGGAACGCCACACGGAACGCTGCAGATCGCCAACACGGTCAATCGGCAGCAAATTCCGTGAAGTGCCACTTTTTGTCATACGGTAGTAATACATGTAATACATGTAATACTACCATACTATACCTTTGCGGCAAATGAGATGATCCCAGAATCATGATTTTCCAGATCTTCAGAATGCAGCCAACCGTAGACAGGTGCACATATAGTTACACGGAACATAAGTTGTAGTATAAAAACACAAATCTTTATGTGGACGCATTATTGTATGAATTGTATATACGGGTACACATAATTACACATAAATTACCTATACATGTAGAGATGTGTGTCTATGCACAAAAGGAAGAGGTGTTCTGATACCTTCTCGAAGCGGCCGATCAAAGTAGAGGCCGTTGTACTGAGTGGCTGCCTTAAGGGCACCCGGACTCACTGTATTGCTATCTTGCTCCATGCACAACACGACTGCTGGAAAACAGGAAATCACATCAAGCTATCCTAGGGTCAGTTCGGAGTTCTTACTTGTCTTACTGTAGTTGTTCTTACTTGCAGCTTAGTAAATGTTGTGCAGGTTGTGCATTTGCGTCTCTCTTGCGGAGCCATATTTGACCAATTGCGGGTTGAAAACCCAAAGAGCTGCAGCTTCATCGGAAAAGGGTGGGCGGAGGGCAAAGTTGTTTCATGAGAGTATATCTCGGACAGCTTCTGAGTGGTGCGCGCACAACGTGAGCAGTGTGGCGCAGCACAAACCCCAACCAACTGCCTTGTACAGACTCAAAGAGCGGGCGCATGAGTTTGCACGCGCCCGCCTTCCACAGTAGTCCACAGGCTTGAACCCTAGGCATCACCAGGCACAGCTTGTGTCAGACAAGTCTACCAACACATTCACCTACCAGCAGATAACACTACACTTATCCAGCAGGCCACCTGTGGCTCATGCAAACAAAAATTATTAGATTCGGTTGTAAGAATTGACGCAAGGAGAAAGTTGATGCTGTACAAAAATCTCTCTCAAGTGGGGCAAAAACAAGGAGTGTGCGACCCATGCGGTCAAAACACGATTGTGCAGTTATGTGGGGCCACGAGGTGTGAGCCACCGGGCCTTGTTAGGCGCCCCAATGACACTGCCCGTGCGCTCGTTCCATGCCAGGCTTATGCCACCATGTATGTGGGGCCAAATGCTACCCGAAGCATATCACAAGATAATCTGCTTCTCACACATGAAGGCCACAGCGCATGAGGAGCCTATGGCAGTTCCCTCTGTTTGAGCATGACAGGTTGCAAACGTATCACAGCCAAGCATTCATCGCATCCGCTGACACACATGGGACTCACCATTTCGGCCCAGAGTAGAAGTAGAGACCGCAAGCATCTCCAACTCACAAACCGGCGAATTACCACCTTTGTGCGGTGTGAATGATGTGTGCGCAAGCACCGCCAGCTCAAACATGTGACTCGCAACCTCTGCACAGTGATGAAGTAAGAAGCGCTTCACAATGTCTTGAACTTCAAAGTGTTGGAAACGGAAAGACCTGGGCCCGTGGCTTTTCATGAGAGTATAACAGTGTATCCATTCCGAACCTTACGAACCTTTGTTGCGAGCAACTATCAGCAAGACTCGAAGGGGTGATTTTCCGAAACCCAAAAGGTAGCAACATGGCCTGGACCCATGCAGCACAAAGCTTGCATGAAGTCAAAGGATCTTTGCCGTCGAAACGCAGCGTAGTTCTTAAGGTGCCCTTGGTATTCCTCATGCTGTTTGTCTTAGATTTCTCCTGGGATGATGAGCTGTCTTTCTGCGTTCTAGATGTAAACATGGAAAGTAAGCCGGCAAGAATGCCAAGATCCAGCCAGTGCATCCAGCGAGGATGGGTGAAATCAGTCCATGCTGGATCCACCACTCAACATATTTGTGTTTGTGTCCGCAGGACGGCTCTAAAATAATGAAACAATATAAGCAATCAATGTTCGATGCAGTGGCAGCGCGTAATTTGACCCACTGTGATCTTTTTGGATGATAAGAACGCAACACCAGTCAGCAATTTAGCAATGCCAACGTTCAAACAAAAAGATCACACAACAATTTTTTTTGCGACAGGAAATTTCATTTTTTTTTTTGCACTGCTATGTCCGCTGCCATCAGCCAGCCCATTGACATCGGCATCGCTGATGGAGAGGTGAGATGAATTTGTGGGCTTGCGATTGATACATAGCCTTGCAGGGTTGAACGGCCTTGTTACAGCCAATTTCAGATTTGTCTCTTTCATCCCTCTGTTTCCACATCATGCTATTTGTATTTTGGTTTGTACCTACCATGTCCAGAGGAATGCAAGGGTCCCAGATTTGCCACTCACTGCCAGGAAACTAGCTAGAACATGAAGATACTCCTGCCAGCAGACCAATTGAAATGGAAAAAACAGACTCTGCGACCAAACCTGTAAGTCTCTAGAATCTATAGTGGGGTGGCGTTTTTGCTGCAGCAAAACTCAATGCGTCAACAACGCTAGACTGACAAATTCTACCAGTTAAAATATGTTAAAATAGGGAGTGCATTCGTCTTTGACTCACACACACTCCGGGAAAAGCATTTTGCCGTGCCAGCATGCGCCCCTTTAGGGTATGACATGTACATTCGTGAAGCTTTGTGGCATGGGGCCTGTGACACCATGGGTCAGGTCAACCTGAAGCATTTGCTCTGGCAGCTGAGAGAGCAACAATCAGCCCTGAGTGACGTCACATTGCTTCGGCAGGAGGTCGACGCTCCGTGCCAGCTTTCCACAGCTCATTTAAGCTCATTTCGCTTCACATTTTCAAAGGATGAAATTGATGAACTTTTGGAGGAAGCTGAAATAAGCTGAAATAAGCTGAAGCTAAGCTGAAGCTAAGCTGAAGCTAAGCACCCACAAGATGGCTGGGTTTCGTGACGTGACCGCTGCACATCGATGTTGCACTGGAGGTGCTTTCCCTGAAGCTGTCGTGCAATGTGGCCAAGGTGTCGAAGTGATAGTCCACACCCGCCTGTTGTATGTCATTCTTGTTGCCTTTCGTATCCTTTTGTCGTTCTTAGAAAAGTGATAAGTTACGAATACGTGTTCTGTATGTCATGTGTGACGTGTGTTGATGTGTGTTGATGTTTGTTCACATGTACTGTCAGCTTCTTTCTGTGGAATTCAGAAGTGGCCAATGCCAGGCCGAGTTTCAGCCAGTGAGGGAAAGCATTGAAGCTATGCGGGAAGGGATGAAGAAGGACAGGTTTTCATCTGTGTGTCATGAATGGTTTGTCGCAAAGGAACACGATTCGCCAAGGATACCCCATATGACCCCCATGCGTTGCAAAGTAAAGAACATACAAAAACATGCAAAGACATCTGAAATCCATCCATCCATCCATCTATCTATTTATCTATAAATAAAGAACCAAATCAACAAATTCTCCAACATCGTCTCCAGCCTGTTTCCAACATGTTTCTTTTTGTGTCGCTGACGCCAGGAACGTGAGACCTCCTGTGAAGAGCTGCAGGAGGTCACCAGCCAGTTGCAAGAGCTCCGAGCACAGCAGGACTTCGTCACTTCGTCAATCTTCGTCATATGACTGTCATATTATGATTGCATATAGTTTCGATATGTTTTGATAGGTTGTGGAGAACGCATTGCTTCAAGGAATTAAAGATGGCCAGCAGTTGGTGCTCAGAATTAGGAGAATGTGGTGTTGCAGTCGGAGCGCCAGGACAGGACAGAAACCATCTGTATCCAGATGATTAGCGACTCGTCTGTAAGGACCCATAGGACCCACAATTTCTCCAAAAGGATGCCATTTTGGAACTCAGAGTGCAGAAGTGCAGAAATGCTGTCGCTGAAGCACACCCGGATTTTTTGAGCTGAGGCAACGGGAAGGACTTGCTGCAGCAGATTTCGGATTGTGACAGTCAATGCAGACAGCTTCAACATCGGATGGATGAAGGTCTGGAGGCGGGCGATTGCTGGTGATTGCTGGTGATGGCTGTCGATCGCCGTGGCTCCTGTCGGATGCTGTCGGATGCTGTTGGATGCTGTTGGATGCTGTCGGCAAACGAATCAAGCCTGTTGTGAACCTGATGTGATCAGGTGCATAAGGTCGTTTCATGATCTTCGTGTCCAATCTGTTGCCGTGTTCCGATTGCACAAACAGATCCTCTGTTTTCACAATATCGGAAGAACCATGGCAGGGTTTCATTTCAAAAGAGGAGCGGTCTCACACGGGTCCGAAGTGCCTTTTTCCCCCACAGCTGAACGAGACCCCAACTGCAGGGACTTTGTTGGAAGTCTGTACGGACTGCAACGCTTCCTGCCTCAATCTTGACTGTTGATCTTGCAAGTCGTTACCAGTCGTTGCCAGTTATGTGCGAGGCTTCAAAAAGACAGCAGATGGAGGCAAGTGCTGCACAGAAGGCCCACAGCTTTGCAGCACTGCCAACGGTACTTCAAAATATTTCAAACATCTTCAAACTCATTTTTGAAGTTTGACTGTCTGAGTCTGACCTGTTTGGTTTGAGTATCTTTTCATCTCTTTTCGAGATGTCGCATGTAGAAAAGATATCGCAAGATTTAGCCCGATTTTGCAACATGTAACACCTAATTATTTGATTTATTCCAATTCTATATCTATATCATTCTATATCTATCGCAAGATTTTGCAACATGTTATGTATTTGATGTTCTTGATTTCTATGATTTTCTATTTGTATTTGTATTGTTCTTGATTTTCTTCGAGGCGGCAGAGAGAGCAGAGGACTTGGTCCAGCAGCTGAAGGGGACAGCGGTGTCCTGGGAAGAACGACTGACGCAGCTGGAGAAAGATCTTCAGCACAGCAAGGAATCCGTCGGCACTTTACGTGAGATGGTTGAAACTGAGCCGCACTTGGCTTGCGAGAGCTTTTGCAATGGTTCAGTTCAGGGATCAATAGGACTTGGAGGTCTTACAGATTGGCCGCAGGCCAGTGATGGGTCGAGGCTGGTTTGAAAATATGATATTGGGCATGTGATTTCAAAGGATCATCACCTCATTGAGAATTCGCAAAGGGCGAATTCAAACAAAAACAGACTTGAGCAGCACTGTACCATCAACACGTCAGTCGCATTTCAAGAACAAATCAATTTTTGCACTGGCAGAGATCACAGTCGATTCGGATGATTCGGTAGCCTGATCGAAGCGATGGACAGCGGCCGAGGAGCAGGAATCTTCCCAACGTGGACACATCGAAGGGCAAGTGCTCAAAGACATGCAGTCAATGCACCGAGATCTCTCGGAGCTCAAGCAACATCGAGGCACCATCATACCCAAGTAATCACAATGCAAACATAATGTAAGCATAATGTTATCAAAATGCAACAAGCATTGCATGCAATGCATGCTACTCCAGTATTGCAAAATAGGAATTGCGCAGGTCTTGACTTTTCTGGGCATGAATGGACAAGAAACGGGCCCTTCGAAGTGATTCAAAAACCAAACATGGGGGTGAACAGAAGAGGAATGTCTGCTTTCTGTAGAGCTGACAGCTCCTGAGATTATATTCTTGGAAGGTGACAGAGCTTGGTGTCGTCTTCCTTTTCTTCTTTTCTTGGTTCCTTCAAGTTCCTTCAAATTACTTTTGTTCTTTTCAAATTCTGATTCTGAAATGCCCGGACGATGTCGTAGGCGTCAGCGATGAGCGAATGAAGGAGCTGCATGAGAAGTTCTATAGCCTCAGTGCTCAAGTTCTCGACGATTGCAAGGCAAGAAGTTTGGTTTAAGAAATTTTAAGAATATGATAGAACTCGGCTCGACAAACGGCGCCGGGGCTGAACGCCTCGCGGCTTGATGCAGGTCCTTGTCCTTTCATAAAAAAATTGTGCCAGGAACTTGCAAGTGTTCAAGGCCGCCTTGGCGTTTGCGAGAAACAAGGCCCTGTCACGGGATCCCACACTCTCCATGGTTCAGATATGTTCAGATTGGAAAAGCCATGAAATGCTCATTTGCTTTGAAATTCTCTTTGATTGGTTCTGTGTCATTATGTACATATACATATAAATTACATATATGTATTTGGTTAGATTTTTGCTCTGAGGGCACATAAGGTTTTCTTGTGATTATGCTGGTTCAATCTGGTTCATGAATTTTGCTCTAGCAACCTCATCGGGCCAAGCCAGGTGTCTCGTTGACAGAACTGCAACAGAACTTGCAGCAGCTGCAAAGTGAGCAAGTTCTTCACTCCGAACGGCTGGAGCGGTGCCGGGTAGTGCCGGGTAGTGGAGAGTGTCTGCTTGTTTCGCTTGTTTCTGATACACAAGGCTCACGAGGCTGTGCTTGTTTGTTTCATCCTGATGGTGTGGCTCTTGTGCTCATAGCGACTGCGTCACGTGTTTTTTGTTTTATTGGCACCGTTCATCTGTGTCTTTAGTGACTTTAGAGTTCCACGCTGCCATTGGTGTACCTTTCTCTTACACCCTCTAGCTGTTTCCGATGCAGTAACTTCAGACAGAAGGTAACTCTCGCAGTTGGTGAAACATCAGGGCGCTCTTTTTTCGTTCTGCTACGTGGTTATTTGATCTCTTGGTTCCCGCAGCAAACTTTGGAGCAAGAACGGCAGCCAGATGCCATGAATTGCTGGGATGCCTTGGCAGGAGCACTGCCAACAACTCTTTGATCACGAGATGCACTTGCACAGGTCGCAGGAGATGGGAGTTGGGGAATGTCGAACTGTAGTGCAGTAATAAGCAAGCTAGAATTTGAATAAACCCTGGCTGATTAAAGAGAGGGGCTACCCCAAAAAAAGTCAGCGTTAGCTGAAATGGACCTAAAATCTTCAATTCTTGGTTAACCCAGGGTTCACATTACTCATGTTCCAGAGCATCCCCCTTTCTGGAAACAAAGTGGAACAGGACATCTTCTGAGTGGTTCTGCAACTTCTGCCACGACCTTGCAGGAGCACTCAGCTTTATCGGAGGAATTGAAGGCCGAAGCTGAATCCGCTGGAGTGCAGTCACGCTGAGACCAACGCGTAGTATTTGGCATAGCCTAACATATATATATATAACATGATAAAACATCAAGAAATCCTCCGATGATTGTGATATTTGATATAGTTGAAAGTGGGATTGATATGCCGATGCTGAGGGATGTGCATGATCTTCATGACTTATTAAGGGTCTTTTTTGATAGCCACCAGTTGAACTCTGGTTCAGGATTTGCAGCACCACCGTGAGAGGGATGCAGAACTGCTGCAACAGGCACGGCAACGGCAGATTTTCTGATTTGACCTTCTAATTCCTATCAGATTTCATCATTTTCATCATTTATTGCATCTTAGATTATTCACTTTTATTATCACTTCAACTTTTTTGAACTGATCTCGCTATCAAACCACAGCCGACATACAGAGGCCCTCAGCTTTGGTACTGCCTTGAAGACTGCAGAGGTGCTGAAGTTGGTCAAGGATCCATGTTTCCAGATGCTATTATATATTAATCTGTTTGATGGATGTTTCGAGCTCAAGACAGTTGCGATGTTGACAGTGGCATGGACAGAGGCTAGGTATAGGCTAGGTTAGAAAAACATGAATGATCCAGACGCCCCTTTTTATATTGAAGCATTTTCACAACAGATTGTCTGTATCATTGTTTATGCCAGGTTAGATTTTATTTTGTCTGTTCCTTGCTGTTTTTTGCAGCGTCTATGATATTTGTCGGATATGCTGTGTACGGTCCAGGCCTTGCCGAGTGGGTGCGACCAGAGGTCATATGATGTGCAATGGAATGCCACATAACGCCAGGTCCGTTGGGAGAACCTGCTACAAGAGAGCTGTGGAAAGCTTCAAGTTGGAGCCTGAAAGACACAATATCCGCAGTCTTGAAACGATCGGAAAAGCATGTAAAAGCAGTAGATGAAAGCAGCTGACATGGTATATCATGGTATGAAGATGTACAAGGTACAGGTATGTAGAGGTAGAGGTTTGTGTACAAAGCTCTACAGGTTCAAAGCTCCCGGAGAATGCGTAGATCGTATTGGGACAAAGTAGACACTGCAACGCAGTCTGAGGCCCGGCAAGCAGCAGCAGAAGTGCAACTTCGCGAGGCAAATGTCTCGCATAACAGCTTTTGCTGGATTTGTTTCGCGTTGTTTTGCATGTTTTTGCCAGCGGACCGAAAACTGTGCTCATAAAATCACTGTAGCGTCCTTGCCCCAAGAAACTCCATGTACGTTCTTGATGCTAATGGTACTCACATCTTCGACAACTACCACCTGCGTTCTTGATGCTAGGTTACTAACGTCTCTGACAACTTCCACGTACGTTCTTGCTGCTAGCGTTACTAACTTCTCTAACAACTTCCACGTACGTTCTTGATGCTAGCGTTACTCACTTCTCTAACAACTTCTAAGTACGTTTTTGATGCTAGCGTTACTAGCTTCTGTATTGCTTCTGTAACAACTTTCACGTACGTTCTTGATGCAAGTGTTAGTCACATCTCCGACAACTACCACGTGCGTTCTGGATGCTAGGTTACCAACGTCTCTGACAACTTCCACGTACGTTCTTGATGCTAGCGGCTGCTAGCGTTACTAATGTCTCTAACAACTTCCAAGTACGTTCTTGATGCTAGCGTTACTCACGTCTCTGACAACTTCCACGTGCGTTCTTGATGCTGGCGTTACTAACTTCTCTAACAACTTCTAAGTAGTTTTTGATGCTACGTTACTGAATGGGCTCTAGAGCATGGTTTCGGTCCCAACTTGCAAAAGAAAACCACAACAAATTGAAGCGCACCTTCTGAGAAAAGTCGCTTTGGCAGTGCAGATGAATGATCAGATGAAAATGAGCTGTCACTGTGGCAATGGAATCCATTTTTTCGAGGATTTTGAGATCAGAAATTCCCATTTTGCCACAGTGCCACACTCATTTAAGAAATGTGTTTTTACGAGCACGGTTTCCAGTCCGCGGGGATGTTTTTGTCAGTTTGGTCAACCATTTATCACCTTGATCCATCGACTCGCTGGATCAGGTTATCGAAAGCACTGGAAACCTGACGAAGCATAGCTCCAAGTTGGAGGCATCGAAGAATTTCGGAGTTCAAAATATTCGACATGAATTTAAGTTCAAGGGTCATCCAAGTCTGAGGGTCACTGGAGATCATCTTGGGCTATTCCACCATGGTGAAATCGTCCTTTACTTGTGTCTTTACTTCAAGATTGATAAGATTGCCATTGAAATATGACATGTCCGGACATGTCACATTTGAGTCACATCCAAGACTTGCTCCCAGGAATCTGAAATCCCACCGTTCCAAATTCCAGGAGAGGACTAATTTGCTCCACGACGAGTGCCAAAAGCTGCAGCAGCATACCCAAAATTTCACGACCTATTGGCCCAACACACGTCTTTCATTTCATGAAATACCTGGATGCTGAGGACGGATGAGCAGGTCAACAGGGCAGATCTCCACAACAGGATGAAGGACCGCAGTATGGCCAGAATCACCAGAATCCCTCCAAAAAAGTCTCATATTTGGCATACCCAGAAACTCGGAAACTCTAGACTCTAGAGGTTTATCACGGTTTATCCACTAGAAAGAGTGTCCCCAGGAGCATTTCAGATAAACGGCATTTCACAACGGGGGCAATGGGATTCCAGTCCAAGCCTCCGACGAACTTATCATCTTAGTACCAAGTCACAGGGATTTAGACCACAAGTCCACTAAAACAACTGAAATACAGCAGGAGCTGGCCACTGGCAGCCATTCATTGAATTTGGAGCTTGAGAGGTGCAGCGGCGCAGTGTGTTTTGAACTTTTGAACACGCGTGATTTGAGCATTGTGCAAAACCTGTCCACTCGTAGTGATTGGCTTCGCAGGCAGAAGAATATTTTACCTGCAATGAGTCAGCAACTGCAGCAGCTCTCCGCTGAATCCAAGAAGATGGACGCCCAGATCGAGGCAAAGTCAGACGATGCCAGGTGTTACATGATTTACTACATGGTTTATATAGAACATAGTCAACAAAGGTCAACCATATGTCAACATACCATAGTTTACTATGTTTACCACATAGTTCACGACATAGTCTACTGCTGCTATCTGCTGCTACTTGCGTCCCAGCTGTGTCGAGCACTGTCATGACATGGTTTCGCACAGGGTCAGCTCCAGACTGCAGCACAGCAGGCACTTTCTGACAGTCTCTGGCTAATTTGTTGTTTTTCGGATGCTAATGGGTCATGATGACAACGAGAGCGGCAATGCCACTGCAAGATGTGGATAGACCAGATTTTCAGTCGTGGCAGAGGTTGGTGGTGTCGCTCTGCGAGGCTTCAGCGTTGGGCAGGGCCTCCGAAGAGATTGGAAAGCTGCAGAAGAGGAGCAGACACAAGCCACATGCTGGGGAACGGTAGGTCCTTCAGAAGCCAAGATCAAGTGACATCAAGAGTTTTCTGAGCCCGTTGTGCAGCTAAGCTAAGATTGTAAGAATGTCAAGGAGCCAGAGTTTTGGATGAAGCCCAGAATGGTTTATTGGGCCCTACGAAGCCCATATTTCAATTTCTTGCCATTGTGAGTTGATTCTGATGCAGTCATTGATTGGTGATCCCCAGCAATTAGCTATTGTATAGGTTGCCTTGAACTGCATTGCCGGGCTGACTGAGCAAGGACTGAAGAACAAATGAAGGAGTGCGTTCGTTTGTCGTGCCTTGACAGCAATTCCCAGTCAAACACACGCTGGTGTGGCTGTCCCCCGACTGTAGGATCTGCTGTCCCTGCAAGTAAACTTATCACAGAGCTGTTATAACCTTATTGCTATGGATTCCGACACAACACCACCCTACACTTAGCACTTAACGCACAAGAATATACACAAGATACAATCCAGATACTACGTAGACATAACCTTATGTGAGGCACAATATGACCTAAGTGAGTGGCCTGAAGGGCCGCACAGGGTCGCACCCAGCTTGGCAGGGCAGAGCAGTCTGCAGCATCACAGAAGCAAAGCTCTTTTGAGGTGCAGACTGCAGACATGATATGACATATGAAAGCATTATGATACTGCTATGGCACTTTTTTAAACATGTATTGTTACAATCTGCTATATTATTATATATATATATTATATTGTCACATTTTGTCAGAACTTCCTAGAGTGTTGCACGAAACTTCGCAAGTTGCGCATCGAAGTTCTCGATGCAACTTCGTCCAGGCCTGGAGCAAGACCGCGGAGTTCAAGGTGCTGCGAGAAAGTAAACACTTTTTTTTCACATCTTTTCAAACTTTTCATAAACTTTCGCACTTGTTCATTCTCACCCGCAGAACTGACTCCTGTAGGTGGCGCAGCTTTCTGACCAACTCACTGACGTCCATTCGCAAGTTTTACGCTGCGAGGCATTTCTGTGTCCTGCCGTTCTTGTTATTATTCATTACATTTCATTACTATATATTATTGCCAACTGCAATTGGCAATGGCAATGTCTTCGCTCAACAAAAGCAATTTGCTTGCGGATTCAGTTTGACAGGGATATCTACTGAATCTATTGTGAGATCAAAGTGGCCTAGATCCACTTAGCTCTTAGCTTTCAGCTTTCAGCTTTTTTCGAAGGCCTTGCAGCCTGAGCTAAATCGTTTGGAGAAATCGATGGGTTCGGCCCCCTCAGTAGCT
Organism: Cladocopium goreaui; assembly: GCA_947184155.2. Taxonomy (NCBI): domain Eukaryota; class Dinophyceae; order Suessiales; family Symbiodiniaceae; genus Cladocopium; species Cladocopium goreaui. Next base: position 213,039 of record CAMXCT020003669.1, on the reverse strand, counting down.
CAGCATAGCTCAGCTGAACACTCGGAACACTCGGAACACTCGGAACACTCGGAACACTCGGAACACTCTGAATGAAATCTGTTCAAAACATAGTGGGTCAATAGTGGGTGGCAGTTTGAATCATTTTGAATCAGTTTGAGTTTTAAGCACTGGAATTCCTAGGCATCCAATTTGCAATACACTGAGGTGACCAAGCTCGTCGCAACGAAACGGCCCAAAGCCAGGCACGTGACACATGATACACATGCACTGTTCATACTGTTGCAAGCCACATAAACTACATGCTGTATGGCAGAACCATACAGAACACCATCAGATTCATGTCCTGGGTAGTACTGAAGTTGGCCAAGTGTTTCTGCCAAGGAAACATGTGAAAACTTGCCTCTTCACCTGACTCCACCTCGTCTCTTTCACAGTGTCCAATCGGAGGTCAAGGAGTTAATCTATTCATCGCAACGAGATTTGAAAGTGCTGATCGGAGAGGTCAAGGAGGAGCTGAAAGAGGACTGATGAAAATCAAAACACTTCACTCATGCTGCGTTGCTGAGTTTTTTTTCAGTGATTTCTTGATTTTCTTGCATTCTGCTACTTACGACTACTTATTCAGTTGAAGTTCAGCTTTCAAGTAAGTTTTCATATTATGCTTCTGTCTAGCAGCTTGCGCTCTAGGACATCGCCTCGCAATCGCAACAGCTCTTGCAGCTTTCACAACAAGAGGCCTCGATCCAGGCGCAACTTACTCTGCCAGGACCTTGCAAAACCTTGCAGGACCTCGCAAGCGGAACATAGCTGAACATAGCTGAAGAAGAAGTGCAAGTGACAGAGACGACAAAAAAGTAGGATGATGTAGGTCATGTTCAGGTGATGGAGATGAGCCACACTTTCTAGAACAAAAAGTTTGTCAAATTTCAATTTGATAATATCATCTGAATCATCTATTGATATCTATTGATCATGGATGATCTGTGAGGTGCCAAAGTGAAAACTGGTACTTGCAGTCAAAATCGGTCGATCAAGTGGTTTCCATCAGGCTGAAGCTGCCATTACGAGATCAGAGCAGGTCACTCCGCGCGGTGAGTACTTGATGGAAATCTGATGCGTATAGCTAGGAAGACCTAACAGGCCTAACCGGCCACGCACCAACTTCATGAATGCCACAACAGTTCAGTTTCAGTGTCAGGACAACATTCGGACAACATTCTTGTTGTCCACAATGCACGAGAAAATCAATCTTAGATACCTTACATATCTTAGAGTCTCGGAAGAGGTTTTGCCTTTTTGCATGCTTTTTGCATATGCTTTGTGCACTTTTTCATGCGCTTTTGATGTGCGAGGTCCAGTTGGAGAAAGGCTTTGCAAATTGCGTTGAACGCATGGCTCGTGCGACCCTGACCTCTCGGCCTGAGAAATCATGAGACATGTGAGATCATGTGTGTTCAACGTAACTTCAATGTGAAATAGTCCAAAATGAGATCATATGATTTTCATAACTCTTCATATATTTTCATAATTTTTCATATTAAGTTGTCATCCAAAAGCATTTTCAGTGCACGGACATGTCTAAACCCAAGCGGATCCAAGCGGTGCATGAGGATCTTTTCACATGAATCTCCGATCATCTTTTCCAGAAAAACTTTCTGCGTCAACCTATGAGTCACCCGTCTCCACGTGGCTGCATTGTGAGTTTATGCTCTAGGCGGCTCTAGGCAAACTCACTGGCTGTGCGTCTCGTTCTAGACTCTTCTTGCCGAACTGAACTAAACTTGCACTGGTCCCAGCAACACCCTTATCTTTACTACTTGTCCGACCCGCAGCAACGTCGCCCTTCGCTGACACCCTGACAAACACAAGCAGCCTGAAGCTCCAAGAAACTGTAACGTGAGTGTTGACAGGTATTAAGATGTGTTGACCCGGTGCTGTTTTTCCTCGGATCTCAGTCTAGGTGTGGAGACTGTGTCTTCCAGCGTCGCTTCTGCAATGGAGAAGGCCGAGGTGCAGAATTGATAAGAAAAGATGCACGAAGGGTAAGATGGGTAAGACCGGGTGCGAGGATAAGAAGATCTTCCGCAAGCTTCCGTATGTATATATATATAATTATAACTATATATATATACATACATCGAAGTCTGTTCTCAAGAGGTTCAGCAAGCACGGAAGCACTCTGTCGCTGCACATGACATGGCCAGGCATCAGATTCCATGAATTCCAACAACCATTTCAGGTCCACAACCCTATTCATACTACTTCATCCCAGAGTTTGCAAAGGGCTTCCTGTTCGTTCAGCGCAAGACGGCATATGAGAGGCCCAGTTGGAGAAAGGCCTTGCAAATTGCGTTGAACGCATGGCCCGTCAGGGGCTTAGTGCTTAGAGCCTAGTGCCAAAGTTGCTGAATCTGGGCAATTGCATTCCTTTCATCGGACAATCAAACATATTCGGGTTCTGACACACTTCCCTGACTTGTTTGACCTAGTCTGTCGTATGACGGGTAGTCCAGTAAAAAGAGTCTGGGAACGGACTCTGATCAATGATGACAGATGTTGAAGCCTGTCGTGTTCAAGCTTTTATTTACCAGGTCTTGTTTTGTTTTACAAATCAAGAGACACCAAGATTTACCAAGGTGTAGAAGGGCAAGAATCTGCCCACGCTGCAAGTCTGGACCAAACGAAGGCGAGAAAGCGGAGAGAAGATGATAGAAGTATGAGAGAAATTAGAGACACCCGGTGCGTTTGAGTTGTTTTTTGTGAATATTTGTGAATAGATGAATAGACGGTTAAAGCCGACAAGTTATATTTGTTAGTGTGGCATGTTGGCCTATCTTGTGGTGATGCATACTTGGCACAAGCTTTGAAGCAGCAGTCAAGTACCGGTCAACAAAATTCAACAAACAATTTCCAGGTTTTCAGTTTGAGTCACACCGCTAGTTTCGAATACTTTCCAACGTTCCTCCCTGATACCCTGGGCCGTCAGATTAGGCCCAAATTGCTGAGATGAACAACCAGATGAAGCAGGAACAAGAGCAGCTCGCGGGCAAAATTGAGGAGACAAAGACAGAGCAGGCTCTCCTCCTTGCACTTCTGGTGATGTAAATAGATTCCACATATATTTTGAGTAAACCGAAGGCTAAGATGTTTCATTGCTTGTCACAGGATTTTGATCTCTCTCTCTCTCTCTATGTATATACATTCATATATAATGTACATACACACACCTAAAATATTTTGACACCGACTTCCTACTATCGTGCCTTTCGTTCCTCCATTCCTTTTGAAGACTTGAGGCCGAGAGCCAGGAACGACTGGCAGAACGTTTGGGAGACCGTCTCACATCAGTGGAGCAGCTGTCTTCCCGCTGCTCAGCTAAAGTCGTGAAATGTCGCGAAGTCATGTCACCAGACACACAACATTCTTCTGAGGGCAGGGGTATTTTGAGCATCCAGCAGCTTTCTGTTCCTTTTTTTGCAGAACATTATTATTTTTTGATTTCTGTGATTTCTCCATACTTCTCATTTAATTCGTTTTGATTTATTGTGCAAGGTCTTCAAGCTTTGCAGGAAGCCGATTCCAAGCTGCAGACGCAGCAGCGCGAGGCGTGGAAGCTCTGTGGCCCATCCTGACGAATGCGTAGCGAAGCACAGTGCACCCATGGCAGAGCTATGCTGCTCAGATGGCCCAGATCTAGAATTTCCATGAATTTCCCAGACCTCATTGCAGTGTTTGTGATTGTGCAATGTTTTTGCAGTACCTTTACCATCCTTTACCAATGGTTTGCCAATGGTTTGTCGATGAGGCTTTGACTCTTGTCAGGACTTCAAGCAGGAGCTCAAGCAAATTCATCAGCTTCATCAGCAGCATGGCGAGTCGGAAGCCCTGCAACAAAGGACGGACCGCACGTCGAAGACAGCAGTCTTTGTAGGATCCGGGAATATCCGGGATGTTTTTCAGGATGTGTCGTTTTTTTTCGAAGTTTTTTGATGCATGAGTATGAGTTCAGAAGTGTTGAGGATGTTGAGGGAGATCACTGAGCTCTCCGACAAGCTAAGTGCACAAAGAGAAGCGCTCGAAGTAAAGCTGGCTGAAGACAAGCAAAGTGTAGACGTCGTAGACGAGAAGTTGCAGACACTGCCAACAGCCCAGCCAAATTTAGCCGTTGCTGGGGTGGTCCCAACTTGACTGGTGTCGCTGTCAGAAAGAATTGTGCGAGCGCAGGATCATATCCAATACAGAAGAAGAAGACACACATGGCATATGTATATATATATATTGTATATATAATTGTATATTTATATATGTATGTAAGTATATATACACGTGTATACAGAATCATACATGTATACATATAGAGAGACGATCGAAAGGTCTCAGACATATGTTGCACAAAAAGTCGTCTGAGGCAAGCAGCAGTAGATGACGCCAGGATGGAAGATCATCAAGCATTGCAAGAGTGTTTGCAGGCCAAGCCTGACATTGACATCATACTCAGTGAGATTGACATTGACTTGTAGACTTGATAGAATTGATAGACTTGTTGTGAGGTCCGGATTTTAAGCCATTGCCGATGATGTCACTATATCGCTCAAGAGTCAAGAAGAACTATGATCAAAAGGATTCGTTAGAATATGTGAACTCTGTGGTTGACACTTGACACCACAAGATTTCACCAATCAGGTACTTGATGGACACGTAGGGGAACTTCAGGAGCAACTAAGGCTGGACAGCCGGCATGTGAACACGGCGGAAACTCTCCGAAGTGAACCTCTACTTGCAGCTTTGCTCTTGAGCACGCCTTTACTTTGAACATTAAATGTTGAGTGTCTTTTTTACATTTGAAGATCTTGATGTTCACTTTATCGTTTCTCGGAGTTTCTGGAACTCCAAACAAGTCAGCCACAAATCCTAATTTACTAAGCCACATCTGATCACATCAGTTTCGTTCGACACTCTGTAGCTGTTTCCAGCTGTTCCAGTGCTGCCCACAGGAGTTCCAGCTTCGAACAAGCCCAGCTGACAAGCTCCGCCCGAGGCCTCAGAGGCCCAGGTTATCCCGTGATCCCGTTGCCATTTCGGCCGAATCGCCGCTTTTTCGCCCAGGTTCGTTCAGCGGAGAAAGGCACGTGCCACGTGCAGAATTCCCAAGGGCCATGACAATGACTGACAACTGATAGACAGTATGATAGACATGAAATTTCATGAAATTTCACTGCAATGCATGGGTTAAGAAAGAGGTGCAGTCGAGGTTACACAGGTTTCACCAAGAAACCTCAGGGTATGAAGACCCGCCCGACAGTAGAGAGAGGTGGTGAAAAGGTAGAAATCCTGTTTTGTCCCAGAGTTTTTTTTCCTCAGAATGCACTCTTTAGAGTGGCAACCATTTTCTCTCAAGATCTATGACAAACGTTCGTTCCGTTCACATCCGTTCACTATTTCCGATACTTTTGAGCTTCTGTCCTCGAGATGCCAGGCTTCAACACAGCCATGGACTCCTGGAAGCGAGGTGCGAGTTGAGGATTCCCTGCAGAAGTTTCTGCCAATTTTTTACAGCTGGAACATGGTATAGATATGCGACTGATATGTAATACATTGATATACATATTGCAAATATTGTACATGTAATATAGTAATATGATGTAATATGCGTTTACGGCAGCATCGTTGTTACCAATCCCAGTGTCCCTCTGAGAGCGAACAAAGCTGGGGAAATTTGGCACCGAAGGTCTTGATCGCCTGGAAGAACGTCTTCAGAGCAGCGATCTGCGATTGGCCCAGCAGCCAGGGCAGCTCAGTGAGGAAAAACATGCACCGCTGGCAGTGCCATTGTACTGTAAGATCTGCAATAATCTGCAATCATCTGCAATCTGCAATATTGTAATGATTTGTAATGTAGTTCAACACAGATTCAACACATCGCAGATTTCATGCACTGATCTCGAATATCACCCGACGCAGTCTCAGGTCCGAAAAGCTTGCGAAGCTGGAGACCACGGAGACCTTGAGAGAGACCTTGGCCGAGGACTGAAATGAAACTGATCCAATGGTCGCAATGGTCGCAATGGTCGCTGTATTGTTGCTATATGTTGCTATCCAAATAGAGAAAAGAAATGCATCACCACGACAAATCACACAAACATGGTGAATTTGGTGAAGGTTTGAATCTTATTGCAAGGAGCAAGACAAGCTCTCCAGCTTTCAAGCTGCGATTTCGCTCTGTGAGCATCAGAAGGTCCGGGGCTTGACGAAGGACTGTGCCGGTGGTTGAAGTTGGAAGGTGAACTTCGTATTTCTTCCTACAAAATAAAAACACAATCAAAGCAGATGGCAAGAGCTTAAGAGCATGCACAGAAGATGTCAATACGCGTTGATAATTAGTTGACACGCATTGTGCATTGCTTTTCCTGCCAAGTCGAAACCCCACCCTGAACAAGTGTAATTGTCCAGCCCGGCTCAGTTGAATTAATTTTATTTGTTTTCTCACCATTTTCTCAGCTTGGCCAAGGCTTTGCAAGCTGCTGATCAGGCATGAGTGCGGAATATCCAGAGATCTTTTGAAATACAGTGCAACGCTGCAACGCTCGCATTTCTTGTGTTTTAGACTTAAGCACTCAATAACTAATCTACTATTGGCAAATGTCTTAAGAAGGCCAACAGATAAAGTCGAGCTCTGGCATTGAGGCACAGCTTCAAAAGAGATTTGAGGATCTGCATGGAAAGACTCTGCCGCTGTTGGAAAGATATCAGGAGGTGCGCAATTTTGAGAGCTGTTGGGCTTGTAGAAGATGTAGATGTGATCCAAACTCTTGATTTGTCTGGCGTGCTTTGGAATTCTTGACGGCTAGCGGCCAGCAGCTAGCAATTACGAAGGTCAAACGCTGGCCTGAGTTGGCTTGCGAGACTTGACTGATTGATCTGAAGAAGACACCTAGGCACACGCCCTTGCCTCTACGAGATTCTGAAAGCTGGAACAATGAAGCAACCTGAAGCAACCTGAAATAGCCTGAGACAGGTGCAACTAGCTCACAGTGCCACGTTCGGATAGGAGATGTTTGAGTCCAAAGAGGCACTGAAAGCATTGCAGGCGTGGGCCGCCTTAACATGCCTTAACTGTCCTGTCCATTTGATGTCCATTTGAGATCCCGGGCACCAGGTAGAGCTCTCTGGTGTCAAAGTGCAACAGAAGGAGCTCAAGGACCAGTGTGGAGTGGTTCAGTTACTTCAGTTCATTGGCAATCAAGAAACATCAAGAAACATGGAAATTTCGGACTCAGAGTCGGACTCACCCAAAGGTTTGCAGAATCGCAGCAGGACGAAGCAGCTCTCAATGAGGCTACTGCCGGGCTGCGGCATTGACTTGAGCTCCGATTTTCCTGGCGATTTCAATCTCTTTTGACATTCTTTGACTTATGATGGCTTTGTTGGGCTGAAACCCTGCGTGTCCCTTGGCGTTTCAAACATAGAATGCCGTGTCGGGCTGTGCATATCTGTGCATATTGTGAGGCTACTGCCGGTGTTGAGTTCCAAGGAGTTCATGCCAGTGCAGAGCGGGCGCACGCAAGGCCAGCTACTTCAGATTGTTTTTTTCCCGGAACTCAAGAGCAGGAACTGTTGCGAAAGATTCAACACTCGTGCTGTAATGATTGGTTAAATTTGGTTTCATACGATTTGATTGCCTAAGAATTATGTCTATATAGTTTGCCACAACGAGGCCTTCCATTCTCCAAGAGAATCAACATTCGCAAAACAGGATCTTCCACTTACACGATTAATGTAAAAAAATCAGATTCAGATAGAATCTATTTCCAGACTCAGCCTTTGACTCCGAAAAATCGCGGAATTGGAATCCGAGGCTCGACGCTTTGGAATCGACAGGACGATTGGACTCCACGAGGCGTCAAGAGCAACGCCTCGAAGAGCTCCAGGACAGAACGCTGCGAAGCTGACTGGTATATTGTGGTAAAAAGTTACTACAACTTATAACAAGACTATATATGACGTATAATATATATATATATATGTATGTATAATAAATTATTTCTAATGCTATAAATGATCTACATTGTTACATATATATGTCATATACACAATTTATGCCATATTGTTTGCACAATGGGAAGGTATTGAACATACGGAATATACACATGTATACCCATACCAGGAAGTTCTAGGGGGCGTGTATTGGCATTACGAAAATTGAGATTCTTAAGGGGCGCTTATTAGACACCCTTTAAAGTTCATGGAGATGGCACAGAAAAAAATGACTTTTTCCCAGGAGTCTTTTGACAATGGTCCCGCAGGAAACAAGAGCTTTACCGAAAACATTTGTCGCATTTGCCCTTTGTTTTCTTACAGCATGCTTTTCTGAATCGTATGTCAAACTATGTCAAACTATGTCAAACTATGTCAAACTATGTCAAACTATGTCAAACTAAATAATATATATATATATAAACACATCATAGTCTCTGTGTTTCAGATATAGAGTGTGAGAGATGTGTATGTAAGACACATCCTTTTCCTTGCTGCATATCTTGAAAAGGGTTTCACGCCAGATGAAGCAACAAAAGCACGGGGCACGATCAGTAAAGACATATCTGATTCTTGTTACTTCATGAAATTTGGATCCCTTCCCACCTCCTTGTGGTTAAGGGGCAACTTGTCCCGTTGCTGTGAAGGCGGCTCAATGGAGCTGGTCAGCTGACAAGGCAAGGGAATTGCAGCAAGATGCAGCAGATGCAGCAAGTAGCTGTAGCTCGGATAATGCGCAATCGATACCCTTTGGATTCACGAATATCACTTGATTTTCTTAATAACTCATGCGTGGTTCCATTTGGGTGAGGTCCATATCAAGGAAATTCCAGGGTCCGCCTGACATTCACGTTATCTGTGTTAGATATGTTGTTATTAATTGTTTTTAATTGCTATTCATTGCTATTTAGTGTTATTTATTGTTATTTATTGTTATTGATTGTTATTGATTGTTATTGATTGTTATTGATTGTTATTGATTGTTATTGATTGTTATTGATTGTTATTGATTGCTATTTTGTTTTCAATATTCGTACCTTGTCTCCCCAAACCTCCTTTAAAACTTTTGTGCCGCGTTGTCCGTGTGCCAGGCGGCCTTGGAAAGTCAAGCCTCGAGTTCGCGACAAAGAATCGAAGGACTTGAGAAGACTTTGGAGGTCGAAATACCCTGCAGCCCCTGCAGCCTCTGCATGTCGAAAGTAACTTGGACCAAGGTAAATGACAGAAATGACAGGTGACAGATATAGTTACTGCCACTCACTGCATACTACATGTGGGGACAAAGGCGCTGTACGTTGTCCAGAGGTCAGGTCCCATGCCTACTGGTGGCCTCACTTCCACTTCCACTTCTTCTCCACTTCCACCAAGGTCAATTTTGCAGATATCTAGGTAGAATCTAGGAGTATGATGGATTATGATGGATTATGTACATGTATTGATCAGGAATGGGGGCCCTGACTTCATGAATTGGAACGGAACAACTCCAAGTGCTTAACCCCGTGACTGGTTTTCCACATCTCCTGCAGGTCAGCCAGGTCCAAAGTTTTCCAAAACCAGGTTTTGTCATCCCTTCTTGCAGAGACTCGAGTGATTTGCAGGCGTATCTTAGCAAAGACTTGCTCGAAAGCGTTCGCTCTGCCCAAGTCTCAAAGCACAGCCTTGGAATATGTTGGAATCCGTTGGAATCCATATTTGTGCATCCTTTGTGCATTCTTTGTGCATTCTTTGTGCATTCTTTGTGCATTCTTTGTGCATTCTTTGTGCATTCTTTGTGCATGCTTGCAAGGCTCAAAATGACATAGATTCAATAGACTGAAATACAGGACATCGCATGTGAACGAGTTGGCACAATTTTTCTTTAATGTTAGGTGTTTTGGAATGAATGATGTCATCCATCATTTGTATTGACATGATCCTCGGAAAGACAGAAACATGCCGCCATGGTCGCTGCTGCCGTTGCTTATGTTGATGCCAAACTGCTCAGCAGTCAGATCTTTCCAAAATCGAAGTGAATTACTGGCTGCTGTCAGAGGCTGGAAGTTCGAAGCCGAAAGAACTCGATTGACCTCCACATATGGCCTGGTTGAGAGCTGGGACGTGTCAAAAGTCACTAGCATGAGAGCATTGTTTCAGGACACCTGGTGGTTCAATGAGGACATTCGAGCGTGGAACACCTCTGCGGTGGTCGACATGGCATGTATGTTCTCACGTGCCTGGTTCAACCAGCCACTCGATTCCTGGGACACCTCTGCAGTGACCGACATGACCGAAATGTTCCTGGGTCCAACTGCCTTCAACCAGCCAATCGGTTCCTGGGACACCTCTGCAGTGACCACCATGGAGAGAACCCTCGGGGGGGGGGGCGCGGGTGACCGCGCGGGAATTGACCTGGTTACAAATTCCCCCCCACAACAGGCCACTTACCCCGCTCCACTGCCTAACACGCAGTGGTGAGCGTCAGAGATGACCGGGGCAGCGCCGGTAAAACGGAAGGTGGCTACGTTAATGCACCGCCCAGTGTCACGCTAACACCGTGGCCACCATTCTGTGGTGCCGGGACCCTGGACTGGGCACAGCCAGCCACCAGACTGGCAAACCGCCGGCTACCACACCGGAACACTGGCACAGACCAGCTCCAATTGGCGCAAGCCATACATCACTTTGCAAAATACAACGTACCGATGTGGGCTCTGCCCCATCACACCCAGTTCACTGGGACCAGCACTCTCGTAGCAGCAGCAGCTGCTAAACACAGCATTGACACTGCGGCTGCAGCCGCAACACACGACGGGCACCCGCCCGTGACCTTACCGGTCTTCATCACAAGAAACACAGCCAGCCGGCTTTTTCCACGCTTTGCGTGGGGTGCCCCTTAATCCAATGCCTTCTTGGCTCGCCAGGTTGGGTGCACTTTCAAAACTACAACCACCATGGAGAGAATGTTCTTCGAAGCCAGGGCTTTCAACCAGCCAATCGGTTCCTGGGACACATCTTCAGTGACCAATATGCGGAGCACCCTCGGGGGGGGGGGCGCGGGTGACCGCGCGGGAATTGACCTGGTTACAAATTCCCCCCCACAACAGGCCACTTACCCCGCTCCACTGCCTAACACGCAGTGGTGAGCGTCAGAGATGACCGGGGCAGCGCCGGTAAAACGGAAGGTGGCTACGTTAATGCACCGCCCAGTGTCACGCTAACACCGTGGCCACCATTCTGTGGTGCCGGGACCCTGGACTGGGCACAGCCAGCCACCAGACTGGCAAACCGCCGGCTACCACACCGGAACACTGGCACAGACCAGCTCCAATTGGCGCAAGCCATACATCACTTTGCAAAATACAACGTACCGATGTGGGCTCTGCCCCATCACACCCAGTTCACTGGGACCAGCACTCTCGTAGCAGCAGCAGCTGCTAAACACAGCATTGACACTGCGGCTGCAGCCGCAACACACGACGGGCACCCGCCCGTGACCTTACCGGTCTTCATCACAAGAAACACAGCCAGCCGGCTTTTTCCACGCTTTGCGTGGGGTGCCCCTTAATCCAATGCCTTCTTGGCTCGCCAGGTTGGGTGCACTTTCAAAACTACAACCACCATGTGGTATATGTTCTACTTTGCAGAGGCCTTCAACCAGCCAATTGGTTCCTGGGACACGTCTGCAGTGACCACCATGGAGGCAATGTTCGCGTATGCCAAGGCCTTCAACCAGCCAATCGGTTTTTGGAACACATCTTCAGTGACCAATATGAGGAGCATGTTCCTGATTGCCAAGGCGTTCAACCAGCCACTGGATTCCTGGGACACCTCTGCAGTGACCGACATGAAGGAAATGTTCAGAGAAGACGCGGCCTTCAACCAGCCCCTCGGTTCCTGGGACACCTCTGCAGTGACCGACATGAGGGAAATGTTCTGGGGTGCGAAGGCTTTTGACCAACCGATTGGTGCCTGGAACACCTCTGCAGTGACCGACATGAGGGAAATGTTCTGGGGTGCGAAGGCTTTTGACCAACCGATTGGTGCCTGGAACACCTCTGCAGTGACCGACACGAGGGAAATGTTCTGGGGTGCGAAGGCTTTTGACCAACCGATTGGTTTATGGAAAATATCCTCCCTGGAAAGTTCTGATAAGATGCACCACGCACTCCTCCCACCCTGCCAGCCGGGCAGAGCTCCCGGCCAAAACGCCCTCATGTGCGAGCGGTGTGGAGTGGGGCAATACTCCACGGGCGACTCCTGTCAAGGATGTCCGCCAGGTTCGGTGCCCTCCAAAGACCGGGACGCATGTGAAGACTGCCCAGTGCTCCAGTACTCTGTGAGTGGAGCGAACACGTGTTTGGCATGCGACTTGCCATTGGCCTTGGTGGACAACGAATGTGTTTGGTGGCATCTGCCTGTTCTGGCGCTTGCTTTGTCCGCTTTGACTGTCGCTGTTCATCTACTGTTTCGGTGTCTCCGTTCCAGACGAGAAAAAGAAGATCACACGTGTTATGGAGGAAGTCTATGACGAGTTGTGGGATGAAGAGCCAGCCATGGTGGCCACATACACAGAGAAGTTGGTAAGTCTTGGCCTGCCAAAAGTTCAAATACACCAAACATTTTGTGAGATCCGCGCTCTGCAGAGCGAAAGAGCCGGCGTGAGCATAAGATATCTCCTTTCAGGAGAGTTCACGCAGCTGGCTGCAGATCGCAGCGGCAAAGATGAACCAACCTTCATGGACCTCAAAACGGCATTCTGGTTGTCAGAGCAACCAATTGGCCGAGACATCATCTGCCCGCGGGATGGGAAGGCAGGATGCGCTTTGGTGGACTGGATCCCACGGGAGCATCGCAGACAACAAACTCACTTTATGAGTTGGACATGGAAATACACCCTGCAGCAGGTGCAAAGCGCGTTGCAGATGTTTGGAGACGGTTTGGTGGGGCCTTGCTATTTCTACGTTTGCTTCTTCGTCAACAACCAATTCCGTATTCTTTTGGAGCAGATTGCCTCGGGCAGCGACAATCTCGAAGCGGTTTTCGAAGACAACTTGAAGCGAATAGGCAAAATGGTGGCCATTTTGGATACATGGAAGCGACCTGTGTACCTGACTCGCATCTGGACGGTCTTTGAACAGTTTGTGGCTTCCACGCTTCAGATCGAGGTCCAGTTCGTCATGCCGAAGGCCACAGCGAAGCAGTTGCAGGGTGAGATCGCATCGGGTTCCGAAGGCGTTGACAGAGTGATCAACGCGCTGAGTGAGGTGGATTCAGCAAGAGCAGAAGCATGGAAGTTGGAGGATGAGGTCAAAGTGAAATCTATGATCCAGGACACTGTCGGTTTCCGGTATGTTGATGCTCACGTGACGGATGTCATGACCACATGGATTGGCAAAGTCGTTGAACAGACATGCCGAGAGTTGCTGAAGAAAGCACGTGCGGAGAAAGCCTTGGCGAACGGAGATGGCGGCAATGGCCAGGTGGACTGCAACGACATCAACTGCGAGGGACCCCTTTTCCGCGCCACATTTTGATGTGCTAGGTTATTTTATCTGCGTGGCACGCTGCCACCTGCGAAATTCGTCAGGACACAGGGATGCTGATCCCGGCATTTTTTCCTCGTGTGAAACCTGACATTTACAGGATTTCGTTGGATCGGTTCCGCGTGCTCGCTGTAATTTGCAATGGACACTTTTGATGCTGGACACTGTACAGAAACGTTGTCTGAGTTTGATCATAGCATGGATTTTGTGCCCTTGGGATGTGTAAAGTGTAAAGCCCGACTTTTACAAGGGCCGAGTTGCTTACAGTGTTGCCCTTACAGTACGAGGAAGGGAAAGGAAAAGGTGAATCCTGCCTTCTGTGCCTCGTGCTAAGGAGATGGACCATTTGAGATCGCGTTTGGCTGCCGCGGAACAGCAGCAGGTGTCCCGTGCAACTGTAATTCTTTATGATTGTTCAATAAACATCAAGAAACATTATGTAATCAGTTTAATAAGTTGATGTATTGATGTACATTTATTGTCATTGTTGACCATTCATTTGTTTTTTTATCGCTCTCTGTGCTGAAGCAGAAAATGACAAGACTTGGCAACGATTCTGCCGTCGTCCAGGTGTCCTCTGGGTTGGAGCTGCGGAAGTTGTTGGATGCCGAGAGATGCAGGACGAAAGCGGCTCGAAATCGCAGCAGTTTTTCAACATATTAAAGTTATTAACGTTATTAAAGTTATTAAAGTTAAAGAAAGATGTTTTTTGACTCTTATGTTACTTATGTTCATTTCTCTCCAGAGGCATATAGAAGTGACGAGTCATAGAACATCCAGTGATGCACATCCGGATCCTGTGATTTCGATTGATCTCAAGGTCCTTGAGGTTGGATGCCGAGTTGGCAGGTGTTCAGGCGCTCCCGTGGTGGAAAGGATGTAAAACCATGTAAAACCCAAGCTGAAGCGAGATAAGGACAACGACCATTGAACCCACAACACATGTATGTACTATATAATATACGAAAATATACGATTATATACTATATAATATATATATATATATATTTATCTAGTACTGTATATCATGTAATATTGACATATATTTAAGAATGAAATGTACATGTGAATTATTTCAAGCTAAAGAGATGGTACTCTATGAGTCTTGGTTTTGGATTACATAGCCTTTCATCGCAGTCTGGAATGAACAGTGTTGCCGATGCTGTCAGACACTCACAATTACTAACTGCATTACATATCTAAATTGAGGATGCTCCATGTGAGAAAACAACCTGCTCTCAGCATCCCGATGTCTCCCACAGGTGGAGCAGATACATTGACAAAACATGTTTCACGGTGCCAGGCTGCGTTGCGCGAACGCTTATCAGAGGCCCTGGCAACATTGTGTGGGCCCTGATGCCCCGAGTCATTGTGGATCCGGTCTGCAGTTGCCCATGCTTCGTTAAATCTGTGATCTCGAAATATGTCGAAATATGTCGAAATATGTCGAAATATGTCGAAGTGTATTCAGATTATTCAGTGTATTCTGAGACAATGTGCACCGATGGGAGATCGGGATCAGATCGGATCAAGGGCCTTGAGAATTTGTGGATCCGATGCCATCCGTTGCCAGCCTTTGGCCAAAGCTGCACAGTGATGCACAGCTGTTCCAAGCTGTTCCAAGACGTTCCAAGCAAAATTCAATCCGATAAGTGCTGATAACCGATCAAAATTCAGTGCCTTTGGCTAAGGCCTCCTTTGGAGGAAGGCCTTCGAGAACAGGCCCACCAACTCGAGGTGAGAACAACTGCGAATGTCATACACCTCTTTCGATGCGTATTCATTGTCTGGTCGCTGGCGGACTCTCAACCAATCACTAATCACTTGCTGCAAGCTACAAGCAAACGTTGCCCCAACAAAACATAAAAAAACAAACTTGCTTTTAGCAAAGTCTTCAAGTCTATTTGACTTCACGTGATACTATATCAAATCATACCCACATGCATGAGCAAAGCGACAGCCATTTAAGTATGACACTTGGATCTAGAGATTTGCTTGTTTTCAGCATGCCATCAATCCCTTTGAGCGCTCCTCCGAACACCTCAAAACTCTTTACAACCTCCTCCAAGACAGTAAGCTGAACTTGCTTGATGATGCTGTAAACTCATCCTATGCCATTCAGCTTGCATTGCCAGCTTGGAATAATTTTCTCCGAATTTTTCAAGTGATTTCAGAGATTTGTGAAAGTGTCTTTTGCTGCATAGCATGTGACACGTTTTGTGCGATTTGAGCAAGTCGTATGCAGTTTAGAGCTTGATTTCCAACTTTCCTGACAGCGCGTTCAGATTTCGAACGCGGAACAGTGATTTCAATCTTTGACAGAGCATTGAGATTTCGAACGCGGAATTCACATAGTGATTTCATTTTTGGAGAAACATTTAGACGTGCGAAAGAGGAATTTATAATCAGCTGCGGTACAGCTTATGAGTTTGAAGCTTCTCAGAAATCGTTTTGCGACGTTTCCACGGTTGAGACTTTTTTAAACATCCTGATGATCTCCTATTGTCTTGCGTTTCCTGGGTCCAAGCAATCTGTGAGATCGAAGTTTTTGAACCGCTTTTGATCACATTTCCAATTTGAGAGCCGTGCAAATTTGCAAGAGTTTTTTTTCCGAACTAGAGTAAGCAGACATGACGTCTGAACCGAATGTGAGTTTGGAAACAATTAGAGAATTTGACCGCAACCAAGCTTTCAGCTCTCCCTGTTGCCACAGCATTGTGAACATGCTCAGCCGCATCGTGCTTCCTTTGATCAATGAGATCAGCATTCCGCCAACAACATGTTGGCTCAAGATTAGGAGGCGTAAATTCTGCTAGCACAGTGAGACAAAAAGGGCGTGAGTTGTCAAGCAGAGTTGTCCACATTCTCAGTTGCAATTATCTACTCTTCTGGGGTGATAATTCTCGCATGGTAGCGGAGCCAGTGTGCTCCTAGGAACCCCCCTGAATTGGTTTTCTCCTAGGATTTTCCAGGGTTCAGGATTGACAACAGACAACTGATCTTGACAAGAGATCTTGGAACCTACACCTAGCAGAATCTGATTTTGCAGCCATGGAGCAGCCGGCCAGAGACAGGTCACCAAGAGGCCGTTCTCAAACGAGAAGAGGAGTTTCTTTGCCTGCAACAACCGGATATGCCCCTGGAAGTGCAAACGCCTCCGTCCCCTTTGTCTTCGAGGAGCAACTCAATCGAGTCCGAATGAGCATGGACACTTTACAAGCAGAAGTTGGCAAGGCAGTTCGAGAACTTGCAGGTCACCAGAAAACTCTTGTTGACACCCTTGAGCGTCAGCAGCATGAGCTGAATGATTTACGAGCCCAAAGAGTTCCAATCCCTCCAAGTGCTTCTCAGTCAGTGGCGGCTGCCAATGAGGATCGCTTCGGTGCCATGGGAGAAACCAGTCCTTTTACTTCTGGACAAGACCCGCCCATCCAATTGCCAGTGAATGCTCAGCAAGGTGCAGGTGGACTTGCATCGGCGATGCCAAATACTGCAGTGAATGCGAGCTCAAGCACTGGACATGGGGTAAAAATTGTCTTACCCGATGGTACGGAGATCCCCTTGGGCGGCCAGTCAAATGCCGCGGGTCCTAAAGTTCCTGGATCCACACAGCTAGATGCGCTGCAGAGAAGCGACAAGTGGCTGCCTAGCATGCCCGTGGTCGAGTCGAATCGGTGGAAAAGCCGAATGGAGGAGATTTTGGGCATGGAACAGTGGCTCGATTCATTTTGCAATTGGCTATCTTTGATTTCAGAGCCATTTTGCACAGAAGTGAAGTTTTCTGCGACTTCTCCGCTGCCAATTGACAAGAAAGATTTGTCAACTGACCAGATTTCCCGAAGCTCCAGGCTCATGGCAATGCTTCGCCAGACCTTCCAGATGACTCCGCGAGCCAAAATCATTCTGCTTGCTTATGTAGAAGGCCCTGGAGATAAGAACGGGTATGAGGCTTTGCGAAGGATTGTCCAAGAATACATGATCAAGACTCGTGCTGAGTTGATGCATTTCCGCACATCTTTGCTTGGCCGAACTTTCAAAGCTCAAACAGTGACAGAGGTAATCAAGCAAATTGAGTTCGAGGAGAGCCGGTACAACAAGCTTGCTCGGATGTTGCCCTCGAATGTACCAGCTTCCGATTTGGCCCTGCTCCCTAGTGATTTGGTGATGGTCCTCATCAAATCCTTGCCTGTTGGTGTGAGGGAATATGTTGTCATGCATAGCCCAAGCCATGACTATGTGCAAATGAAAAATGCCGCTTTGTTGTACGAAGCCAACCAGAGAACTTGGACAGAGATTGCAGGCAGCAGTTCTGCCACCTACATGCATGGAATGTTTGACACGAATGACAAGCCGAAAGGAAAGGGCAAAAGCAAAGATGGTAAGAAAGGAAAGGGGAAAGCAAAAGATTCAAATAAAGGTGCAGCTAAGGGCAATGGTGAAAAGTCAGAGAAGGAACAGAATGCCACGTGTTTCCGATGTGGTCGCACAGGCCATTTCTCTTCAAATTGTCATGCCAAGAAAGACAAGGATGGCAAGCCGCTTGAAGGGAAGCCCGCTCCAAAGAAAGATGGAAAGGGATCTGGTGAAGAGAAAGGTTCCAGCACAGGTCCTCAGAACAAAGGAAAAGGCAAAGGATCCAAAGGTAAGAAAGTCAATGAAATGCTTGAGCAGCCTGAAGGCGAATCGTGGCCTACCAATGGTCCAGCTGAAAGTCAGGGTTCCAATGGAGATGGCAGCCGTGCGTCAGCTGCGAAGCAAGCAGCAGCCCCTTTGAATCCCATTTTGCCTACTCAGTCTTGGTTTGAAGACACGATCGTGCAGTTTGAGCGAGAGCAGATCACAGAAGAGCAGTTCGATTTGGTCCACGGATCATTTCTCATGGAGGAACAATTTTCTTCTGATTTTGATTTTTCATGTTTTGGAAACCCATCAGATTTGTGGAGTAAAACCAAGCATGTTTGTACCATGTCAGCTGCAGTTTTCATGCCAATGATGCCAGATGTCCCATCAGATTTGCACTGGTGGCTCATTGATTCAGGAGCATCAGCCTCTGTTGTGAGTTCTCGCTTCCTGAAACACTATGAAGTAGTAAAGAATCAAGTGCTGGGACCAGCAACCGGCCCTGGGTTTTCATCGGCAAGCGGTGAGACAATTCATCCAACTTCCCTTGTTTGCTTGAAAGCATTTTTCCGCTTGACGTCCAGAGAAGATCCTTCAGACACCATGTTGAAAGAGTGCTTAGTTTCAGCTTTTGTAGCAGATGTTCCCAATAATGTTTTGTCAGTGGGCAGCTTGCTGCGAAAGGGTTGGTCATTAAGCAGTTCCGGAAGTGAATTGGAAGTGTGCTTTGGAGGATACAATTTGGACTTGGTGACATGGCAGAATGTGCCATGGATTTTTCACAAAGTTGAGACGGTCATGGACTTTTCCGATGATCGCGATTTGCAGAAGACATTTTGGAGCCGTCGGAAAATCCATGATGGTCCGGTGAACACGGTTGAGCATTTGAGCGAAACTGACAAATCCATGTTGATGACAACCAAGAGACAGCCAGATGTTTCATTGGAAGAACTTGACCCCGCTGCTGCATCCTCTTCTAGCCCAGCATATGTTAGTAGTAGGCCTGTTTCCGATAGTGAATCTCCATACCGTGAAAGCCTCAGTGTGGAGCCTAACTCTATTCCGGATTCGAACGAGCCTTTTGATTATGAGCCCAATATGATTGTAGACACAAACACAGGATTTGCATCCATTCCTTCAGAAGAGTCTTCAGAGCATCCAGCTGTATTGCGAAAACGAGACTTGAATAAATCCAAGCTTGAGCAACACCGCCGTCAAGGCCATTTTCCATTCCATGCAGATTGCCTTTCTTGCCAAGCAGCCAAGTCCACGACTCACCACAGAAGAAAGAAGAAATCGGTGTTGAGCAGTGAGATGGCATGTGATTTTTTCTTCTTGAACTTGGATAAAGCAAACAAAGAGTCTTTCAAGTATCTAATCATGGTAGATTTGACCACTGGAATGAAAGGCGTGGCCCCTGTCCAGTCGGACATTCGTTTGTCGCACCGATGGATACAGGCCTGGCTTGGCGAATTCAATATGTCCACAGAATGCCCCGAGCCAATTGAAATTATCACGGACGCAGAAGAAGCTGTCTCAAGTTTCATGAAAGGTGCCATCAACCACAGGCCAGCTTCATTTGTCAAAGCGCCGCCGCAAGGTCACCAGACCATTGGTGGAGCAGAGGCTGGAGTCCGAGCCATTAAAGATGCGTTCAACACTCTTCGGCAAGACTTGCGTGAGAATGGCTGTGATGTTTGCGTCAGGAATCAGACAGCTGTGAATGCCGCTTTGGCATATTTATGTCATTGCTCCAATTATTTCTCATGTTACTTAGATACAAAACAAAGTCCAAAGTCACTTGCACTTGGTCGGGAGACGACCCGGAAAACAACCATGTTTGGCAGCCTTGTCCTTGCAGAGGTGCCAGCTAGCTTGAAGAAAGATTGCATTTCCCGATTTGAGAAGGCAACGTATTTGCGACCTGAGTTCAACTCATTGGGGGATGTAGTTTGTACTGTCATTGGGGGGCAAGAACGTTTCTTTGTTTGCAAGAGCTTTAAGATTGTTTCCCCATTGGAGTGGGACATCTCCTTGTCTCCATCTGTTTTGCATTTTTTCGACCGGATGCAGCCTGATGTTTCCATTGAAGATCTCTCCGCAAAGATGTCTGAACCTCTGCCCTCTAGGATTATCGAGCCTGTGGAATATTCAAACGTCAAGAATGTTCCTTCATCCTGGATTCATGAGCATGGACGTACTAAAGGTTGTAGTGTTTGTGCGCGCCATCAGAGTTTCCACGGACTGAAGCACAATAAAAAATGTATAGACAGATATATTGAGTGGTTGAGGAGACGATCAGATCCCATGTCTGATC
Organism: Cladocopium goreaui; assembly: GCA_947184155.2. Taxonomy (NCBI): domain Eukaryota; class Dinophyceae; order Suessiales; family Symbiodiniaceae; genus Cladocopium; species Cladocopium goreaui. The sequence continues at coordinate 192,564 of CAMXCT020003669.1, read as the reverse complement.
TCAATATGTCTCAGGGTCCTGTTTTGGCAGCCGATGGCAGCCAGGTGCGACGTTTGAGTGGCAAGCAGAAGCCACCGCCAGGCCTGGGTGAAGCTGATCAACCCGTCCAGCAGAGGTTTCCAGACTTTCCAGCAAACAGAGAGAAACGAGTTTCGTTTGATCTTCCAAAGAATCAACCCATACCAGAAAGTCTCCCAGTTGAAGGGGGTCAACATCTCGATGAGAATCCACATGATGTTCCATATTCGCCCAGCCTTGCACCCAGTTCTCCAAAGGCGTTGGACGAGCCAGAAGTCATCCATGACATGGAAGTAGACGACTCTGCTGACGGAATGGTAGATCTAAGTGAATTTGCAGCTGCTGGAGGCGAACCTACAGCCACGGAAGCTATGGAGCTAGATTTGGTAACAGCCTTGGATAACTTTGAGCTTTCGTATTTAGAAGAGCGTCACATTGGCATGTTGCAATCGGTTTATCAGATCCGTGGAGTGAAACCCAAGAGCAGCAAGGCAAACCTTTGTGGGGAAGAAATCTTACTTTTGTTTCCTGGATATGTCATCAGTGACGCCAATGGCCAATATCTTGACAAAGACCTTGCGTATGCAGGGATGCACACTGAAATCGATTCCATGACCAGTCAGAAGGTTGGCAGACCAATCCATGAGCAGGAAGCCCAGCGTCTTGCCAAGCAATGGCAGATTAGTATAATCACTTGCCGATGGGTTTGTGTTGAGAAAGATCCCTTGAATGTTCGCATGCGACTAGTTGCACGGGAAATGGCAAAAGGAAAGAGTTCTGCCCGTGACCTCATGGTTTCTTCGCCTACTTCCAGCATTGAATCTTTGAGAATCCTCATTGCAGAAGCAGCAGTCCTGGACCTGGTGATTCTAGGCCTGGACATCAGTGCTGCATTCATGGCTTCTCCTCTAGGCCGGCGTCTTGGCAAACCCATCAAAGTCATTCTGAAGATGCCACCAAATACTATGCAGTTTCCAGATGGTAGCCCGATATTCCTTGAAGCATTCAAGGCCATAAATGGCTTGAGAACAAGCGGTTTGGCTTGGGTAGAGCACTTAAGCCACTTGCTGCAAGAGTTAGGAATCAAACCGTCTTTGATTGAAACAACTGTTTTTTCTGGAGAGGTTTCAGTCAAAGGGCATGGAAAGGCATGGGTGCAAGTAGTTGCATACGTTGATGATCTGCTCGTGTTTGCCCCGAGTAAGGTATTTGCATTTGCCGTTCAAGACCATGTGGCCCTACACCTAAAAGTAAAACGTACGGGGCTTATAGAGCGAAGTTTTGAAGGGGGTGGCAGTTTGCGTTTTCTTGGCCGCAACATCGAAAGAAAATCCAACAGCAAAGAGATGGGACAAATGCCCACTAAACTCCCTTCCCGCCATCTGGTTGTAAAGTTCAGCATTCAATGACCATTTTGGCTCAAGGTTTCAGGTAAAAGGGTGCCCCCGCAGCTTGTCTTACTGGCCCCCTGTTTTACCTTTATTGCCTAAATCATTGGGTTACCAGCCGTAGGCTCTCATTGGGTTTATACCTACTTCCACTTTCACTTTCATATATACTTTGGATATTTCCTATCTCCCTTCACCGACGCCATAGTCTGGGAACTTTGGCACCACGCCGCGCACACCTGGAGCTCCGCGTGGAGGAACTTCTGCAAAGAGAAAGATCAGAAGGGAGATTCGGTTGGCGCTGGAGCACCAGTGGTGGGGGTGGATCGCATCCTTCTTTGGAGTTTGGTGGAACGTTGCCGAGTCAACACAGTCGGACAATCCGAGCAGTTCCCATCCTTCAAGTGGACCAGCGCACGCCCGAACCTTGCCATTGAAGGCTAAAGGCGCAGCAAAACCGAAAGTAAGTCCATCAGACGGGCGGCACTCATCTTCAGCAAGCTCTAGTTCACAGGGCCCGGGTACAGTCAACATTGTTGATCTAACCCACATTGAATCAGAAGACGAGTCGCCAGACGAACCCGTGCAAGTTTTCTACGTGCCGGATCTGCGATTGGTGAGGCAGCTGGCTGAGACTGCCAGCAGTGTGAGGGAGCGGGTTTTCGATTTGCCAGAATCCATTCCAGGTGTCTGTCTCTTGAACGAGCTCGCATTTTCTGGTCTTGAGGGATCTGGTCCACAAGATTTCGATTTGCTAGCAGAAGGCCTGAAGCCTTGCGTGGCATTCGACATCTTCAAAACCTTGGTCTTTCCTCAGAGATTAGCTGACAGGAGCCAGGAGCAAATCTGCCTTGCCCGACACCGTGGTGAATTGCAGGTGATCCACAGAAAGACTGCAGAACTCTTGCAGAATCTGTCGTTTCGTGGGTTTAACTTTTGTGCAATTTTTTTCATTGGGAAGAACAATCAGCAGGATTATTGCAGGGCATTGTCAGAAGCAAGCCTCCTTTCGTTGATACCAATCCTCTTCATTGTGTTCGACCGTGAATCGAAGGCCAAGCTCGCACGTCGTTTGGATTGCATTGTAGCTTTCGACGATCAGCAGCAGTTGATCACTTCATACCAGCGGAAAGGTGTAAGGGCAGTTCAGGTGACAAGAGACTTTGGTCTCCATACTCATTCTGACGAGGCCCTGACCTACATCTCTCAGCTGTGGGAGGAACATCTGCAAGCTAGGCCTGTATCGAGCTCGATTGGGTTGAAAAGTGCGCTGCGTTTAACGCGCCACTGAGGGGGGATTCAGTAGAAGCAAATAGTGGGTGCAAGGGATTATCCGAAATGTCTGATGTTCCCATTGTGAGTGCATCGTCCAGCCAGAGTGGTCTAGTGAACACCATGCCAGCTGAAATTGCCAACACTGACACTTCATCACAAAGCACGTCCCAGCCATCCCCCGGTCCTGTTGCCCCAAGTGGTCGTGAAAGAAGCCCAAGGGTTCATCCATCCACATCAGGGGTTGTAGACATAATGAGACAGAGGGTTAGGGGGATAGGTGTTAGTGATGATAATGGGCCCCGTATCCAAATTCACAACCAAGAGTTTGTTGATGAAAGCCGAAACTTGAGGCACAGCCAACAGTTTGTGGATGCAAGACAGGTCCAATTTCAGATCGGTGTTGACCCTGCAGTTCACCAGTCCACGATTGATTCCCTAAAAGAAGTTGCTGGGGCTAGGCACCACCAAATTTTGAGGGATGAAGTTGCTTTTGCAGAATCACGACACAGGGACATTCTTCAAGATGAAATGAGTTTAGCCCAAGCTAGGCACAATGAAATCCTTCAGAGTGAGGTCGGTCAAGCCCAAGCTAGACACCAACAAGTCATCATGGAATCTAAGGGTAGCGCACAGGCTTTTGTTGACAAGGCTATGCATGACATGAAGCTGCAATATCAGCAGATGGCATCCAAGTATGACCATTTAGTTAGCAACATGAAAGCCCAACATGAGCATGCCATTCGGAATCTCCAAATTCGACATGCCGCTGAAATCAAAGATCTCAGGCAATCCCACGAACAAAAGATTGATGAAGTTTTGGAAGGGTACACAAAGATGTCAAAGGATTTTGAAGCTCTCAAAGTTGAGCGAGAGCCTGCGTGAGGCATTGGGCATTGAACCTGAGTTGGAGCGTCAGGAGTGCTGCGTCCGCGCGCCTCCTTACACGGGTGTAGGCATAAACGAACCCCAAATATCTCAGGAGTGCTGCGTCCGCGCGCCTCCACATATGGGTGTAGTCTTAGATGAAACCCCAAAGTTTAGGGATTTGTTTTTGGGTCCACAAGCTGCTGAAGCCCCAAAGCTGGAAATGCCAAATCCACCCAACTCTTATGACGAGGTGATTGCGGCATTGCAGGAACAGGTTCAAAGCCTTAGTCATGACATGAAAAGCCGTTCCAGGAAGAAAAGCAAAGAAGATTCTTCATCTTCAGATTCCGATTCCCAGAGTTCAAACCATGATGAATACAAACAAGAATCCAAATTAATGAGAATCAAAGCTTATGACAAGTTGAAGATTCCCTCAATTCCTAAATCAGCTGCAGAACTTCGCACATAGAAGAACACTCTCATTTCCCAACTAACTTCCTGTTGTCGCTCTTCGGAGAGGGAATTGTTGGCATGGTTGGCGAAACCTTTGGATGGGGAAGAAGTTTCATCATCAGAGTTCCCAGTTCTCAATCGTGTTCTAGGGGCCAAGATTTTGGAATCCGCCAAGGGTAGTAGGTTTGCCATTGATTTCCAAGCCCTCCAGGAACGAAGCATCCGGTCCGGTGTGCAGGCACCAGGCATTCTGTTTGTCGCCAAGATTTGCAAACGTTTTCGGTTAGACAAAGAGAAGGGCATGTCGCTTTCGCAACAGCATCTTATTTCCTTGAAGCCGCAGGGGTCTGAGGTAAGAGACTTAGAGATTTTCAGGGACAGGGTTGAATTCATTCTGAGTAGCCTTGAAACATCCGAATACCCAGCTGAACCCATTCTGCGAACTTGGATTTATGATTGCCTAAAGAATATTCCCAAACTCAGTTTGCGAATTGACAAATACCGGGATGCTCAGGTAGGGTCATTTGAGAGGTCGTTTCAGTTTTTGTGGCAGTCCATGTCTGATGTAATCGATGAAGCTCAACATGATCAGAATACAACTTCTGTGCTGTCAACATTGCGTGCAAAAGTAGATGCAGCACCGCACAACGCAAATCCAAAGGAAAAGAAAGACAAGAAAGAAAAAGACAAAAAGGACAAGGATAAGAAGGAGAAAGACAGCGGGAATCCCACTGTTTCAGCAACACCCTTTAACCCGAAGGCCAAGCCCGAGGCAAAGGGGAAAGCAGACCCAAAGGCCAAGCCTAAGTCTGACTCAAAGGGAAAGGAGAAATCCAATAGCCCAAAAATTGTTGCAGGTGAAAAGGGATATCCATGTTTGTTTTATCCTTCAGGGACATGCAGGCGGGACCCATGCCCGTATGTGCATGATGCAGCCAGCGCGCCAAAAGCAAAGGCGAAGCCAAAAGCTAGCGCACCATCGACCAGTGTTCCCGCGGCTTTTGCCGTAGCTGCCAGTTTGCCCAAGGCCAGTGCTAGGTTATTCCCAAGGTTTTTCCAAGCATTTGCAGCTGCGACGTCACTGTTGTCGTCAGGTGGTTTGTTGCACGAGCCTGATCCACTCCATGTTCGCAATGGTGTGAGTTCAAGTTCAGGACTTACGTTGCCAAGCGACTGCGTGCCCACCATGCCACACCCCTGGTCGATGCCAGTCAGCTTGAGGAGCCAAGCTCCGATGCAGTTCCCTTTTCGGTATTTGATGCCAACCAGGGATCGACTGGTACTGTGACATGGCTAGGGGACACTGGTGCCGGTAGAACTATTGGATGCATCAAGCATGTACCCACAGATGTTGTCAGAGAGACGGGCAATCCAGTCAGCTTTGCAACTGGTGGGGGCAAACGGGATGGAAATGTTTCGTGCCAGGTCCAGGGAGAATTTACTGGGAACACTGAGTGTTATTTGTTAGAGCAAAGCCCATGGGCACTCTCAATCGGCGAACAGGTGAGCAAAGGCAAGGCCTTTGTGTGGTTGCCATGCTCTTCCTCAACCAGTGAGCATCCAATGACAGTCTCAAAGCCGTTCTTTGTTCGCGAAAGCGATATTGATCAGCTGCAAGTGATTTGTCCAGAGACTGTTCGGAAATATGCAGATGAAGTAAGGGAGAATGTGCCTCTGTTCAGGGAACATGTCAGCATCGCCCATTTACCTGCACGCGTCACTGCAAGGGAAGATGTAGTTGAACCATCTTGCTTGCCAGGTAATAGCCAAGTGCCTGAGGTTGGTGCAGAGGCACCAAACAGCTTTCCAGTTCTTCCAGGAGAAGAATCTGATGAATACGAACCAAGCATAGCCCCAGATGATGGTCACAAAGGAGATGACTCCGAAGCACCTGCCTGCAGAGTTCCGGTAGAAGAAGGTGGTCATCCACCGCTAGACCATCATATTCTTCACCTTCCAAAGCGTCATGATTGCCCAGTCTGCCAAGAAGCGAAGCAAGATGCCTTGCCAGCGAGAAAGGTGAAGGGTAAGCATGTCATGTCAGACGGTCGTCCAAGTGAAAAGTTTGGCGACCGAATCCATGCAGATCACATCATCGTTTCCAAGGATCGCCTCAGCAGTGAACAGAAAGGGGTAAATGGCGAAGCTGTGTGCCTAATCCTTTTTGATGATTTCACTCAAGCAGTAGGAGCGTACCCTGCCAGTTCAAACAACACTGACAATTGCATTCGGGCCTGTAACCATTTCCTAGGTAGTAGATCAGCTAACGAATTGCATTCTGATAACGCGCCAGAGCTTGAAGCCTGTGCTGCGAAACTTGGACTTGTGCCGGACCTTGCCGTCCCATATCGCAAAACCTCATTGATCAATCGCAAGATTCGAACATTGGAGGATTGCGTGAGATGCTGTTTGGTTCAGGTTGGGAACAGAAATGCGCTGTGGCCTTTCGCAGTTCAATATGCTGCAGCCGCAATGACTTTCGAAGTTTGGAGTGCGATTCACAAACACGAGTTCACTGGTCTCAAGTATCCATTTGGTGCTTTGATTCACTACAGGCCCAATTTGCGAAAGTCCAAGCTAGGTTCTAAGACAAGACCAGGTTTGTTTTTGGGTTGGCGGGTTGATGCAGGGGTGAACTGGAAAGGAGTGTACAAGATTGTAGATCTAGAAGTTGTCCGTTCATGGATTTCTGGCAAAGGATCCTTGTCCACAACGACATCCATGACTGTTGTGTCACACAAAGAAGGCAGTTATTTTCCATTGAGGGAAGCAGTCCAAAAGCAACTTGAGCAATTGGAAGACTTGCCGCGTTTGTTTGCAGACTCCACGATCGAGGAGGATATCAAGGCAATTGACGATCCAGGTGTTTCCGAAGAAGAGGCAGAAGAGGATGAGCCTAGAAAACGCCACGAGAAGATCACTCTTGAAAGGTTTATCGATCATGGGCCAAGCCCAGGTTGCACAGCTTGCTCTGAGGGTTTAGACAATCATACCCCCGCTTGCAGACAGCGCTTCGATGAACTGATTAGGAAAACCAAATTTGATTTGCCAGATGGAATTCCTCGTGATAGAGACTCATGGAAAATTGAAGGAAGCAAGTTGATTAGATATCACTGTATCAAAAGAAAGCGTTTGTTTGCCCCAACCAAAACCTATGAACTTCCAGTTCCTAGGGCGAGGATCGGAAAGAGGATTACTCAGATTCAATTTGTTGATGGGGGAGAAGTTGAAACCATTCCTTCTGAAGAGTGGCGAGGCAACACCAAAGCTCTTCGAGGCTTTTGGACCGGAATTTCAACTTTCGACATCCTAGAGGAAGGCGATGCTGTTCCTGCAGAAGTGCATGATGTGCGGCGTGACCTTTCCAGTCGCAGAACCAAAGTTTTGCATCAACAAAATTTGCCTGGCTATGGGATCTTTATTGAGTGTTGTTGTGATCCAAACTCTGGCCTTGGGAATGTGTCAGAACAAATAGGGCTATCGCACATCAGATTGAGCGAGAAATGGGGCAACATCAGTGACAAACAAGTCATAGACCAGTTACATGAGAAGCTGCGCGAGCCTGAAATGCGAGGCCTCGATTTGTGGGCTTCACTGCCTTGCAAACCTTGGACTTCATGGCAGCGCATGAACATTCATCGATACGGCACGTCATACCTCAGAAAGCTACTTAGAAGACAATTAGAAAGCAGAAAGATGTTAAAGACTTTCATCGAATTTGCTGAGATTGTTTTAGCTCAAGGCGGCCGTGTCCATTTCGAATGGCCTTCTCACTGCCAAGGATGGAGATTGGTAGAACTCCAAGATTTCTGCAACAGACACCAGCTCCACTTGGCTAAATGTAACGCGTGTGCATTTGGCGGTGAGCATTTTAAACCTTGGACAATTGCAACTTCAAGTGAAGACTTGGCAGGCATGCTTAGGAATCACACGTGCCAGCATGAACCTTCGTTTAAGCATGTTCCGTGCGAGGGGGGGAAAGCTGAGAAGTCTGCACTGTACCCGCCAAAAATGTGCGAAGCCGTTGTCGCGCAGCTGTTTCCAAAGAAATTTCACCAAGCTGTACCGTCTATGCCGGTTGTTCCAACAACCCCTCAAGCCCATGTGCAAAATGAAATCTCACCAAAGGATGCCCATGAGATTCCATTGTCAATCCATGAGGTCATAAGCAGGAGGGACTGGATCAACGATCCTGCAGCACTTGCAGAAGTAAAGAAGGAGGCCGATGGTCTCGTGAAAGCAGGAACGTGGACATACGATCGAGTTGTTCCAAGATCTCAACTTGAAGCCGAGTCACGCGCCTCAGGAAAGGAGATTGCGATAGGTCAGCTGCTGACGCTAGTTTCTTGGAAAAATGCTGAATCCAAAAGTTTGCGAAAGTTAAAAGCAAGAATTTGCTTCAGAGGAGATGATGTCAGGGATGCCTTCGGACAGTACGCTGAATTTCAAGAAATCAAGGTTGTTCCCACCACGATTTCGGGCTTGAACATGAATTTAGCTTACGGAATGAAGAGGGGTAATAAATCCACCCAAAGTGACATCATCAAAGCCTACATACAGTCTGACCTGAAAGCATTAGTTGATACGTATGTAGAACTTCCTCCGGAATTAACACCTCCAGAGTTCAAACACATCTATCGACCATGCACTAGGCTTTATAAGGCATTATACGGACATCCTGAATCTGGAGGACATTGGTCCAACAGATTCAAACAGGTGATGAGTTTGCTCGGAGGTAAAGAATCAAGCCTCTACCCGAGCAATTTTTACATCGAGCAGTGGAAATTGTGGCTAACCCTTTACGTGGATGATATGGTGCTATCAGGGCCATCAGAGAATCACGAGATCTTCTGGAAGGCTCTCTCTACACATCTGAATTTCGAAGAGCCGGGCCCTGTCAGTCGTGTGTTGGGTAGGTCGCATGAATTCCTTGGTGACACCATCATCTTCAACATGGACGATTTTGCTGAGGCAGCGTGCCAACTTTACAAAGATGTAACTGGAACCAAGAACTTCAAACCTGCAGCCACACCATACCTCGATGAATCCACTTTGCCAATCGACGATTGGGAAACCAAAGGGCAGTTGAGCAATGTGGCAGCCAAAGTGATTATGAAAGGGTACTGGCTCGCACGTCTCGCGCGCCCAGACCTGCTCCATTCTTTAAATGAGTTGAGCCGTCAAATCACTCGTTGGTCCCTAAATGACGATAGGAGATTGTTCCGCGTGTTTTGCTATCTCAACTCCACAAAGCGGTATAAGATGAGATGCAGACTGGACCCGGATGCACCGTGGGAGCTTTGGCTTTTCACAGATGCTGATCACGCTTCAAAAGTAGATCATGGCTACTCAACGTCAGGCTCAATACTGGTTATTGCCGGAGGAAAGTCATACTTTCCGATAGCGTTCCAATCTAAACGCCAGACTGCATGCAGCAGATCTACGACGGAAGCTGAGGCGATTTCACTCGCAGCAGCATTGTTTAGTGATGTCATCCCTGCTCAGGAACATTTAGCCTCTGTATTGAAGGCTCAAGTGCCTATGACCTGTCAGCAGGACAACACAGCTACCATACAAGTCATCAACAATGGGTTTTCGGCAAAACTCCGTCATTTGGGCAAAACCCACAAAATCAATATCAATGGGTTATATGACATTTTCCGACTAGAAGAAGACGTTGCTTTGCAGCATTGTCCAACAGACATGCAGTCGGCAGACATCTTCACGAAGAATCTCGATGCCCACAAATGGAGTCATGCCCTGTCAATGGTTGGCATTGTGCCAGATTAGTTAGAACAACTGAAGGGGTAGTATCGAGTGCTGCGATTTCGCGCCTCATTGTCACCGTTGGTTGTATTTTGTAACTAGATGTTGTTTGTTTCTATCCCCCAGTAAGAATGAACACATCAGTAGTGCTTCTAGTTGTTCGATTTTGAGTGCTGCGTCTCAACGCGCCTCACCCCAGTAGTGTGTGCTGTAGTTTTGTAACACTCAAAGACGAAACCAACACCGAAGTTACAAGCGAAGTGAGCACGCTGCAGACAGTCTGCAGTATGGTGAGCCATTTTGGCTGCTCCTTTTGCTTGCCTCCAAGTGAATGTACAGCATTTACTTCCCTCCATATGAGTAAATCCGAGTATCACCTTTTTGCTTGGTGGAGCGGATCACGCACCCAAAGATAACGATCCAAACATCAGAGCATTAGGTTGCATGCCATCCATATCCTAATTACGAATGTAGCACAGTACTTAAGCTGACTTTCACCAATGTGATTGCGCTTACTTCGCCATCTGGTTTTTCGTTTGCTGTAGCTAGAGTTTTTTTGGCCATCGCTATCAGGTGCGCAACTGTTAGCTGGCTAGCTCCCAGATGGTGTACAGCGAGAGGGGGGAGAAGAAATAATTGGGACAAATGCCCACTAAACTCCCTTCCCGCCATCTGGTTGTAAAGTTCAGCATTCAATGACCATTTTGGCTCAAGGTTTCAGGTAAAAGGGTGCCCCCGCAGCTTGTCTTACTGGCCCCCTGTTTTACCTTTATTGCCTAAATCATTGGAGATTACCATCAGTCTGGATGAAAACTATTTAGATGGTATGTTTGAGGCCTACAGCATCAGCACTGCCAGTACAAATCCTCCAGATCTTCGACCGGTACTTGAAGACAGTTCCAAGTCTGATGAATTATCCCCAGATGCGGCCATGCGGTACAGAGCAGCCTTAGGCAAACTGTCCTGGATGTCCCAAACATATGTTTTCATCAATGTATACATAGCTTTGCTAGCCACAGGCATGGCCACACCGCAAGATCGCCATGAAAAGGCTTTGAGATCAGTGTTGAAATTCATGAAAAGCCAAAGAGGCATTTACCAGAGATTCCCATCTCCCGAAGCAACCATCGAGGAACAAGAAGCGCAACGCTTGGTAATCTACTGTGATGCCAGCTGGGCCCCAATGCGCTTTCTCAAGCGTAGATCAATTTCTGGCGCGTGTGTTTTTTATCGCGGGTCCATCATCAAAGCTTTAACAAGATTGCAACAAGTGGTCGCACTTTCAAGTTGCGAGTCGGAACTGTCAGCATTAGCTGAATCCTTTCAAGAGAGCATGGGAATCAAGCGTATCTCTGAGCATCTTTTTCTAGAACCTCACGCACATGTGACCAACATCCATGAAAGTTTTCAAGCTTCAGATCGAATACACAGTCTTGCAAACTCCCTGATTTTTGGATTAGTTGATGAAGACCTTGAACATGCCACAGCCATTGAGGTGGAAGTCCGCTGTGATTCCCAAGCAGCCATCCGAGTCCTGACCTCACCAGGGCTCCAAAGACGCAGTCGCCATGTTGAGTTGAGAATTTGTTTCTGCCAAGAGATGGTCCGAAGAAGAACCATCATTCTCACATGGGTCGAGGGTTCACAGCAAATTGCAGATATTTTGACCAAGTGTTTAGGAATAAAGCTGTTTTTGAAATTCAGGACATCAATGGGATTCATTGAATCAGCAGAACTTCCAGCCAAACTGGCAGACCAACAATCTGAATCCCAAACAAAGCAGACAGCCAAAAAGAAGAAAGGAAAGACGAATCAAATCCAAAGCATTTTGTATGGGGGTAGGCCGGAGTCAGTGAATGTTCAGTCTTTGGAGTCGAACTCCCAAGATGAAGAGCACGTGCTTGCTTCCACAGTCTTTGTGCCAGACGCCCAGAAATCAGATCCATCACCGTTTGCTTCACAACCATTGAGCTTGATCTTAGAAACACAAGAAGCCAATTTACCAGAATTGTCGCCTAGTAAGTTTTCAGGGATCTTCTTGGAAATATGTTGCGGTGTGAACAGCAATTTAACCGAGTCGATTCAAGCCAGTTTTTGTGGAGACATTCAAATGGCAGTCATCCGAGTTTCCACAAGGGCAGATTTCACAATGTTTCATGCCCAGCTCAGTGATCTTGTGCAGCGATTTTCAAAGAAAGGTAAGCCTGTTTATGTGCATTTCTCCCTTCAGCCTTCAGGAAATTCAGACACGACTGAATATATCCCAGCAGATGCCGAGCCCACTGAATCAACGCAAGTTTCTGAGTTGGAACAAATTTTGAAACTGAGCCCAAGCCTCGCCGTTGCAGCAGATGAGTTCACTTTCGAGCTACCCAAGAGAAATAGGTATTGGAACAGTAAGTTCATGGCAGATTTCTTTGTGAAAGTAGGTCGCCATATCTATGCACAGTTCCCTCGGCTTTGCAGTTTTCCTGAAACAGATCCTAAGGTTGGAAAGATTTTCTTGTGGTTGGGAACCCATCCAAGTTTAGCCAGATCGTTGGCAAATCACACAGAGTGCAATTGTGAAAGTCACGTTGCATTCAATGCAGTCAATTGGGACAAAGTAAGCCATTATCCTGCTTCGATGTGTAGCATCATCGCTCAGGCCTATCGAGATGTTTACATTGGCAAGGACATGGCCAAGTCCACACTCCCAGCATACCGGTTTTTCGAGCCTGGCATGACAGAAATCCGATATTCCATGAAGAAACTGCTTGAGAACCCAGTTTGAACCGTCGTTGTTTTCTCCATTCTTTCCTGCCTGGGAGAAGCTCCGAGAAAAAAAAAAAACAATAGAGATGCCAAGCTAGCTGCCAGAGCCCGATCAGGCCTGGACGTGCGATTTTCAGTGAGATGATGAGCCGATGGGCCATGCAATTGAGATTCAGCCAGCGAAAGGGGGTGCGAATGTCATACACCTCTTTCGATGCGTATTCATTGTCTGGTCGCTGGCGGACTCTCAACCAATCACTAATCACTTGCTGCAAGCTACAAGCAAACGTTGCCCCAACAAAACAAAAAAACAAACTTGCTTTTAGCAAAGTCTTCAAGTCTATTTGACTTCACGTGATACTATATCAAATCATACCCACATGCATGAGCAAAGCGACAGCCATTTAAGTATGACACTTGGATCTAGAGATTTGCTTGTTTTCAGCATGCCATCAATCCCTTTGAGCGCTCCTCCGAACACCTCAAAACTCTTTACAACCTCCTCCAAGACAGTAAGCTGAACTTGCTTGATGATGCTGTAAACTCATCCTATGCCATTCAGCTTGCATTGCCAGCTTGGAATAATTTTCTCCGAATTTTTCAAGTGATTTCAGAGATTTGTGAAAGTGTCTTTTGCTGCATAGCATGTGACACGTTTTGTGCGATTTGAGCAAGTCGTATGCAGTTTAGAGCTTGATTTCCAACTTTCCTGACAGCGCGTTCAGATTTCGAACGCGGAACAGTGATTTCAATCTTTGACAGAGCATTGAGATTTCGAACGCGGAATTCACATAGTGATTTCATTTTTGGAGAAACATTTAGACGTGCGAAAGAGGAATTTATAATCAGCTGCGGTACAGCTTATGAGTTTGAAGCTTCTCAGAAATCGTTTTGCGACGTTTCCACGGTTGAGACTTTTTTAAACATCCTGATGATCTCCTATTGTCTTGCGTTTCCTGGGTCCAAGCAATCTGTGAGATCGAAGTTTTTGAACCGCTTTTGATCACATTTCCAATTTGAGAGCCGTGCAAATTTGCAAGAGTTTTTTTTTCCGAACTAGAGTAAGCAGACATGACGTCTGAACCGAATGTGAGTTTGGAAACAATTAGAGAATTTGACCGCAACCAAGCTTTCAGCTCTCCCTGTTGCCACAGCATTGTGAACATGCTCAGCCGCATCGTGCTTCCTTTGATCAATGAGATCAGCATTCCGCCAACAACATGTTGGCTCAAGATTAGGAGGCGTAAATTCTGCTAGCACAGTGAGACAAAAAGGGCGTGAGTTGTCAAGCAGAGTTGTCCACATTCTCAGTTGCAATTATCTACTCTTCTGGGGTGATAATTCTCGCAACTGGTGTCGAGGCTATTGAAATATCGAGATTGTGAACAGGTCCAGTTTCTCTTTTCTTTGAAAGAGAACATATATCTTGCCTGATTCTTGTTTGTCTTTCTTCGTTTGGCTTCAGTTGAAGCCGCAATGTCAGCAATGAATTGGTGCCAAAAGGATCCAAAAGGATTCAAAAGGATTCAAATGCCTTTGGGGTCTGAATTCTTCCTTTCACACAGTTTTGAATCCAATGGCTTTGATGCTGTCGTTACCTTTCAGACTAGGTTCATCCGCAGTTCCAAAGCTTGGGGCGACGATTGTGTTGGCTGCATCTCCAACTATTGTGTAAGGCTTCTGTTGGCCACATGACGGGATCAAGTGATTGCTTGTCATCGTATTCTCAGAGACTTTAGCCGCGATTGAGTGACCTAAATCCGGTGAGGTAAAGCTTTCAAACGCTGTGTTGGTGCCCCAGTGCCCCAATGGAAATCGAAGGACGGGATTCAACAAACAAGTGATAGCAACTGCAGCTGCGTTGAGGCCCTTTCACAGCTGGAAGAAACCCCAAAAATGGGGAGCTGGCCGTTCGATGTATTTTCAGGGCACACTCCGACTCTGAAAGCATTCTTCCTGGCAATCCGATCGAAACCAAGGGCAGCGACTGACGACCTCGCTGCTTTGCTGGTGAAGGAGACAAGACGTGCATTGACCGTGGCCGACTGTCTTGCCGACTTCATATTTTCGGATAGCCTTGAGACATCTTGAGACATCTTGAGACATTTTGAGACATCTTGAGAACCTGAAGGTAGCCTAAGACCTAAGATAGCCTTGTTGGGATGCGCGGCTTTGTTCTGCCACATCCCAGCTGGAGCGTCTCTCCTCGCCACCCAGGAGCAGAAGTGCGGGGGGAGCGATGTTGCGAGGTTCAAAGAAGGCGCCGCAATTCCGAACGCTGGACAGTTCTTAACATTTCTTAACAATTTTTGAACATTCTCAACAATTCTCAGTTCTCAATGGTCAGAAGGTCTGACAATGCGCTGTAAGAGGGTCTGTAAGAGGTCCAATTCTTTGGATTGTTCCGTATTACTCCGTTCCAATTGTTCGGTGCAGCCAGGTGTGAAAATCTTGGACACAAACTCGAGCCTGCAGCTGCAGTCAGGAAACTCTGTCGCTGGCGCTGTGGCACTGTGGCACTGTGTTTGTGATGTGTATTGCAGGGATGCTTGTGAGAATGCAAATTATCTGACTCCTTCACGCAACTATCCCCGATTTGTAGGAGATTGGAAATTGACTCGCACTTTTGTGCACCATTCTTGACCCCGCTTCACACGCACGCTGTAATTAGTTCTTTCGGGTGCTGATGCATTTTGGATTTGAACATATTTGAATACGACAAACGACTCAAATGACTCAAACGACTCAAGGCTTGAAGAGTTGCGAGAAGCTCATGGTCACTTGGAGGCCGACGCACCGTGACACAGGCTTTCCGAGGAACCAAGTTGAAGGCGGTGCCCAGAGGGGGGCCCAAATTCGGATTCGGAGAAGCCAATGAGCCAAGGAGAATTCCTGTTTTTTTTCATTAAATTTGGTACCTTAATAACTTAGCTGAACATAGCTGAACCATTCTGAAGCCTCACGCTGAACACTCGACTTTGGTTGCTTTGGCAGGCTGAGCACTCGAGGTTGGTGGATCAGAACAAGACCCAAGCACCATGGCATGAAGGGATGGATCCACACCGTGTAGGAGATACACAACTCAGACCGTTTCCAAAGCCGTTTCCAGTGCACGGACTGAACACTCACATTTTTTGAACTACGTGCCTATGTTTGAAATGTTTCCGACATAGTCAAATGTGGTCTCTGTTTCCAACAATGCAGTGGTTCCTTCTTGGCCGAGGGCCAAGAACTCTTCGACCACTTCCTGGAGGCCCGCTGCAAGTTGTGCAAATCTGTAACAAATCTTCCAAGATGGCGCGCAGATATGCGCAGATGTGACAGGTGCGACATCAAATTGAAGATGTGCAGACGAATTTGGTGCTTCCCTTGGCAGATGAACTGCGTGCCTGGTGCCTCAGACTATCAACCTTTGCCCTGACACGGATCTGACACGGCTGGGGGAGAGAAGAGAAGACAAGGGTAGTGACTAGGGTTGGTTCATCTCTTGGGCCCACGATACTTGGTGCATGCCTAGGTAACTTGGGCCCTACGTTTTTTCTGCAGGTTTGGCTCAGAATCTAGTGGCCATGGCAACTGCCATGGCTGTAACTCATGACCGTTTCTTTGTACAGCCAGAAGAACAAGAAGCGTATGCACTCCGTGTCTTCCATCGTTTTCCTGTGCCTTGAAATGAAAGCAGAATTTGTGGAAGATGGATGGCTAATACCCACTTGTATCTGATGATATATTATCATCCAATGCACTATTGTCACTATCGATTCTCTCCGTGACCTTGCGGAAGGGTCACACGGCATTTGGGCAGATAAACTTCAGAGAAGAACCAGCCACTGCACAGCGCGAAGCTGTCAAGTACAGGTCGTTTTTTTTTTGTATATCCACATAGTATACATTTTTCTTAAGCAATAAGTATTCTATGTCTGTATATATAATATATATATAATATCTATACATCATTATATATCATACTTTAGACTCTTTAGACATACACATGTTCTCGTTCTTGTCCTTGGGCATCCTTGGGCATCCTTGGGCATCCGTGGGCGGCTGTCGTCAGGAGCTTTTTCACACTTTGGGTGATCCATCTCTGCCAGCGCTGTTCGACTTAAGTCGAAGCTTTGTGGATCTGCGCCTTGGCACTGGCTCCAATAGTGCTCCAATATGGTTCGATGAATTTTGATGAATTTTGTATGGTTTTCCCATCGTGTTCTTCCAATCTTTTTGTCCATTTTGATCTTTTTGATGAGAAACAAAGGAGATTCAAAGATCAAATCTAAGATCAAAGAAGATCAAAGAAGATCAAAGAAGTAAGGAGATGGTTCCACGGCAAGTCTGAAGGGAATGGGGGGAAATCTCTGAGATGTTCCAGCTGAGGCAAGACTCGGGGGAGCAGACTGTTTTAAGAGTACCTTGGAGCAATTCGACATGCACCGCACATGCACTGCACTTGCACTGGACATGTTGGCACTGGGGGCTAGATTTCCAGATTTGTCTTACATTGGGACTCGTCCATGATACTCATCATACTCAGAAGATGCTCATAATATCATGAATTGATCATAATTGATCAATGTGTCAATCAGTGTCAATGTCTTGTAAAGAAAATGACATGAAAATGACATGAAACAGCCATCGAACATCGGACTTTCTGACCTCGATCGTTTTGCCACGTGCCACGTGGCATTGCGAGGTGCAACTCCACCGCGCCGAGCCACAGGCGACGCCGCAGGTTTTCGACGTGTCTACCCCGCAGATGGCGCCTCGGCAATGCCAAGGTGCCAAGGCAGGCCTCGCATGGCCTCGCAGATGTGATGTGCTGAATTGATATGACCATTTTACATATACAATAACAATATACATATTATCATATTATACATTAATTATGATTACTTGTAAAAACAAATACAGTATACAATACACATCACATTGAATCACCTGTAAGCTAATCAAAGCACATTGTAAGCATATTGTAAGCTCATGCACAGCATTCTGCGACATTCTGCAACAAAGCATAGATTAAGCATGGTTATAATGTATATTATAGAATGCTCATACATAATGCGACACTCTGCCAAAGTGGCTTCAAGTGAAGAGAGGAACTGTTTCAATGGCTGTGTTAGTTTCGCCATCCCAGGAACCTAAACGGCCATCGGCTTCTCAGCTTTAATGGTCACGAAATCGTTGCAACAAAGACCATTGCAAAGGCCTTTGGGACGTAAGATCTTTACAACTTTTGCACATCGCGAAAGACTGCAGCCAAGGATGATTTCAGTACCATCCTAGAGTTTGCAGGTCGGAAAGTCTGGTGACAGAGGGATGTGATGGCAAGCCACAGACATCCATGGACCTCCATGGACGCTATTCATTCTCCTCGCACAGTTCCCAGCACAGCCAAGGATCCCCTATCGGTAGCCTTCAGCAGCCTGGAACCGCTGCACCTTTCTGAGCAGGCTGACTGATGTCGACCGATGTCGACCGTGTCGACCGATGTCGACTCCATTGTTGCGCGCTGCTCCAGGGTTCACAGATTCCAACCCATCGATGTATCACGTCTCACAGGAATCATGATGAACATTTGGGTAAGCACAGAGAAGAGCAGAAAGACTGAAGCCTTATCTAGATCATTCAGATCAATCATCAGCAACATCCACTAATTTTCAAGCACATTCAATAATATTCAAGAACAAGTGATACTCATGTACAATGACATGTTATGAGTCATGTTGCATGTGTAATGAGATGTAACGATCATATTGCAACAGATCAGTTCCGCCAGGGCAGCGAAAATGAAACCCAGCAGCCACGAAAACCGACCTCAACGAAGCCAGAAAGGGCACGAAGCCCGGTCGAGAAGAAACGGATGGAGCGAGGACGGAACCGAAGACAGTGAATCGAAAATAGATCTGAGAGATTTATAGAGATTTGATATAGATCTAATACAATAGAAAATACCAACTGAATACCTCTGTGCCTCGGTGAATGCCTTGGTGAATGTGGTAGATATTGGTAAATATACTATGGATATAAATATGTATACGTATAATTACGTATATATATAGTTATATATTAATATATATATATTATACATATACGTAATTATACGTGTATATATATGGTGGATATACCCATCGTGAAGGTGTCGTATCCTCAGTCCCACAAACAGGAAATAATCTAGGCGGCTCAGGGCGGCTCCAGGACTCATGCAGAAATCGACTCCGGCATTGCAAGCGGATTTCAGTGCCTTGGAAATAGATGTAAAATTATATTGACATTGATATTGATATTGATATTTATATGTTGATATCATTCAATTGGACATATCAATGAATATCATGAAATTGGACATTGAATGATATTGACATTTCTAATTTCCAAAACTCTTCAAGGTTGAAGAGTATCTTCGCATATTGTATGCTACCGACATGCACCTTTCTTCAAACGCTGCAACATCTTTCGAGATTTATCAAGGATCTGTCCACAAGATGATCTGTTCCAAATGCACGAACCTTTTCAGAACTGTATTCAACAGAGCTGTGCCATGCTTTCCAATTTAGCAAACCAATCGACCTCGCTATTTTCATGCGGTGGCCAGGCATCCTTGGCGAGTCAGGCCGCGAAAAAGAAAGGCCACAGGCAGTGAAAGTGCAGGTGCCGAATGAATTGCATCAATTTGTGGAGGTTTGTCTAAAGTGCCTTTGTAAATCTGATGCGACTTCAAGCTCGGAGTTTTCAAAGATCTCTTGTCTTCCAGCTGCCTCCAGATCTTGTCTTCGAAAAAGTGTTTAAATTCCTATTGATTCATGGACAATCACACCTTCAAATCACATATCGGTAGATCATATTGGATCCAACAAACAGATCTCATCAGATCTCCAAAGATTGTCCTGTTTTCCCTTCGCCTTGATCCAGGAGCCTGCACTGTCCCGAAACCGGTCATACAATGACGAAGACGAGGCATCACGCAGAAAATAATGATGGGCAAATGGATATTCAGAAAACATGGTTCAGACATATTCAGGATCGGGTTGCAATATGCTGTACAAGCGTTGATAAATCGCAGGATGTTCCACACTGTCAGCCCTGGTGGAATCTGTCAACGTATCCAGGCTTGGCATCCGGGGCAAAGCTCCGATGAAGAGCTGACGCAACGGATGCGAAGCCGACACACTGCACCTTGGCACCGATGGAAAGAAATGGAAACAGTCGATGGGTTTGTCTGAAAATAGGGTATATTCCCAATGAAATAGCCATTTAATAGGGATAATGATCAGCAAAACCATTGGGTTTAGGGGTACACTATTTTCAGACACACCCAGATGAAGGAAGGGAAAGAGTGAAGCGAGGAAAACCATTGAACAATGAACAGCGAGTCACACTGAATCACACTGAATCACACACAAGTGATACACGTTCTGGGATCCTCTTCACATGTCCAACATGTTTCACATGTCCAACATGTCCAACTCTGCTCTTGAGTTGAGGTGCAGCCGCTGGAAGTGCCTGGCAGTGCTTCCCCCATGAGCAGTGAGGGTTTTGGCTCAGAAAGCCCTTTCTTCCCGTTCAAAATGGGATCCAAATCCTTATCAAGTGCCTCGACATGCCTTGGAACTTGGAACAGGTTTCCACCATTTTCCACCCTGAAATGATACTGAAATGTTGTGACTAGTGTTGACAATCTTGTGACTTGTGAACTTGGGCTGATGATTCATGATATTTCATGATGGTCCTGATAGTTGGTGGGTTTTACCCTTTTGTGAAAGTTGCACCGTTGCTGATATGGAATCCCTTTGCGACATTATTGGACACCAGCAAATCGTGACAGGCCTCAAAACGAACTTTGATTGATGGTACGTGATATATCGTGGTATCATCTTCTGTTTGTGCAGTTTTCGTACCAATCGTCAGTTGATTTCAGCTGATTTCCACCTCTTACATTGGTTCAGTGTGGCCTCTGCGAGCCAAGGTAGTAGCTCTACCAGCACCAACGCGGCTGTGCCCCACCTGCCCCGGACACCTAGCATCTTCCGAGATGTAGAAGGTCGGCTGCACTTCTCATGCCTTTTGGGGTCCTACGATTTCGTTTCCAATTTATTCCAATTTGTTCTGTTTCAATCTTTTCGGATTTCGAATCTCAATCTGTTTATATCATTTTATAATATTTTATATTTGTTTCATGTTTAGATCGCTTTAAATCGCTGAATCACCTGGCTGTGTTCGAACTCGTCAGGTGCTTCCAGCCGGAGCTTGGCGGGTCGCCGCGGCCTGCAGCTGCAGCTGAACAAACGACGCGCGACACCGGCCTCTGTGGCTGAAGACGAAGCTTGTTCAGATTCCAGATTTATTCCGACTATTTCCGACTGACCAAAATTTGAAGGGCCATGGGGCAATGCTATGCAATGCTCATCTCATGGCAGACTTGGCGTAGTGCTTTGACTTTCAACCACTTAAAGTCACTTGGGAATACTTGGGAATAGATTTTTGATAGCTGACAAGGGTGCATGGCTGGCAAGGGTTCCATTCAGCACTGCTCTCAAGCTGTGTTTTTGTTGATGCCTCCACACAGTAGCCCATCACGTTTGATAGGTCCGAATTCCAAGTAGCCATCTAACATGCTGCATACGTGCGAATGAGCATACTTGCGATCAATTGGACACACACTTTTAAACATGGAACGAGTTCGGCCCAAGTTTTTCACTTGGGCCTAAACCACTCTAATGAACAAATGATTTCTATTTATTTCTGCATTTCAAAAAGAGATCAACGTGCACACAATAGTTTTACCAGTTGCCCCGTTAATTAGTTGTGGGCTCACATTGGAGGTAATAAATTCCACAGGCTGATCCCCATGTGCGCGGCACAGGACATAGATTCCAACAGCCTTTCTCCAAGCAACAGCAGCTGAGCATGGATTCAGCGAGCTCTTTCGGCCGATTCGTACGCTTTTTTAATGGGTAGTGCCGACCTTGTGATTTCCAATCGCATCGCATCCCGCTCGGTTGCTCGGTTGCCGAGGCATGGGGGTGGCGAATTCTGGCGTTCAGCTGGTGTCCCCTCCAAGGAGGTTGTCAAGGACCAAAACTCTGCCAGCAGATCTCAGACATGTGCAGTCACTCGACGACGAAATCTTGCAGGTCTTTCTTGCTTCATAATTTAAACATCATAGAATTGCAACCTGAAACTCCAAATGAATCCAAATGACTCTTTTCACATCTTTTCACCCCTAGATTCCAAGCAGAGTGGTGTTGGCTTTTTGGGGAGGTCAAACGGAGAAGCCCAAGACTCCAACTCCAAACAATCGACGTTCTTTTCCCATCCCTCGACCACTGACCGCTGCCGCTGTTTTCAGGTCTCGCTTTGTTCGGCCCCGGCCCGTGGCTTTTCCGCAGCGTCGGAACGTGATTTTCTTCGACTGGGACGATACGCTTTGTCCCACCAGCTGGATTCGAAAGCTTCTGAAGGACGTGGGACCACCTTGATGCATCGATACATCGAGTGATACATCTTGTACGTATTTGTACGTGGGGCGAGATGATTTAATGTATTTAATACACATTTGATGAGTTGAAAAAGTATGAAAAAGTACACACTTTGAAGAACTTTGCACATTCCAATGAGTAAAGTACGGTCTCCAGGAGCACCTGGCTGATGCGGAAGAATGGCTCGATGAAGACCTCTTTCTGCCAAGGGAGGAAGAGGATTCTCTGTCTGAAAGTACTGTACGAGAAATAGCAATGAAACATGTGATAGCAATTTGTAGAACCATCGAACAAAGCTCACGATTTCATTGCCGTATGATACACTAAAAGGAACGAGCAGATGAAACAGGTGGTGCTTTTGCTTATCTTCGAGTGGCTGGATGCCATTCCCAAATTTTGTGCCTGACGTATTAAGGACTGGCGAGACAGCATTCCCAGTTGGTTTACGCAGCCGCTTCCAGACGAGCCGCATATACGTGAGATCATCAAGGAAGTGCAAAGCTCTTGCATCAAGTTGATCCAGGCAGAGTACAAGATGCAGCTTCCCGCATAAGCCCCATAAACAGATGGATATGTATGCATATGATGATATGTTACAAATATCCAACACGAAACCTTTTTGTAATATTTGCAGCACTAGTCACGGCATGTTGATGTCACAGACGATCGTCTATGAGTGCAATGGACAGGAATATGACATTGATCACGATACTCAGACAATTTGCCAAAACGTCGCACGTTCCACAGTAGACTGCTCAAAAGGAGACACGCACACACACACACTTGTATATATATATGTATACACACATACTAGTATAATATAGTATTTTACAGAAACAATCGTGATACATGCTATCCAGGAAAATCAGATCACACTCAAAACAATGCCTTGCAACATGTAGAGTATCTTGCGGAATCATTTCATGCGATATAGTGTGATACCATATGACAGGATATAACATGACA
This sequence comes from Cladocopium goreaui, assembly GCA_947184155.2. NCBI lineage: Eukaryota > Dinophyceae > Suessiales > Symbiodiniaceae > Cladocopium > Cladocopium goreaui. Next base: position 169,601 of record CAMXCT020003669.1, on the reverse strand, counting down.
CACATGATGAAATTGCACAAAGTTCGGGGCCACCATGTATCATATTGTAATATATTGGATATGTTACTGATATGTTCATAGATCCCATCTTTTCCCTTGGCTCACAATGTCTCATTGCAACACAGGTGGCTAACAGCTTTGGCCTCGTTTGCATCGTCACCAATGCAGTGCCTGGCTGGGTGGACAAGACCATCAAGACGCCCAGCTTCCAGAGAGTAGATATGACAGACATTGGAATAGATATGAACAGATACGACAAAGATATAGCAATTCAATGCAATTCAATGCAATTCAATGCAATTCAATGCAATTCAATACAATTCATACCATACCTGTGTCATCCGTGTCATCCGTGTCATCCGTGTCATCCGTGTCCTTGAAAAAAACCTGAAGTCTTTGGATCTGCAGAACATCCCCGTATCTCCTCAAACTCGATGGTGAAGGTATGTAGAGGTCACATAGCCGCCATAGTGGCAGCCATAGTGGCAGCATGGTGCATGGTAAACAGGAATGTTCTCCCACTTTCTTGCATGCCTGGCCCTGCCAGGTGCGAAATGTGATTCAAAGATGGTTACGAAGTTACGCAAGATTTAGCAATGGGATGCAATGGGATCTGGTTGATCTGGTTTGATCTGGTTTGATCTGGTTTGATCTGGTTCCACCAAGGAGATGGTTGCCAGAACTGCGTAGCTACATCGGATCTGGCTCCGCCCATTGTGAGCGTCCCATCAAGGTGATCTACGCTCAGAAGGCTCCCCGCCCTGCTGTGTACCTGTGGATCCTGTGGTACTACTACCATCTACTACCTGAGCTCACCTGTTTATGCTATGGCTGCTATGGCTATGCCATCCATACCCACTTGTTCTGCAATCCGCACCTAGCAGCCAGTGCATTTGGTGCATTTGACATCTCAAAATCTAATCTTTGAGATGTTCTGGAGATGGTGTGGCTATGTGTGGCTTTCGAAAGGTGTTTTTCATAGCCAGCATGTTGAAGCTTTGCACGTGCTGGAGGCCTACGTGGAAGTTGATGCCACTTTACCCTTTGCCGATGAGCAGGGGGAGTACATGCTGTGGAAGAAAGCTGTCATGGCCTTACTTTGTCAACTTTGTTAGTCGGTGATCAGACTTTCGCTGAAAGAGTTTTCCATGGCAGATTTGTTTTGTGGCGGGTTTGCGTGTGCAGGTTTCCACCAATGCAGTTTCATTGTTCGCACAGCATGTTGTTTACTTCTGTTGCCACCCCTGCTGTGTTTGCCGGGATTTTGGAAACTAGAACAAGAGGCATCAACAGGCAAAGAAATTTGAGTGTACTTCCCCCTCCTATGCCTCTTGGATTTCCTTTCAAAGCTACCTTTTTCTTCCCTGCTTCCTTCATTCCTTCCTCCCTTCCTTTCTGTCTTTCTTTCTTTCTGTGTCTCTCCCTCCCTTCCTCCCTCATACTATGCATGCCACATATGCCACATATGCCACATATACTTCATATACGTCTGCATTTGATGCGGTAGATTTCATGTTTCGCCAAGGCCATGACTGGCGTCTTGGAAGAGCTGGACAGTCTTTACTGCTCCGAATGCGAGGGACCTCGTTATTGGCAAGATGCTGGCAACAAACGTATTGCCAACGTGCTATCCATTGGCGACACGGAGGTACCACCAGTGACTTTGTTTACTGCGTGTCTTTGCACATTCATTCTGGTTCAAAGTTTGAAGTCGCACCTGTCACACGCTTGGGCTGTCAGTGATCAAGTGACCGACTCTGAAGTTTGGCGAGAGAGTACCCTATTTTTGCTGACCACAGAAATTAGGAAGGGACCAAATTGCAGTACGATTCCGAGCAAAACGGATGATCGACCTGAGCATTGGTGCATGAGAAGCACTTAGAAGCATCGCAATAAATATAGCATGTGTGTCTAGAATCTTCCATAGCAAAATACGGCATGTCCATTTGATACAAACATATTCTAATTACGGATATTTAAATGTACGTATAATGTATATCAAATAGTATGCGGCGTACATTTTGTATGATAGAATCCCCCAAAAATGTGCTGCACTTCTGCCTGTTTGACGCCTTGTGAGTCGCTTGAAGGCGGAGATGATGGCTGCTCAGCTGGCTTCTGTGGATTTTGATTGCAGTCGCTATCTCCCGCGCATGGGAAAACAATACTGCCGCGATTGTGGCTTAGAAGAGCCTGCAGGTCGCCTGGATGCGAGTTGTGCGAGTTGTTAAGACTGAGATGCCTTGAGGGTTTTTGAATGGTTTTGACTTCAATAACTCTTAGGCCGTTTGTTTCATGGTCTGATGCTGTATCACTTATAGTTTCACGATGTTTCACGGCTGGTTGCTGAGTTTTGGAGAAACCACCGCTCCACAGTGTCAAGACAGTTGCAGACATCAGAGTGTTGTGGGCTCACTTCGGTCATACTTCGGTCATTCAAACTGCTGAGGTTTGCCCTCCAGTGTCCATCCCCGCAGCTTCTCAATGTTTTCAGAAGATGGCGTCCAGAGCAGTGGTAGCGAAGGTTTCTGTTTTGCCAAGGACGGGTTAGAGTGGAGCCACCAGAAACACGGAAGGCATGCCAAAGGCCAAAGATTTTGATCGAATATATATATATATGTATATAGAACTGTTGAAACGGAGCTGCAAACCGCTGAAATACTTGTAGCAGAGAGCCAATTTGTAAAGTGAAGTGCTTTTCCTTCGGTCCACAGGTTTGACAAAATATTTTGCAAGCCTGAAAATAGGCACAAACATTGGATTCTGACAATGAAACAGTATTTTAATGTATTTTGTATAGAATTTAGATTCCCTATGATAGCCTGCTTTGTTTGATTTTTCTCCAGACCGAATCTCGCATGACGCCACAATTTGACGAGGATCCCCAACCTGAACCCCAGAAAAAGCTGGGGGGAGGCCAGACTGATGGAGACAGGGGACCCCGGGGAGTTGGACCGGATTCGGGGCACATGGTCGCACTGTGTCATGGCACAGCCTAGGCAGCGTTTTCTCTGTGGGTGTAAAACATGCGATGGAACTGACAGATGATCACAGAGCACTTCTCTGCACTTCTCTGCACTTCTCTGTTTCAAACTCACTTTCAAACTTTTGCTGCACTGAGTCATGTTGAAGTCACATGAAGTCACAATGTGTTTGTTGTTTCGACAGGTTATCGACATTCCGTGGGCGTTCCATGGTCTGGTCGTTGGCCTTGGGTCCCTTACCCAGACGTTTCGCAAATTTCCTGTGAGCTCAGCACGAGCTCAAGCTCAGCACGGAGTTTGTCAACTTGTGGACTTCTTGTTGCTTCCCACTGCTCCCAGATGGGAGTTAGGCAAGTTCCAGAAACAGTAAGCTCCATCTTAGTCTGCAGATAGCATACACTGAACATCATTGAATCAGAAAGCTCAACTAGAGTCACTAGATCGACCTCATTTCGAGGATTTGCAGTGTTAGACTTTGCTCTTTCATCTCTTTCATCTCTTTCATCTCTTTCATCTCTTTCATCTCTTTTCATCTCTTTCATGCTTTGATTTCATCAGGTAAAACTCATCAAATTGCATGAAGGATGCCAGGCTTGGGTATGTGGAAATGGTTGAATCAGGTTGAATCGGAGTACCAGGGGGCTCCGGCATCACCTACTGTCCATTACTGTCAAACCATGTCAAACCATGTCAAACCAATATGCTGTGCAGGTTTGCACTGCAAAAGTAAAGACATGTCCTCCCGATATTGACAGCATGGCATAGCTGGCAATACCTGGCATAGCTTTGCCAAATGTCGACGTGGTGCCGTCGTGCAGGGAAGACGTTTGGCTACGCAAATGGATGAGATGTGTGAGCTCCTGCCCAAGATGATCGCCTTGCGTCAGCAACATGGCAGAAAGAGCACCACCTTGCTGCCTTGCTCATTGAAGTTAGCAGGTTCTCGTACGTGCCAAACTTTGGTAAGGATAAGAAGTGATAAGGGAATGTTTTTCATGAGTCCCTCATTCGAAATCAACAAGATGGAGTGTCTTTGTTTTATATGTGCTTTATTTTGGATTATCTTTTTCACATGTTTTCACATGTTTTCACACCATTTCACACCATCCCTAGGCACGTGCGAGTGAACTTGGATGATGACCGCAAAAGCCGTCACAGCGGTTGGCAGTTCGATGCGTTGAACTGCACGGAAGAAGACCTGCAACTGGAACGGCGCCTTCGAGTTGGAACTGTCTAACAATGTCTGAACTGTCTGACATTGGACTGACATTGTCACAATTGTCGGACAGTTTTCGCGTGGACGTGGCGTCCGCACATCTGCGCTGAGGGAACCTCAGTGCACAGGTCGGAAGGTCCAAGATCTTCCGATCCTTAGGAATATAGAACATAGATTTGACACGAATTGAACAATTCTGCACTATGCTTCATGTCAGAGGTCTTGAACAGTTCATGTCTATTAGATATCCTTTCAATATTAAACTCAGAATTGTTCATCGTTTTTCACCATCTTTTGCCATTGTCGTTGTGGTGTTCATTATCATTGTCCCGTTGTGCTTGTTCACGGTTGCGACTTGTCATTCCCTGGTTTCGAACCTTGTTCGCTTCCAGCCCCGTGCCACGCTGCCTTCGGCCCTTCGGCCGGCAGCACCACGGTGCCAGCCGTGGGTCGTCCAGTGGAAAGATCTGCAGCGATAGCGATGGTCGCCCAGTAGCTTTGGAGGTTTTGGATGTGGAATTTCTATGACTAGGTGACCTGATGTGACCTGATGTGACCTGTATTGATGAGTTGCTACATGTTGCTACCCAAATTCTCCCAATTTCGAGCTGGGATTCTTCAGGGTGGGACCCATGTGGCTCCACGGCGTAGCAAAACTGGATGGTTTTCCGATCTAAGTTTTGGACATTGCACTGTGATAATTACAGTACGCCAAAGTCAAGATTCACCTGTTTTTTTTTGATCCTTCATGCCACATTTTCCTTCAAGATAGTCAGGATTTTTGCTGAGGCATCAGAAGAGACCATGGAGGCAAGTTCATCAGTCCTAGCAGTGGTTTGGACTGAAAAGTTCAGCATATTTTTTCGAAACAAAAATCGAAACTTAGAAGTTCTGACTCCAGGGGAAACTCAACTCCGAACAGCAACGACGAGAAATGAAAGAAGCTGCGTTGAAGGCTGGATCCTTTGGGGCCAAGAAGATTTTTATTGATGGTTTTGATGGTTTACTTTAGGATAAACAAATGGTTCTCTCCACATCAAGCTTCACTTTTCTCACTTTTCGTTGCATTGGTTTTGTTACCAGACACTGGAGAAGAGTCACTGCAAAATGCCCATGCTCTACAATCCACTGTGCATCCTGTAGCATTTCTCCGCTGTGAACACGAAACGCTTCCAATGCATGCCTCGCAAAAACCGAGCCAAAGACATCAAATACATAACATGTAAAGTATCATCGCATTCTTTTATGCAAGTCAGCTAGGAACAGCTCGAGAGCGAGCGAGCTGCTCGTGAGCTTCAACGCATCTGGGCTGCATCTTGGGGTAAAAGTTCTACTTGAAGGCCTTGGCTCTAAGAGGTTTCTAAGACTTTCTAAGATCCTTTGTCGGTGAAAAAGAACAGATGCTCTTGCATAAATGACATAAATGGATATAAATGGCATAAATGGCAGAAACCATGGGGCAACCGTGCAATTCACATCGCAACATCTTCCAGGCCGCGAGCTCACTGCAGTGCTGAGCCGGGAACGGCAAGCCTTCGAGCGGCTGACCGTGCGCAGCCTTGGATTTCTGTCTTTCGAATGACTCGAATGACTCGAATGACTCGAATGTCAGAAACAGATTTTCCCAATATTTTTCCGGTGTTCCAAGACTTTTCAAGAGCTGTGGGTGGATGAGATGTGATGGATGTGATAGATGTGAGCCTGGTAGCCTGGCGAGGGGATGGCGGATGCCATGGGATGCCGATGCGCCCAGGTCTTGGAGCGAAGCATTTTGTCTGTGGAGGAATTGGCAAGGCGAGAGATGGAGGCCATCGCTGAATTCTAATTGTACATGAATTCTAATTATCATTGATTAATATTGATTATATCTATACGTATCTATAAGTTATATATACACATTTAATATTTTTTTTTTTTGGCTCGAGGCACAACGTAGCTCAATTGCTGCGGCCTAGCTCGAATTCAGAAGATGCCCCCTCCTATGGGGAAAAAGATCACAAGAGAAACTATCCAGCAAAATCCGGCCCTTTACAGAGGCTATGGTCAGTAACAACCATCTGTACAGCCTGTTGGCGGAAGTGCGGACAGATCTCGCAGGACGCGTCCGTTGGATGCAAACGGAGCGTTGAAACAAAACCATTAGCCAAACCGGCGCAAAATGCGGGAGGATATTCTTTGAGTATCCCAGTAGCCCATTCTCCCGTGGCAGTTTTGCCGATGCTTGCTCCACGTGGCATGGTCATGGTGAGCTGCCACTTCCTGAGTTCAAGCACCATGCAGGGCATGTTCAGGAGGAGTAGGCCCGTAGGCTTTCTACTCGGGGCTCCAAAGAAGCCTTGCGAGACTTCAAGGAAATCAAATTCCGGCCACTCACAGAGAAAGGTCAGCAGCGGTAGTCGCCAGATGCTCGCTTTCAGTCGGTCTGGTGGGGGTCCAGGATGTTCCAGACCTCCAATTCCTCCCTCCAGCGCCAGCGTGATCAAGAGCTCCAGCGTGAAAAGCAGGAGCAAGTTGCCAACATCAAGCTGTCTTACCTCTCGTAGAGCCAGCGCGACGCGTCCCCACAGGCAGTCCCTTTCTCTCAGAATGCGTGGGCCACGTCTTCCATCATCAGGTAGCGCTTGTCCTCTTGCTTGCGACCAGGTCTCGCAAGGAGGACCGGCCATAACGCCGACAACTTGTCGTTGTCTAACAGCATTGAGCCAGAACTGCCTGACTGAAGCCTTGGAAACGTCACCCCATACAGGGTCCACCATAAGGTCAACAGAAATGGTGAAAATGATGACGTCAGGGATGTCCTTCTGCGCCTGGTCAATGAAATGTTGAAGGTCCCCAAAACGGCGACGGCCAGAAAAGGCATGGATGATGAAGCGCTCTTTGGCCATCGGTCGGGGAACCTCCCAGAGAGGAGCGCGTGGGGTGTCCCACGTACTTCCTTCAATGCACATTTGCTCGATCTCTTCAAGAGAAGGCTTCGAGGGACAGGAATGACGCTTGGCCACATACTCCGTGAGAAAAGGCCATGCTCGTGCATCCTGTAGTGTCCAGAGAAGGTGCTTGATGTCATACTCCCCAATGTAGAGCGTCTGGATGTCCTGCTCGGTGAGGGCCTCCCGCAAGTAGCCTAATGTCTCCCTGCAGACATTCCAGGTGACGGAGTGCTGTTCAATAGATCGCCTGACAACCCGTTCGACATCTTCTCTGCCCTCATTTTCAGCGAGATCCAAATAAATCTGTTCCGCGAGGAGTAGATCAAAACCTGGCAACTCGAGATTTTGTGGGTCAGGAAGACGAGGTCCAGCTGCTTGTAATGGTGGGAGCAGGCCATCATGCTGTTGGCAGAGCGCCCTGTCCTCAGTCGATCCTGTGCCTCCCGTCGGATGGTAGCGACGTCTGCTTCCCCATAGTGCGACTCGGCAATGGAGAGAGTAGCGCAAATGCGCATGCAGCTTGCTGAAAGTGTGATACTCCTTCAAGCAATGTCCGCAGCAGGTGGTGTCAAACAAGGTGCGGAGCCTGGAAATGGTGCCGTGTTTCTTGAAGAAATGGGCACCGACAACTCCCTTGCTGCGAAACACTCTTCTACAAGTCATGCACGCATGACACTCTCCCTCCGTGGGGTCAGCATGGTCTGCTGCTTCTGGAAACTCCTTTCTCACAAAGCTGTCTGCCTTGGCCTCACGAAAAAGTGGAAGGAATGCCTGATGAAAACTTTCAACTCGATGATGTCGTTGCCGTTGAAGGATGGCATGTTCACCCGCCCTTCGAATGAGCCGTTTCCAATAAGATGGGTGATGTACCCAAATGCCCTGCCATGCCTCAAGGGACTGTAACGGATCTGGTAACCCTGAAGCTCCTTGAAGTTGTCTCCACGCCCAGCACAGGTCATCTTGAACCAAGGTGGTCCAGTGAGAATCACTGTTCAAAAGTCCCCATGGTACGAGGTCAGCGCACTTGTGCAAGGTGCCCAGATAGCGGAGCCTGGCTAGTCGTAATATCTCAGTAGGACTATTGATGCCGGTCTGCGTCAAAATGTCCTCATCGGTGAGATGGTCATCATGAGCTCGTCCAAGAAGCCGACGAAAAAGCCGCATGAGGGCATTGTGAATGTACTCCTTGGTGTGGTTGTCCATGAGAGTCCACGACTCTGTGCCATAGCAGAATCTGCTCATCACAAGCGTGCGGAACAGCTCAAGGCGCCGGCGTACGGGCAAAATGGGGTTCTGGAGGAGATGCTTCCTGTGCTGTGAGAACGCCTGTTGAGCAACTGCAACTCTTCGGCGAGCTTCTGCACGACTGTCACCTTTATGATGAATGATGCATCCCAGATGGGTGTACTGCGCAACGACCCGCACGTGACGAGGTCCTCGCTCTCCCAGGATGAGCAGCGACTTGTCAGATGAAGGTCCGAAGTACTTGATCTTCAGTTTCCTCGATCCGTGGCCTTGAAAGATCAAAAGTGCTTCGGTCTTGCCAGCGCTCAGGTTGGGTGAAAGTCCATGAACATCACAAAGCTCCAGGAGACGCCCAGTGGCCTGATGAATTTTGCTTTCCAGGATCTGGGGTGAAGGGTCTGAGACACAAATGCATGTGTCGTCCATCCAGGTCGGTCCCAAAAAGCCCCTTGTTCTAGATTGGTCAGGTAGAGCTTGATTGGGCAGGCGAAGGCTTGCTTCGTCCGGGATGACGTCTGCAAGGCCCATGTCTGTCAATGTCCATTGCAGCTTCTGGAGAATACTGCTCCATAAGTAGGAGAAAATGATGTCTGCAAAACAGTCTCCGGGCCGAGAGCCGAGCTGGGTTCTGCATATATCACGTTGACCTCGGACAGTGAAGTAGGTGTCAACGTGTACTGCTCTGATGGCATTGCGCATGTGAGCCGGCAGGCCCGCCGCTTCTAGTGCCGTGGGTTCGTCCATGAGATTGTGCAACTCCTGCAGGAGGTCAGCTGACATGCCCAGTCTCTGGCCCACGTGCATGATGAGCTCGTCCGAAGCCGGGCCTCCCACAACCAATTGCCGAAGAATTCTGTAAAAAGCTTCGGTAAGGTCAAGATACAACATGGCAATGTTGTGACCCTGTTGTTTTCGGGCTCTCATAAAAGCTCGGCCCAAATGAACTCCAAGTGTGACAGGAACTTTGGGCCGTCCTCCAAGCTGCTCCTTCTGCAAGTATTTCTCAAACAAAGTGCATTGGCGTTGACGCAGACTCCTGTGTAAACTTTTGCCAATGAAACTTGAGATCAGGATGCTGCGATATGCAGAGCATTCGTCTTTGGGCCCTTTTGATTTCCAAATGGGGCATAGCATCCCCCCTTTGTGGGCCAGCGCTTCTTGCCCATGGACCACCAGCTTGAGCAGTTGGTTGAAAGTCGATCTTGCCAACAGCTGTGGAGTAGTCTTGCAGAAAGCCGGATGAATCTTATCCGGTCCTGTGGCTTTGTTTGGATTGATTCGCCTGTAAGCCCCTTCCAAGTCCAGTAGACTGGGAATCTCCTTCACATCAATCTTGAAATCATGGAGCTGCAAAGATTGTAGGTTATCTCTCCAGATTTCTCGTTGTTGTTCCTTGTCCATGCGGACTCCTCCTTCCATCTGCCTGAAAAATTCCAGCCAGACTTCCACCATCTCGCTGGGAAGGCTACAGATCTCTCCAGCTGCATTGCGTATGTGTGGAAGTGTCTGTACCTTCAGTTTCTTGAGGTTGGAGGGCCCGAGAATGGGTCGTAGTTCCCTGAGGATGTGACTTGCTGGAGCTTCTGCGGGCATGTCGAGGAACTTCTCCTTTATGTGTGTCTGTTTGGCCTTCTTCAGAGTCGCCCTCAATATATGTGCAGCTCGTCTGTAGGCGGCAACGAGGCGCAAATTGGCACACCAGAGGTAGTTCTGGTAGGATGAATAGGTATCTCTTGCCTCTGAAGTTGAAATTCCTGTTTTCCATGCCCTGAAGATCACACCAAGTCTTTCCTCCTTTTGTCTCTTGGTCAAGGCTCTGAGTTCCTTTTTGGCTCTCAATTTGTCGGCACGAAGTCGCCATTCAATCTCCTTGATGTAGGGCTTTTTCGGTTGTGTTTTAGACAATGGGCAAGCCTGACGCAACCCTGATACGACGTGATGGTTGAAGGCATTGACGTGCTCCTCAATGTCGGCTTCCCAGGGCTTGGGTGTGTAGCTCTGCAGTACTTGCTGGGCGACATCCTTCCCAATGAGGCTAGGATCAAAACCAAGACCTTCCTGGCGCCGTCGTGGTCGCTGTGGAATCCAGCTCTTCCAAACAAGGTGGACCGCTGTAGGTTCATGATCCCAGTGTGCAGTGCCCAAGTCGAATTCTGGGACAACCCTCGAAAGGGTGCACGCATCAATGAAGTGCCTCGACAGGAGGATATAGTCAATGCAGTGTTGATACGCACCTGTGGGATCCGTCCAAGTTGAGACATCTCCTTGATGGGCTGCCGTCGTGCATGGAAGAAAAAGGCCATGGTCCGCAACGAAGTCTCGAAAGAGAGGTGTATTGACGGAGTCTTGGAAACCTTCAGCAAAGACAGCAACATTGTCCTGTGCCCCCGGTGCTGCGTTGGCGTCCAACATGACAATCATCTGTTCCCCTTCGTCACGGCGATGGACCAGTTCCGATAAAGCCGACCACCACTGTTCTCGCTGCTCCAGCGGTAACCCTGATTGTGGTGCGTAGGCCACAAGAAGCCAGCATTGCCAAATGGGTGTCTCAATGCGGGCAAGGAGTATCCTGGGGTCTTTGTGGACGACCTGGATCTCCTGTCGGTCCAAAAAGATCGGCTTCTTGTTGACGTAACCATACGGCTGGGCAAGGTTAATCCATAACTCCACACCTTGCTGATGCTTCTGACAACCAGAGCTGAGTCTGAGGACTTTGTCAACACAGGAGCAGAACTCCGGAGACTTCGACTCCTGGATGCCCAAAAAGTTGAAGTTGAGGTCAATGAATTGCCGTCGTAGGAAATCAACCTTGCCCCCACAGCCTTCAATGGGTGCACTGAGCGAGTTCACATTGGCTGTGCATGCACTGATACTCAAAGTGAAAGCATCCCATTCAGCCCGTGTGTGCTCCTCTGGCCGCAGGGTTTCATCACTTGCTGCTTGTAGGGCTGGGAGTCTCGGAGGTGGCGCATGAAGACCATGTCCACAAAATTTGGGAAGATCATCATGTGGGTCCAAAACGAGCCAGAGAGATTCAATGATCTGACACCATTCTCGCATGCGAATGCTCGGCCTTGTGCAGTAAAAGCTCTTCTGTCGTTCGGACTTTGCCAGCCAGTCGCATAGCTCGTTCCATGCTTCACCAGAATGTCCAGGAACATGTGAGTATTGAACGCCCTGCGGCCCTAGTGCAGCTTCAAGTGCTTGAAAAAGCCCTCGTAGGACCTTGAAGCTCTCATCATGCTGCGCTGCTCCGATATCCCCTGAGGCTTGACCCAATGTGGTGCGGGAGTCGGACCTGAAGCACGTGGGGATCTTCCAGTTCTTGCTAAGACGCCACAGTGCTGCCCATGAGAGAGCCTCTCGCTCGGCCACGTCTGCACCAACTCGTCTGGCTCCAAGGTGTGCGTTGTGATGCTCCTCATAGATGACCGGGTGAGCAGCCCATCCAATGAAGCGTAGGCCAGGGGGAGTATATCTTTCTCCCAATACGACATACGCCCAGGTGTCGCCTGTGCCCTCCTCCTCTGCTCGGAGTGGTGCAAGGTGTTTGGCTGATCCCAGCGAGGATCCATCTGCGTAGATGAGCAGGCGATCAAGGTGTTGGTCTTGAATCGATGCATCGCATTTGTCGATGGCATCCTGAAGTTCTTTTGGAAGATCAAGGCCTGTAACATCTTCACAAAGACAATGTTGGTGAGAATCAAAGAAGGTCCGTAGATCCTGATTGGTGAGGCCCAGATCTATCAAGCTTGAACTGCGGAGTTCTTTGGGCTCCTGAAAGAAGGGCTCATGTCTCTCCTTGTTGTGTTGAGGTGTCGGCCATGTGGACTGTCTGAGAGGACGAGACGGTCGCTCCATTGCCGCGACCTGTTGGTCCAGAAAGGTGACTTTGTAGACAGAAAGGTCGACAATCTCCTGTGCTTCAATAACTGCTCTCCAGAAACCAAGCTGATAGAGAAAACCCATGATTTCATTCTGTTCCATGACATGATCCGTCGAGTGCACAATGATGTCAAAGTCGTCCTCTGTGTTCAGGTTCACAAAGACATAGTCAAAGAGGTCCGACGTCATGTCACGCGGCTGAAGACATACAATAGTGTCTCGCTCAGGACACAAGACAGGAAATGCCTGGAGTCCCCAAAGACTGAGCTCCTCTTCTGCAACTTCTCTATTTGCCGACGCAAGAGTCAGAAAATCTGGATGTTGCTGGGGGTTGAGCATCCACTTCACTCGAAACGCAGTCTGATTGGGTTCCTCTAAAGCGTGCTCCTGAAGGTCCCTGTCACCGGGAAGTGGCCACTGCTCATGAGCCACCGAAGCAGTTGTTTGGCGCTCACTTCCCCTGGTGTGGTGAATCATGGCCGATAGTTGGAGCAACACGGGACCATCCGTCTGTTGCTGCATTGTTTGGAAAGTCGGTCTCTGGCGGATTCGCATGGTAAGTCCATGGCCATCACGAGATGGGAAAGGAATGCCCTGAAAGATCTCATAGTTCCCGTAGTAGATCGTGCACAGTGCAGGAGCTCCAGGAAAAAGACAGCGACCCCCAAGACCCAGTGCCATGATGAGTTGATCATAATGGAGCGTCTCTGGTGTGGTCATTGCCAACTGGAATACTGGTCCAGGGTGGTTGGTCGTGTCATCATATCCAGTGATCAGGCTGGTGGAGAAGGGATCCAGGGGGTTTTGTATGATCAAAACATGTGCGTCATCCAGGTTCGAAGGATGTGGTTCCACGACGTGGATCAGAATGGGGGCACCAGGGAGAGCAAGGTCTCGCCATGCTTGACGAAGATGCGCTTCCCACTGATCAAAATCATCGTGAAGACGAACAACACGTGGAGCTTGACAATGATGTAAAGCCAAATTGTGCTGATCCACGAACCATGTAATAATCGTGGTAGACGCACTTTCGCCCTCCCAACTAAATGCCGTCTGGCGCCACGCATAGTAAAGATCCTGGATGTTTTCAGGCAGATGTCCAACAAAAGGCACTGCAGGGTCGAAGATCGGTGCATTTGGGTTGAAGACGAAGGCCGTACCTTCACATCGTGCAGGCGCTGAAGAAAGCTCCTGTCCTGCTTGAGGGGCCGCAGGTTTGCTCCATCTCGAATGTGGACGCTGCATGAGTTCCGTGGAATCCTGTTCGTCCGCATGGAAAATGATTGGTCGAATATGAATAGTGAGGCAGACTGCGCGGGGAATCTCCTCGATGTCGACAAGGCCAAATGGAAAAGCTCCAAGTCGTACTGAGCAAATCCTGGACTGGCAGAATACTTCCAGTTCGGCTTTCCGAAGTACCATATTCCGTCCCATCCAATCTGGCAGTGAGTGGGCTTCATGGTCGATGGAGGTGCCGCGATGGTCCGAGGCTTCAATCGAGATGATGCCAACATTCAGATGTGGTTGTGGGGCTTGTTCAACAATGACATGCGCCAGCACACATTGGAACCTCGTACATGGTGGTGAGGGCTGGACTACATGTAAAACAATGTCAGTCTCCTGCTCTCCTGTGAGTTCCCAAAGCGCAAGAATTTCCTCCGCCCAATGTTGAGGGTTGTCATGTAGTTTCATGGATCGAGGTTCTCTGCAATGTCGACGTTGTTGATGATGAATATGCCACGTTTCAATGTAGGCTACTCTTCCTTCTTCCTCACACTCAATGAAAGAGTTGGTCTCAAAGAGTCTAGCCAGACGTCGATGATCCTCTGGGTGAAAATCACTGCTGAAAGCGGCCCGAGGAGGAGTCGGTATTCTTGCTGATCTCTCGGAGCCTACTCTGATAGGATCAAGCTGACTGGGATCTGTTTTGATTTCAATGATTTCAAGGTTCTTGCCGAAACCATGAAGGGCTCTTCTGAATTGTGTGACCGATCGTTGAAAGAGGCTGCTTGCATCTCCTGATCCATCCGAAATGGTGGCATTGTCTTCAATGACGGCATCCGATTCCGAGATGCATTGCTCCTGCATGTCTGCATCACCGACAAAGATTTTGACGTAGTCGCCGTCCAGAAAGTTCATGGGTGCTGTGTCACGTTGCGGGACCACAATGTTGTTCCTCCACATGTAGCAGATGTCGCTGTGTTCAGCAAGAACTCCTGCAAGGCCAAGAAATTGAAAGAACGCTGATCTGTCATTGATGTAAGGAACCCAACGCACGTATCTGCGGAACGGCGAGGGTTGAACATCATTGTCAACGTGCAATTCAAGATCCAGGAGGATCAATCTCTCAAAAGGGGTCGGACGAAACTCAGTTGTCCTTTGCAGCAAGAGCCCATGAAGATCAACCTGAATATAGTCCAGTGGTCGATGCAAGACCAGATGAAGTCGGATGATATCCAGTGGTTCAATGTCAAACTCCCTCGCTGCAAGTCGGTAGAGTTCAGTTTGATCATGCCATGGGAGTTGTGTGGAAATGGATCGTCCCTCCAGGGCGAAAATCACAGTCTGACGCCAGTCTTCTGCTTCACTCGACACTGAAATTGATCTTGAGGACGAGGAAGAACTGGTGCTGCTTCCGGACGACCTCCCCGAAGATGAGGACATTGCCATGTCTTGAAGGGCAATCGTTCTGGCCATGAAGGATATGGCGTCTTCAGGTGCATCTTGGGATCCTTCGCTCCTCGGGTGATGGCTCTCTGGAGCGTCCTCTTCGGGTTGCGGATTCCATGCATGCGCCGGATGTTGCAACGCCCTTTGTCGAACTCTTCTCACAAAATTTTGCTCGAGTTCATCATCTTGCAATGCTGGCGGGACCCGAATGTGAAGCCCGATACCATGATGAAGTTGGTGCATCTGTCCTTCTGGTAGCAGTTGATGTCCTGAATGGAGCGTGCAAGCGCCAAATCCTGAGGCTCTTCTTTCCTGGCATAGTTCAGAGACTTGGGCGGCTTGTCGAACATCCTCAGGTTCAACTTGTCGAGGGAAAGAGTGTGCACACTCAGAAAACCATGTATGCGGGTCCATAATGCGCACTGTAGTGACCAATGCAGCTGCTCTAGCAAATGTGGCGCGTTGATGCACGATTGCAGTGGCAACAGCGTCTGGGTAGATCAGGTGTGGTGACTCCGGCTTCACGATGGTGACGTCAAACGGGATGGTCACGTCAATGTGGTCTTCCCAGATCAAACAGACGTCTCTCTCCCATTCAGTTGCATCCGTGTCAAACCGAAGGAGTCGAGGTTGGTCATGATGGGGGTGGACGACATGGTCAATGAAGTACGACGTGATGTATACGACCGGTCCCTCTTCATCTGCTTCAGGTCGCCCTTCCTGTCGAAGAAGTTCAAAAATGTCGTCAGCCCATGTAGGATGTGGCTGAAGACCTCGCACAACTGTGCCTCTTGATGAGTCTGACGTCGCAACGATATCAAAGGTCCTGTAGTTGGATTCTGCTTCATGGAAACTTGGGCAGCTCCAGGGTGAGGTCCTTGTTGAGAAGGATTCAAGGGATCCAAAAGTGTGGTACATCTGGAAGGAGTCTTCGCAGCCTATCCAGACGTCAACCGGCTCTGCAAAACCCACATGCAGAGCTTTAATGTTGGTCCTTCTCTTAGGAGATTCAAAAACAGGTATTGATGGGCGACCTCCATGATTGGAACTCCACGGGGTAGTCCATGATGAAGAAAACGCAACTGATTGTCCAGACAGTTCCCTTGCGAGCCCACAGGCAAGGTCTCTGGCCTTCCATTCGGAGACGAATTATTCTTTGAGCAACGCTCTGTTGTGCCATTTCATGATGGATCCTGGAGTGTCGATGCTCCAGTGGCGACAAAGCCCTAGACTGTCATACGAGAACGTCATGGACAGCCGGGCGAGGCAAAAGGCGGCTTGGACGAGGCATTGGAATCTTCCATGCCGCCCCCGTCCATGGCCTGGTCTCCTTGATGGGAGGTACGTTGCCTCTTTGCCGCGTTCTCCTCCACCACAATGGCATCGGCTTGTTCCTTCATCTGTTGTAAGGATGCCGACAATGTGGCCAAACCTTCGTTGATTTTGCCAGCCGATAGGTTGGTCTTCTCTTGACCTTCGGTGAAATCGTCGTCCTCGTCCTTGATCTCGATGATGGTCAACTTGCCCGCAACGGCCTGTGAATCTGCAGCCTGGGTCTTCGCCTGGGCAAAGTTCTCCTGAGCTTCCTGGATTCTGGCCTGAAGACCTTGTTCCTGAGTTTGAAACAGGACCGTGTAGTCTTGCCACGTCTTGACTGCTTCTGTAAGGAAGTTTTTCCATGAGGCAATCAGGTTGATGCGGGCCTGGATGGCTTCCTCCACTTCGGCTCTGGCTATGCCCAGCTGCTTGACTGCGCTGTGCAAGTCCTTGGTTGCTCTTGCTCCCTCCTTCTTGGCCATCTTTTGCATTTGATGCCTCATATCTGCAGGGAGTTCTGATTGTCGAGCCCGAGCCATTTCGATGAATTCCATCTGTTCCGAGCTCATCGATGGCTGCGGTGGAGGTGGTGCCGAAAATGGCGGGGCCACTGGTGCCATCATTTGAGCCAATTGTGGTGGGGCAGGATGCTGTGGCACTGGCTGCAAAGGTGCAGGCATAGGTTGCATCGATGCTTGCATCATCATGGTTTGCGGCATCCCTGCATAGCCAGGCCAGGGCATTGGTGGCGGCGGCAGCGGTTGGCCCTTGCCAAAGTTGGGAGCCACAGGGAAAGGTTGCATGGGCGCTCCTTTCCCCTCCCCAGGGGCACTGTTCCGTGGCGTCTTCGCGCCTTTCGGCTTCCTGCCCTTCTTCGGCGTGTGGGTCCGGCTTTGGGAGCGATCTCTGCCACCCCAATTCTGATGCCCATCCCATCCTTGATTGTAGTTCCAGCCTGACGCGTAGGCCTCTTGGGCTTTCTGCCCGCCAGGTTGGTGGACGTAGGTCCTGTCTATCGCTACTTGCCAGGGCTGCTGACAAATGTGACAATGACTGGCTGAATGCTTGCGTAGTTGTCTGCATCCCAGACATCGCCATGGGGCGTTGTCGGTCATCGTGGCGACAATGAGGCCCAAGAAGGTCAGGTCCTTCGAGTGGTGGTAGCGGAGCACCTGGAAGATGTGTCTGAGTCTCTCCTGTGAGAGATGAATAATCCCTCGTCGATGAAGGAACCACAATCTCCTTGCAGTGGCTCGCCGCCTGCGTAATGTCCTTCTCTGTGTAGTTGAAGCCGTGACGAAGCTCCCAACAGCGCACAGAAATAGGGTACTCAAAGCAAATCACAAAGAAGAGCTGTAGCACAGAGGCAAACTCGAGTCTCATCAAAATAAGAATTGCCCAAATAGCTTGTCGTCAAAGTTCCCAAACCCGACACTGATTTATGGCAGAGAATCAGTAAACCCGTCCCTGGGTTCCACCCAAGGGAAAATAGTCCAGTGAAAAAGGATGCACACGCCTGACAAAGTCGAAGGCACCAGCAAAGCTTATTCACGAGGAACAGGTCGAGAAAGACGAACAGTAAGAGCAAAGGAGATATCAACCAGCCCAAGGTTGATAGAGCTCAAGAATGCCCGCGGTCGCAAAGTCGAATTGCACCGCTAAGGTTTCAGAACGGCTAGCGTGGTGTGCTGCAGCCGAAACCTTATTTAATATATATACATATATATATATATTATATAATATATGTATGTATTCTATTATACGACATTCGTAATTATTGGATTTGGACCAAAAGACATTGTCTCCCCATGTCTTCCCTATGCATCTCCATTATCCTGAGGCGAGAGCTCGTGAGAGCCAGCGCCTATGGGATGCCTTAGACCACTTAGTGGGTCCCCGTGTGGGTCATGGTGAGGTATCAACCTCAGACTTCAGCTGGGCTTCACAACTTCAGCCGTTATTCTGAGAACAACTAAGCAATGATGGATATGATATGATGGCGATTTGTGAAAGTAGCCCAGCTGGTTTCGGGCATCACCGGATACGGGGAAACGTTGCCAAACGTTGCCAAACATTGCCAAGCCACTGCAGCTGTTGTGGTCGTTGGGTCGGGCCCCGAATAGCTGGGGTTCTGCGGCGCGTTCTGCGGCCCGCGCCATGCCCCGAATACGGACACTGACGACCAAGAAGGCTTTGTGAAATGCTTCTGACATCTTCTGGAAATTTCTGGAATCTTGCTGACCTTTTCTCTCTATCCTCGATCACAGATTCAGCTGGACTTTTGAGCACCATGGGCAGCATTCCATGTTCGCAGTACTTCGCAGTGATTCGCAGTATGCGATTTGAATGATTTTGCCTCGCCCCGGCAGGCGCCGGAGGGATGGGACGACGTAGCCCCGCAATTGGAGGAGTTTGCCAATCAGATGTGGCTGCCTGAGACAAAGTTGGTCAACTTAGGGAATGTCAGTGTCTTGAAAGGAACGATGCCATATTAAATATGATGCCATGTTCGAGGCACATGGTGACACAAAAAGTAGAAACTCATAGAAAGTCTAAAACAGCTGCGGTTCTGCTGAGGCGAGATGCGGTGAACGAACCGCACGAAGGTAAGCGCCGCAATGAGGCAGCGAGCATATGCAAGCCATGCGCTGCGCCATGCGTTGAACAAGTCAAAAGAGTCAGACTTTTCATACTTTGCCGAGACTCTGAGACTTTGACCATTTTTTTCTGCGTTTTTGAATTCTGGTCAATTGCACCTTGGTGGTGAGGTTCTGATGTTTGAACATCCATCAGCACAGAGTAAACTAGTAAACGGTGTTTCTGTGAGCGATGTTCAGATTGCACATTTTTCTGTTCGAGGCCACTTGGAAGATCACCAAAATCCATTGGGAACGGTCAAGGCCGCCCCTTTTGTTTTACAAATGCTAGGGCTTTGAACCCAGAATGATTTGGAATGAGCTGGACACTGCATCTGCCAGGTATATCTATGAGCTCTACTACAAGAAGAAGGCTGGTCCAAAACATGGCAGCAGTTCATTTTGCCAATGACTGTAGATTTCCAAGTTGCAAAACTTGAACTTTTTTTTCTCAGGGAAATCCCAGGGAATACAGCACGAACATCTTCGAACATCTTCGAACATCTTCGAACATCTTCGAACATCTTCGAACATCTTCGAACATCTTCCATCTCCTAGGCGATCAGCAGGGAGCTCTACGATTGGCTCCTCCAAGAGAAATATGCAGCTCTTGAGCTGCACCGAAGCGTGTGGAAGCGTGTTGAACGGTATTGAACGAGGGGGGCTTCAGACAGCTCTGATTTTGTTTTCATATCACTGTTCCAACTGTTCCAACCATGGCTCAGGATGCTGCCTTGATTGCCAAGTGGAAGAAGCCGGGCTTTGAGCACCTCGTTTCATTGGATCCAGGGTGGGTTGCAAATGCGGTGATCTTCGGAATGCCTTCAACGATGAACAGCTGTTGTTTTGGAAGTCTGAAGCCATAAATAGAATCAACGTTCATAAAACAATATAAAACATAAGCCAGTTTCACGGATCATCCATGATTGTCCTTATGGGACTCGCCCCCTGAATTTGCCAGCAGGTACCTCTGCTCTTTGATGGCCATCGACAAGAGAAATACAAATTTTGGTACTACCGCCATTTGCTTCTCGGATGCAGAAAGATGCAAAGCTATGCTCAGAATTGCGCAACACTGAAACCTGTCACAAGCCAACCCTGTGTCGAAATTGACAAACCAGACAGGAGATGCCTTGGGAAACTTTGGTTGGTACGATGTTCGTACTGTTTTGACATGTACCGAAAGGCAGAGTGCCATTGCACTTGCGAAAAGCTGGTGCAGCACAGCCGGCGGTTGCCACAGGTGCAGCTATTGTCTCACCGTCACCATGTGTTGCCAGATGCGTTGCCTGTCGTGGCAGCTGTTGTCATCTCTTGGCCACGGCCAGGTTGTATCTCATGCTCATCTCAGGAGGCAGGTCGTTTAGGTGCGCCGACTGACTGCCTTCTACTTTCTACATTTTTCTACATTTTGACAAAAATCTTGAGATCTCGAGTGATGTGAAAAAGGGTTTCTTGGATGAACTGCAAATGCCTTTTGGTCGTTTTTTGAAGAGCTCCTTGTCACCATATCAATCCGTATCTTCATTCATATATATTCATATCCTATCATGAATCATATAATATCATATATCTTCCACATGGTGGTGTTTCCACCTTCCGCATATCTTCGCATTCTTCCACCAGGTGGACCCATTTGGTGGGACTCCCCACGTCCAGCGGATTTGATCGGCTGGGCCAAAGCGGGATGTCCCACGGCCGAAAAGCCGGGCAAGAAACGAAAGGCCGACGAAGAGGGCGAGGCCTGGAGCTCCATGTCGCCGTCCCGGCAGTCCTTGCCCTGACGACATCCTGTGATGGTCACTAATGGTCACTAATGGGAATTATTACAGTTATTTATTATGTTATTAAATGTTATTAAGTAATTGTGCCCAAAATGGACCAACTCTCTTCAGCTCTTCAGGTGCTTTTGTTCTCAATCCAAGATGATGGACCATGTTTGTTGCTGACATTCTAATTTTTGGTGGTGAAAGTCAAATTGATTGATGTTTGATTGGGAAGACCTTAGATCATGTTGAGCTGGTCAAGGTTTTGGCCGCATCAAAATGTTGGCGTCCTCCTGTGAATGGATTTGTCCAGAAATGAAAGGGATATGGACAATCGCATTATTTAAGTGTGACTTTGGGTACCTGATTTTCAGACAAACCCGAATGTCGAAGTTTCTCGGAATCTTCATACTTTTGCATTTCATGGTTTTTTGAAAGGTCCAGGTACAGTTCACGGGCATTTTGAAATGCTTGGGACGTCATCAAAAGAGTCATTCTGGCAGCGTTTTAGGGTGTGGTTTCTCCATTGTTATATGATCAAGAAATCTTCTGTATCAATTGGGGATACAGCCCACAAATTGTCGGATTGACCAGCAATAAGTGGAATGTTCTTGACGATTCCTCCAGTAACCAAACATGGCAATTGACATTGATGGGAACGAACCAACTGACGTCAGTTCAGCCAATTATATATATCTGGTTCTTCACCCATATTTGGCCCCCACCAGTAGTACCCATTTGTATCGCAACATAATTTTCGTTACAACTACGATTACATGGGTCAAGTTGCCTTACAGTGATGATTGTCGGGGGGGCCATCCATCTAGAATGAATACAAGTATCACCAACAAAATGGTGAATATGAGCGGGAAAGCTGTGCTGTTTAGCCCTCAGTATGGAGATATTTGACATTTGACATGTATTTTTCTCCACAATTTCCTCCAATAAACATGATTGATCGACTCCAGGATGCCGAGTTGGAAGCCCGTGCCGCAGCGTTGCGCAGGGGCGTCAATGCCGGGCTCAGGTCCGCTGGATATGTTGCTGATGCTGATCGTTTCTGAGATTCCTCTACCAAGCGGATTCGTCATGTTTTTTTTTGAAGCGATGCTGCCGACTCCAATTGACAGTAATACATCCAGTACTTCTATGAGTACTTCTCCACTTCTATGAGGGTCATGGCATGTCATGGCTTGTGTCATGTCATGGAATTCAACCAGGACAGCAGAAGCAGAAGCCCTGGAAGCAACGGCCGCGGCCTTCCGGGGCTCCGGTGAGAAGGCGTGCTGCCAGCAGAGCCTGGATACCTGGCCTATACTTGGCTTTACCTGGCTACATCTGGCTACCAAAGGCTTATGGCAATATGATGAAACACGTTCTGCACGATGTTCCTCACGATGTTGACAATCCTCTCTGGTATTTATTTATGAAGATAGTTCGAATTAGGTGGAAGTGTATCAGACATATTTTTGGTCTTCGGACACCTGGTCGATCAAATCGAAATCTGAAGTCTCTTGAAGTCTCTTTAAGTCTCTCGTGTGGTGTGTGCCTCGCATCGCCAGGCACCGCCTTTGCGCATGGTCAACGACGATGAGGACAAAACTGAGGCTCCTGAGAGCTGAGCGGGTCTGGGAATCCTCAGCAACGTTGGAAAAAGTGAGCCGCTGGATTTCGCTGAATGCAGAATATTTAAGATCGAGTATCGACAGTTGTGAAATCTGAAATCTCAGCAAAGTTGTTATGTTGAAGATGCTGAACCAAAAACATGCTAGCAACATTCCAGCGCTGAGGTGAGGGAAATTAGAGCCGAGGAGCAAAAATGGGATTTCGCAAAGCCTCAGGGGATGGGTGTTTTGTGTTTGCAAACTACTCACCTCGCTCCACTGCCAAGATTCTTCGGTTTGCAGCCACAATGGATCTGGTTTCGAGGAGCCTGCGATGCTTCCATGCCAACCGACCACACTCCTAAGGCTGGGCCTGAACAGGCTGGACAAGATGGACAGCACTATATTCATAATATATACATATCATATTATATACATGTATACATATTATATATAACATATAATAATATATAATAAAAAAGAATATATTATGATATATAATGTATATATATATAAAACATATGAAGCTTTGGTCCCTTGTTCTTCCTTGGTCCTGGGAAACCCTTTTCAGCCGTCCAAGGTTGGGAAATCGCGAACTCCGCGCGTGAATCGAGATGAATCGAGCACCTGAGCAACGCTAATCTCCAAAGAAGAGAAAGTGTGCACAGGATGACCTGCTATACTGCTATCATCTGCTGAAGCAGTTCCCAGAGCAAGAAAGCAGAGCGAAGATCACTTCAGCATGGTTGTCATGGTTTATTCAACACTGCGGAAAAGCTGCGTGAATGTCTCAACCTGGTCGAGCACTGCACACGGGAACATATTTCCGAAGGCTGCAAGGTGGAACTGATTGATGTGACAAGCGTTGGCAGGTCATGAAACGTTCAAAGCACGGGTGTGGTCTTAGTTTTTTGTGCGTGCCAAAGTTGCACGATTAAGTGAATCGATTCCGTGCTGCTTGAGATTTTCATCTTGAGGCTCTGGAATTTGAGGGTTGCCATCACCCCAAGATATGCAAATATATGCAACATTGTCGAGCTTTGGGCTTTTAAATCGGCGAAATAGGAGTTCTAATATACCTTGAGCCGACACGAACAGTAAAGTTTTCAGTTTGCTTTGGTTACTTTGCTCCAACATCAAGTTATCGAGTCAGATCTCTGTCAACGAATTCGAACTGCCCTCAAGTGTCAACGTGTCAAATGAAACAACTCGCGTTCGAGCGCGCCAAAAAACGACACCAATGCGTCGGGTTCAATGGGGACGGTAGGCCCGTAGGCAGATAAGGGATTATTGCCAGGTACCTTGGGCACCTTAGGCATTGGCACCATAAGCCCACCTTCAGTTTTCCTCTGAAATCGAAGGGTTCGGTGGGTTTTACATGTCGTCTACCTGGTCTTCCAAACGTTTAAGTCCTTTGAATTGCTTTCATATGTGCAAGCCTATCCCTTGCAGTTACAGTGCAAGGAAAAGACAGTCAAAAGTCTCAGGACGTCCAGAGCAGATGCAGCTTCCAAGCAAATACATGCAAATACACCTTAGATTTCAATCTGTTTGCATGGACTTCATGGACTCTTGACATGACGCATGTGGCTCAAGAGGGGAAGTCTCTGCCGGGACGCCTTATCCTTCCTTTTTCCCGACCGCATCTGCATCTTTGTAGCAGCATGGAGTTGGAGGTCCAATTCTGGGTGGGAGGAAATTGAGGAAGTCGAATTTGTAGCGGATTTCTGTAGCATTCTGTAGCTATGTCATGCTGTGATATGCCGTATTTGCAACATGCAAAGAAGTGATGGCAATTGCTGCAAGATCCGCCAAATCCGCCGCCAAAATTGGAGGTTGTACGCCACAGTGGCATACCAGAGCTGGGAACCTATCCAAGTGACGTGAGTCTTTGCTTTGTTCAACAAGAGCGTTGCGATTCACTCCATGCGATTTCTATAGATTTCTTGCATTCCTTGTGGTACGATAAACCACGCGAAGGGGTTTCTGAGATTTCATGATTGTAGAATTCCTCCTAGCTCCCTGAAATGAACTTAATTAGTCATCGCTCATTTTGCGTCATTTTTGTTTTATCTTGTTCAGGGAAGTTTTGGAAATTGGACATTTTGGAAACTGCGGCTCCACATTTTCACGCTCAGGTCAAGCATCCTATCCATTCGCATTGGTAGCACCCTGGCAACGGCAAGTGCAGCAGAAGCACTGGCGCTGTACCATTCGACATCTGATTCCATCATTCCATGTTCGTATTGTACACATTGATTGATACATGGATAGATGGATAGATTGATAGATAAATCATGATACGCAGATAGGTAGGTAGATCTCCATTTCCAATCTCTGCACAATAAACGTGTGATATGATTGGTTTTGGTGGAGTCCAAGGTACTCGTCGGCTGGTGCACCTTAACCAGCTTGAGAGGCGTGTGCGGTAGAATGCAGTGTGTGGATGTGAAAAGCGAAAAGTCAAGTCAATGTCGAATCAGGCTGTTCAATGTCCGTTTGATTTCAACGCATCGTTTATTTATTCATGATATTCATGTTAGTATGACATTATTTTCATTCTTTTCGTTCCGGCCGGGAGACCTTTTGCTCTCTCCCTTGCAACAGGCCGTTGAAGTTCCCAGTCCGACCAGAGGAGCGATGCGGTCGGCAGAAGAGTCCTTGAGCTCTTCTCTCCCCGGGTTGGGCGAAAGTATGTACAACTTGAGAATATTTATCAAAAGAACTGTCCATTCTTTAAGCGTCACCGTGCCTTGTCAAAGTTGAGGATTTCACAGGTGCTTCTGCTTTAACTACCTAGGAGACAGGGAGAATGAAGGTGTCAGCAGTAACAGCCGTAACAGCCAATGAAGTACGGCAAGGTTTTGTTCATGTCGATTGCCGATGAAAACTTTGGTAGCTGCCACCAGGAGGTTTCCAGCGTGAAGGCACTTCTGGAACCAGGGGCTCCCAAAGGTCAACAAAACCGAAAAAGGATCCTACTCTCTTTGGAAGATGGCAGCAGTTCTGGTGCAGACAGGACTCTTTTCGCGGGTTCCAGTATTTTCTTGTTTAGTTGGACGCCTCACCTTCACCTCACATGGACCTCACATCTCAATGGAAAGATTCTGACAGATTATTGTCGTGGCCGCTTGCAATTCAGATTGACGTCATGGACCTTTCTGGTACAGCACGGGTGGCCTGCAACGCCAAGACGTACGACAGCTCAGTGGTTTGAACTTGGGCCCGGGGAATCCAAACACAAGACAGATAAAACATGACAAAAAACAACTATCAAGATGTTTCAACTGATTTTAACCGTTTTTTTAAATCACATTGCACAGCATGCACTGTGGCCACCTCCCCTGGCAGGGGGCGCACACAACAAATCAAAACAGGGACAACCTGAGCATCAACTATCAAGTGTCGACACCTTCTGCAGAAATGGCTGGTTCATGGTGGTTCCAACATGTTCCAACTGATTCCAAGTGCCAAGGAAGGAGTATACTATTGCATTGGAATCTCCTGAAGAAGGAGAGACTGCTACCGGGATGGAGGCGCGGAAAGAGGCTACATTGGATCACTTGGATCACAGCCACCGACGGCACATCATACCCCGATCTGCGGCACGGGCGAACACAGGTGGCTATCAAGATGAAGCCACAAGGTGGGTGTGAATGCTCCACACGTGGATGGTACACAAATGACATGCCCAGAGCATGATGTATGTCAATGATTGTCAATGTATGTATTCATTGTGCATCCATTCTTTTATTATCTTTTATTGAGACATGAAGGAATTGCAGATGTGTGATTTACAAAGCTATCATACAGAATCATAGATGTGTTGGCATCATGTCGCTAGCGTCAAGTTGAAGTAAGTTGATCTACCAGGTCTGGGCGACGCAGCACTAGATGAGGTGGGTAAGATTTGAGGCTGCCATGAATTTAAAAATCAGATATGATACAAGTATCATATAGATTAATATAGTATAATCAGACATCAGGTCAACATGATTCAACATGTGTATACATAAATACCCGGATATTCATGTATACGCGTGATGTTTATAGTTTTATACATGCGCTTAATTGCGCTTATATCATATCCCTTAGTGCTTTTGTTTGCTCGTTTTTGCATGTTTTTGCCAGCTAATAGCAGAAACATGGATGGATGAGAGGAGAGCTGACAAGATGAGAAACTGGATGGATGAATATTTAGATGGACGAATCAGTCAACAATCGAGGGACAAGGTCTTGGAATGTCAATCACGGAATTGGGGAAGGTACCCTTGGATATTATTGGCGGTGTTTGGCCGTGTTTGGGTTGAATCTTGTCTGCAGGAAGTGGAAAAGAAGAAGGAAGATGCGGCCAAAGCATATTTGGAGGCAACAGTTGCGCAAGCATGCAGTGCATGCAGTTGCAGATTTTAGAGTGTGGCCATTTGTTTGCCCGAGTTCTGAAGTCTCTACAGCAAACATGGCTTGGACATGCTTGGACTCTGTTAGCTTTCTCTGGGTAGCAGGGGTATTGAGCACATTGGCTCGTTCCCCTGATAGATCCTGTTTGCATCATGCAGCTTGTCCCGGAAACATGGCCAATCAGAAGGATAGGACCGTCGGATCAATATCCTTTCCGGCGCCACCATTGAGCAATGAATTGACACAGGATGTGACAGGAGGTGACAAGATGTGACAAGAGGAAATGTAGTGCTGAGCAACTGCGAGTTGAACATGTTCGAATCTGCCAAATGCCATGCAAAGGATTGCTCTCAGTGCTTGTAACACTTTTCAGGCCCACGGCTTGACATCTTTCATGCAGTTCCTGATCCAAAGTTTGATGAAGGCGTGCTTGGGAAGCAGAATGAAACAGACCGTAGCTTGAACATTTAAACCAAGCTTCCAACCATTCCATGTTGAATCAGTTGAATCAGTTGAATCAGTTGTTGAGTCTTCCACCTATCAGTCCGAATCGGTCCGAATCGGTCCGAATCGGTCCGAATCGGTCCTATCGGTTTCATCAACGAATCGATGTCTCAGCAACTCCGCTTTTTTAGGACAAGCCTGCAGATCCGTGCGCCAATGAACTGGTGAAAGCTGGAGAGTGTTACCATATGCTACCATCATCTACCCTCGCCACTCAAGACGTGAAACTCATGAAACTGAGAACTTAATGAGCGCAATTGAGTTGCTCTCAAACCATCCGTTTCAAAGCTTTTGAAATGATGTTCAATGCATTTAAGATCATTTAAGCATATTTAAGCTGGTACTTTGACTTTGTGAGGTATGGCTTCATGCAGCGACAAGTGACCAAAAGAGTGGTGGTGCATTTCTCAGGGCGTCTTAGTGCGCCATAGTGTCACTGCTCCATGACCCGCGTGACCTATGCGTGACCTACTGGTGATTTCCAAGGTCAGAAGTATAGACCTTGATTGTTTATGATGTTTATGATTGTTTCAGATTTGCTCAACGAACATGTTTTTCCTGTCACATCTTTTTGCAGTGTGACCATTTTTCAAGTCTAGTTGACTTGCAACGCCATTTTTGGGTCACTTCACACTTCTGCCTTGCAAATGCGTCCGGGCCGGCCCGGGTAAATTTGACGTTTCCAGGGTCCAAGAGTCCAACGCCTGAGGCGACTCAAACTCGTGAAAGCACTGACTCGGCCGGACACCGAGTGTTGTTACCGGATGTGAGTCGAGCAGCTCAGAACCGATACACGACTTTACACGACAGAGATCGTCGAATCAATGCATATGCTGCATATCATGTTGAATCAATGCTAAGCTTAGCCAAGGAGAAGCAGTTAGAAGAAATTCTTCAGAAGCTCTCGTCGGAGGCGGCTCTTCCATTTATTTGATGAATGATGATGAATGCATGCCTTGGGTTGAGATGCTGAAGTAATGCTGAAACTGCCGGATCTCTATACACAGCATTGTGATTGTGATATAGATAAATCATGATGAAGCGTTGAACAGGCGTCGGACTCCGTCCCGGCAGAACAGTTGCAAGCGCTTCAACAGCAGGCTGAAGCTGCAGGCGCGCCAAAAATGATGGAATGGAACTACAGAAAATTCATGAAATGAAAATGTGACTGTCAACGCGTTTAAATGTCGGCTTGAAATACAGCCAGATTCATGGCCATTTCCATCCATTTCCCGTATTTCTCTCCATTTGTAAACTTTCATTGGCCCGGATTTCTTTGGATCGGCCACGATGTGCCATGCGACATCATGCGACATCATGCGACATCATGCGACGACATCGACAGGTGAGCAGTTGAGGAAGGATAATGAGGAGCTCCGGGGGATGCTCAACATGCTGAAGACCAGGCCGCGCCCGGCGGGGGCCATGGTGGGCCATTCAAGCAACAATGAGATACCCAAAAAATACGAAGAAGATACGAACAAAACCATACAAAACCATACAAAACCTACAATATCCTACAATAAGATCAATAAGCATGCAAAAGACATCATTTGAAGATATTTGGAGTGCTGCTCACCAGCCGTTTAGAGTATTAGAGGGAATTGGGACACATCTCCAGTGGTGTCAAACTTACGGAGGTACAAGTTGCTTCTGGCGGAAAACTCGGAACTGGCCAAAGAGGTGCCTCTGGCCACGGGCGGATGGTTGGGACATGTTGGGACTCACGGGCTTGACATTTGTGAGGGCGACATAGCTTCACAACACACGCAGGAAACAAATTGAAAGCAAAATATGGGAAAGTCAATGCCATAGGCCTTAGGGATAATGCAGTTGCTTCCAGTAAGTGACTACGATGTGACAGTGAGCACAAGTTTTGCATGGCATGCAAGTAAACTGAGAGTAAACTAAGATACAATAAGATAATATAAGTAACTAAGTAAAGTGTCCAACGACCCAAGCGTTGCAGGTCGGAGAGGATCCAGCAGGTTCGACCTGTGTCAAGAAAATCCTGCACAATTTGAGCTGCTGTTGCTGCAAATTTCCATCACATTTCCACATGATCCACATGTCAAGTGGTAGCATTGATAGCAGTGGCAGCGGGCATTTTGCCGTTTCCCAAGTTCCTTCGTGATGGATTTCCCACCCGCTTTTCCTTTTGCGCTCCTTCGGTGGAATCTTGCAGGAGTTGACTTGGCTGCGGCAAAGGACCCCACATCAAGCGATGCATCGGTGAAAGATATTATTTCAATATATTTCATATAATATGTCAATATGTAATATTCTTTTCATCATGTTATGCGGAGTGAAGACTATCAGCAAGTTTTAATATTTGATGACTGCATATGAATCAGTACGAATCTCGAAAAAAAGCCATCTGAAATATCTGAAATCAAGAATCAAATGATGCATCTGAAATCAGCAAACTGGTTTCCAAATGCAGTGGTCCCGATCACAACGGAGCTTTCGTTCATTACACGATCCTTGGGAGAGACTCGGCCAGGATGACATTGGTGGATTGGTCACTGAGAACGCCTCTTTGGTTTCAGAACTTACGAGTGCAAAACTCAGTGGGGCGATATCAGTCGTGAGCAGAGCGAGTTTTGAACGATCGAGGCACCACATGCAAGGTTTAACAAAGTTTATAATCCTCTTTAAGAAACTATTTATTCCTTCTGCAGCTTTGCACTTGCACAGTTGGACAGACTATTTCCGTTCTAAAGCCAATTATGGACCCTTGACCAAGAAGCCCTGAATGGTTTGGCACGATATGGATGAGGGAGTGCTTGACATATTTTCCGAATGAGACCAACTTTTCTCAGACCCAGTTTTCATCTTGCCATGTCACATGGACCCTTTCCTTGCTCCAGGTATGCGGAAAAAGATTGAGTCCATGAAAGGAGAAGTGGAAAAAATGAAGGCTCAAGAAGCCGGATAAGAGCTCAATTCGGGAGGCAATTCTCCAGATGAGAGCCAGAGTGACAGAGTGAGGACTAAAGTGACTAAAGTGACTTCAACATTCAGCAGTGTTGCCGTTTCCTGGCCATTGTTGAATGAGCACTAGAGCACAAATAAATTCAGGGGCCAGGGATCAGAATGGATGAAACCTGTCAAAGCGCTGTGTAATGTTCAAAAGACACTGAGATTTGGCTCAGTTTGGCTCCACAACACTCGTTTCACCGTAGACAGGGACAGGGTTGCGATTGCACGACATGTTGCAATTTCGCATTTCCTGGTCCCCGGTCCAGTGAGCCAGTGCGCTGTACCCTTGAAACTTCTTAAAGCTCATGTTTGATATGTTTGTACACAGTCTACTGTACATGTCAATCTTCTAGATTTCACAGTACTGCACAGTACTGACAGTGCTGGATTTAGGGGATTTTTCCCATGTTCCGATTCTCAAAATTGAGAACCAAAGGCGGTTGATCACCGTGTCACTCCAGTCGAAATGGAACTGCTCCTGCCGCGTGCGGCTGAAGACCCGGTCGACACCAAGAAAAAACTGCAGTCCTGGGGCGCTGGCGAATCGATGGGAATGACATATGGCTATGAGTCAAAACCTTGTACCCCTGTAGTTCACATCAAAATAGCTGGTAAATGGATGTTCATCCCACTAAAAATGGTATTAACAGGTATTGACCCATAGCCATATGAGCCAAAAGACTTCTTTGTTTTGTTGGTGTGGAAGCTAAATGTCCCTAGCCCATTTGAACGTATCCTGCCATGGCTTGTGATGGATTGTTTGTTATGGCTTGTGATGGACGAAGGCACACTTCTTTTCGGAAACAGCTATCCATGGCAAACCCAGTGGCAAGCTTGACTCAAACTGCGCCCTACGTGTCACAGCAACAAATCCTGAGCTCTAGGACTCCACAGACTCCACATCTGTACACCGTACATGCGCAACATTATAGTGTTGCATGTATCGTCACCCGGATTTAAGAAAGAACGATGTAGAGCAACATGAACAACCTCGTAAGTTGCCTGGATAAGTTAACATTGTTTCAACAAGATCCTAGCAGATGGTGAAGTTGAAACCATGTTCGCAAACCTTGCAGCTCATCACAGACAGATGCTTTCAACCGCAACCACACTGTTTCAGTAAGACTTGGCTATCGGAATTGGAGTTCGGCAATGAACATCTTGTTCCGCAACTGTGACAGAACAAGTCACAGGAAGTCACAGCAAGTCACAGCTGTAGATCTCATGCAGCGCTTGCCTGCATGGCGGTCGTTGCCCAGGAGGCTCATGGCGAACAAAGAATCAAAGATGCACCGCGCCTGTGGGCAGAACTCTTGGTTCCACTGTATAGTTAAGATTGTATATAATTATATAATTATAGAAGTCTTGTAAGCTATTGGATTGGCATAGAGTTTAGTATAGAAAGGTTTCACTTTCCATGGCATTTTCAACAGCTTTGTTCGAGGCCCACCTCGGGGGCACGAGCAGCTGCAGCGGCAGCAACTCAGGACTGTGTAGCTTCGAGCCAAACAGGTCAACATAGATTGAATATGGTTGAATAATGTTGACTAATATGATATAACTTAATATGATATAACTTAATATGATATAACTTAATATAATATAATATAATATAATATAATAGGATATAATAGGATATAATATGATATGATATAATATGATACAATCTTTACAAGAAGTAATCAGCATTCCAATTCTAAGTCATGTCGAATGGACTGAACATGACAGAACACAGTTGCAATGGAAAGTGTTGGGGGCCGTAACTTCATACGCAGCGGATGGGCAGCGGCCCCAGGCAGAATCTGCCACGGCGCTTTTCAGCACTTTTGAAGCGGACCCAAAGGCTCCATGCAGTGGATCACGTCCCAACGGCAACAGATCGGTGAGACTCAAAGAAGCCTCAAAGCTTGAGTCAACATCACGACGGTCTATGTGTTTTTGGGATGATGACCTTTGTTAATACCTTCTCTGAATTGTGAAATTGCAAATCTCCTTTTTGGCCCCCAGACTCTGCTTGTACATAACCAGTGAAATTGAATCTAGTGTCCATTGGGTCATCTGCAATCTACAGAGCATAGGACTTCCAGATACTTCCAGTCCACGTGAAAGCCAACCTGTTTCTCGAATGTGGATCAGGCTGTGGTTTTTCGGGAGTCCCAATCTCCTCCTGCAAGATTCCAGTTGCCAAATGTCATGAAATGTCTACATGCACAGGTGGACCGTAGCACAATGTCGGGCACTTGCCAAGAACCCCAGAGGGGCCGGTGCTATGTCCAGAAGGTAACCAGGTAACTTGATGTCACTGATCAACGCCACACCAGGTGCTACTGCTATGACCACTAGGAAGCGTCAACAGCATCGAGCTCAGGTTCTCCAAAGCAAGCAGCTCTGCAGGCCAGGGCATACAGTACACTGACTTAGTCAGAGGAAAGAATCTTTGGACAGGAGCTGGCTTAACAAAAAGACTGAACATTTGCCAAATCCAGCCAAGGCCATTGAAAGGCAACGTGAACTAGCCATGTTCAAACCAAACTGTGATCCTCCTCTTCCTCCTCCTCCTCCTCCTCCGCCTCTTCGTCCTCCTCCTCATCATCATCATAATAATTGTTTTATCACCTTTCCTGTTAAGGTCTTCTTCATTTAGAGAGGCCGACCTACTGCACAAAAGAATACACATGACACATTGATGGTATCAGTTTGACACAGTGGTAGCAAGCAGAGCTCTCTTGGATGATAAAGATTGCTGACATTCTTGTTACCATCCGTCTTGGCCGCAGGCACTTTCCTCTCGGACCCCACCCAGGCAGGACTTCGCAGCACATTCCAATGGGATTTTTGCTCGGTTGAACGGACGCTTTGAGACGGAAAAACTCCTCGTTGTTTGAGGTCAGAAATGATGTTTTATTTGTGTCATAGCAAACCCCGAGGTAGCTCTTTCCCATTTCGAACACCTTTATTTAGGACACATTATCTCATCAAGAGAGAAGTTCAGTGGCCCTGCATGTCCTATGAACGTGTTGATTCCTTGATTTCCTTGCAGTTGCAGGGATCTCCATCCACCAATGCGCCCAGTGACACACAGTGACACACAGTGACACACTGGCTCAGGTCTGTGAGTGTTGCTGAAGCGGTGTCTTGCTTCAAGGAGAAGGTGGGAACACACTTTTCAAAAAAATCCAAAATTGACGCAGCCAGGGCGAAATGACGATCTTTAGATGTTGGTCGAAGCAGCTTTGGCGGCTTTGGCCACAGGCCAATGCCTCTCTGCAATCATACTTGGCCTTCGATCCTCAAGCGCAGGTCCCTAACAAGGACATTGGGACCCACATGAGACCCACTTTCCTCAAGCACTGGATGTCAGTGCATCTGGTGCAGGACCAGCACGTGCAGGACGTGAAAGCAAAGGTGTCGTTTTCACATTTTTCACCAGCTCCCAGGTGCGCTCGGAATGTGGCGATTTATGATTGAGACATATTGAGACATTTAGATTATTTAGATTTAGACCATTTTCTGAGGAGTTTTTTTTGGAACAACTTGAGAAAAAACACCAAAACGATGTTTGAACTTTGCTGAACTTCGCATCATCGTCTTGCACAGGTCCTTGGTGAGCCCAGCACCTCTGCGAGGCCGGGTACCGGGCACCCGAAACCGATCTTTTTCATTAACATCATTAACCTCTGTTCATTGTTAAAGCATAGCAGGCATAGCATAATTTGACACCTTGGCTGTATTGACTGTGGGATTGAGATTGTGGTCGAGCCGATGGTCAGGAGTTGAGCCAGTGGCTGTTGCATCACAAACAGATCAGGCACCCTGCAGCAATCCCGCGGTCTTCTGGACATTTCTGGACCATGCGTGTCACTTCTAAGTTGCATCCTTCATGGACGATGTCCTTCATGGCACAAGAGAATTTCAGGCCATGTCATTTTCTGTCATTTTCAGCTGAACTCTCGCAACTGTACAAAGGATGACGATATGCACGGTGTATGCAGTGTATGCCAGTTGTCCAAAATGAGACTGGACTTTCAGAATTTCTAAACCCAGGATGCCAAGATGGCAATTTCGCTGCTTTCAAAATCTTCCAACCTCCAATTGCCGCATTGCCCAGACATTTGGAATGAATCGCAGATATCTAGAATCTTTGATTTTACATACCTTACAGAATCTTACATCTTCAGGCTTCACAGCTTGACGGCAGGCACTTTCAGAGGCCCACCACGATACGGCCGATGAGGTGACAGCTCCAGAGGGCTGTTTCTGAACTTGGCACCACAGCTTTCAAAGCATTTTCTGTGGCATTTTCTGTGGCATGTTCAAGTTGTGGCCAAACTGTTCTCAACCACTGTGGTTCTGACATGTGACGTGCCCTCTGAGGTGACCAAGCACTTGATGCAAGCAAGAGACAAAATCGAGGCTCCACAGATGTCTCAATAGAAACATATTTAATTTTACTTTACATATGACATCATATGACTCACTCATATGATACATCATATCTCTATTAGATTCTATTAGAAAGACACCCATCTAGTTGTAGATAGAGGAATATGATATAATATGATTTGTGGTGCAGAAACCAAAAGTCAGGGACTGCCAGAGACCTACGGTGCAACGTGACGCTGCACGGGCACCGCAAGATTTGCGATGACTAAAACATAGCTCTGAAATGAGAAAGCAATGATAGTAATGATATTATAATAAACATAGCGACATTGATAGCTAGATAGCTTTAGAATCATAGCTACATTGACAATGTTTAGCTGACTGCAGCTGTTCGAACCCACACTCTGTGAGATGTCTTCACAGGCAGTGGAGCGGGAGTTTGCACAGATCATGAGCGAGCTTGCTGCGTTAGGAACTGAATTATAGGCCTTAAGGCATCAGAAGATTCAGAATCAAAATGGCACAATGGCAGATTCAATTATATTCAGTCAACTCCTATCAGATTCCCTATTTTCCAGCGACATGTTTGCAACTTGATCACTGCTCACAACACATGTTCTCTCGAAAATTGGCTTGACTGTTTTTCTGAGCTTTGCCTTGCGGTATTTCAGAAAGTGAGGCAATGGACGGGAATGCAAGCAGAATATGCAGAATAGCAATGAATAGCATTATGATGCATTATGCAAGTGAGTCAATTGAGTCAAGTGAGCCCAATGAACAATATGAACATTTGGCCATCGAGCGTTCTGCATCTCGTCTGAGGTACGGCCAATGTGCTAACCAGGCA
This sequence comes from Cladocopium goreaui, assembly GCA_947184155.2. Taxonomy (NCBI): domain Eukaryota; class Dinophyceae; order Suessiales; family Symbiodiniaceae; genus Cladocopium; species Cladocopium goreaui. The sequence goes on along the minus strand of CAMXCT020003669.1, from coordinate 134,231 downwards.
GATGGATGTTGAAACATTGTGCTTCCATGGAGCGGGACAAGAAAGACCAAGGAAGACCAAGGAAGACCAAGGAAGTGAGAAGTTGCTAAAAGATGCTAAAAGGCCATGAAATTTAATCTCTGTATTTGAAACATGATACTTCTTGACCCAGGGCGGCATAGCAGTTGGTTTGGACAATAGACACTGGCACATCCAATAATTCACAGTGTCAAGGAGACAAGCTGCTTTTCGGCACTTTTGGGCTGAAAGGAAACCTTATCATTGCTACTTGTCTCGTTGGAACGCGCAAACTTGTGACACTTGCTGACCCGTCTCACTGCTTTCAGCTCCATACACGTCCATACAACAATACAGCACTGAAGTCTACACAGATTCACGCCAGCTTATCATGATCATTCATGATCACTGTGAATGGCCGGTATTTAGTACCATGACCACATGAATCCGCAGCATCGAAAAGCCAAGCCTAAGAATCTCGTAGATTGGACGAACTAATTGTTGGACAAGATCATGCTCAAGCATCAGTCGGTTTGCAAGAGTCTACAACAGTAATGCCACATATCAACATCCAAGCAAAAAAACTCATCAATTGACGATTTTTCTATGTATACCCTTCAAGTCCGGCGTATTTGGGTGGCAGACTTGACACTCTCAACATCGCCATTGCCGCCCAGAGCCGTGCAGCGTCATGGGAGGAAACCTGGGCTTGGCCGTTGCACTCAGAATTTGATATCAGATGTGCTAAGTGTAGAACAGACTCTGGAATTGTGATAATTGTGATAATTGTGAAACAGTTTGGTGAAGGTGCTGGGAAATTTCCAGGTGCCTCAATCTATTCCTTCTCTCACCGTTGAGATCTTTCGAGATCTTTTGAGATGGTTGGCACTGCCACATGTGATGACATCAACGAGGCCTCTAGCGCGGAGAATTCCATCGGCACTCAAAGGCAACGGCTCAGCTCCAGTCATCTCCAGTCTGATCAAATCAGGATTTCAGTCCTTTCCGAATCAGACATTCTTGAGCTTCTGTAGTGTCAGTATGTGTCAGTATGTGTCAGTATTGATGCTACATCATGCTACATCCATCATGTTTACCGCATCTCAATATGTTATACCTGGGTACACCTGGCTGAGATGAATCGTACAACACACCGATTGGCGAGGCGTGTGCACGGGATCCTTGCTGATCCGACACATGTAGAGCAGGTAGGAACCTCAACTGTCACTGATTGGGACGACAGAGCAGTTTCGTGGTGCAGAAATGTGGTCCTTTGAGCATTGATTGTAGCGAGCCATGGTTTCACTATGTTTCACTGATTCGTGATAGCTGGCAATAGTTGGCACTGATAGTTTTGGAAGTTCGATCGAACCGAGGCGTTCAGCAAGGTGCGGCAGGATTTGTATGATTTGTGTGGCCTTGTCAGATCTTGTCAGCCTTGTGATGTTTTTGCTACATCTTTTCAACATCACCATGGCCGGATGCCACCGGATGCCACGGGATGCCACCTGTGGAGGTGTGGAAGAAGTTGGAGACCACAGCCGGCTCATCTTTGGTTGAGAAGAGCGCAATACTTTCGGAGCGCCTGCAATGCCTGTGCTTTTGTGATGAATCCAGTCTGTTTTCCAAAATGTTGAGAAAAAAAAACATGAAAGGCTCCAGTGGCTCCAGGGACTCCAGTGATTGAAATGCATTGAGATTGAGATTTCCAGATGCATCTTCTGGATCCTTGTTATCCTTGTTCAGATTTGCAATCCATTGGAATCCCAAGCAGCTCAAACAGCTTCGCAGGAGATCATCGACTTGATCGGCAGTGAAGGCTGGTCTGTGATCGAAGAAGGTGGGGTAGCCAGGGTAGCCAGGGTAGCCAGGGTAGCCAGGGTCAAGAGCAAACTCTCCTACTTTCAAGATCTTTCAAGACTCAGAATGACTCAGAGTTGGATCAGTGCAACAAACATTTTTGAATTCAACATAATTCAACATAGTTCAACATTGTTAGTGACATCAGTGGATTCAAGGCTCTGGCAGTGCAATCCTGAGGTGGAGATGAGCAGCAAGCGTGTGACGCCTCAGGATGGCAGAGTTGATGGACGTAGCTTTGAGACTTCTGAGACTTCTGAAATCATCTGAACAAACTTCATACTTGGAATACTTGGAAGATCTAAGACTTGAATGCCAGGTTAGGATAGGTGTGGAATTGGTGTGGATAGATTAGGTCTGCCTTCTGGCTGTGACACGTGCAGCTCCAAGCTGGCACTGAGGCGGACAGCGCGGCAGTTGAAACGAGCTGTGGAGATCCTGTCGGGGCACCGTATTTGGGCACCTGGAGCTACTTCCAAATTGGAATTTGGACATATTTGGAATGGCCGGAGCTGGATGGGATCATGATATGGATGATATCAATCATTGGATCAGATTTGCCGATTTGCCAATTGCATCTGCATTTGGATCAAACAAACATCGTGAACACCCTGCGACTGTGCCGATCCAAAGTCGATCTGTTTTGTCTCAGTTTCCATCTCCAAGGCCAGATCCCATGACGCGGAAAGAGGCATACGAAGCTGGAGAGTAACACAGTTGGGGTTGGTCATGTTGGTCCACTTGAACTATCTCCAACATTCTCCAACTATCTCGAACTGGATTTGAAGTGGATTGAATTGGATCTGGAATCACCGTCTGGGGACGGTTCAGACTTGGATTGTGACGGAAACGTGCTCGGTGTTCTGCCACCTGTTCAACATCCCGCGTCATCCACGTCGACTCCTCGAGGCCTTGAACCTATTTCGCAACATCCTCCTCACTGCCGGAAGCCCAGCCGTTTTACTCGTAATGCCGATGTGGCCCACCAAAAACCAGTTGCCAGTATGTTGCAGTTGCAGGTTCAGTCATCCATGATGATCAAAAATGGGCCGCCTGGATCTCAAGGAATTACCATCTTTCTACTAACTCACACTGTACGTTCTGATGAAAGCCAAGTACTTGAAAAGAACTACAATGCGATAGGAGAAGATATTCTTCATCAAGCCGCATCCGAGTGTCCACAAAAAATGGTTTGCAAATTGGAGTTGGGGCATCTTCTGTCTAGTTTAGCAGTTGATAATGACGACTATGATTGCCTCGTGACAGGAACAACTGATCTCATTTTCAAATGGAATATTGCATTGTTTTTTGTTTTGAAGGTGCCAGGTGGTTGCTTTTTGACTATTGTACTATAAGTCTAGTTTTGAGTCTTGAAATGTCTTGAAGAATTCAAGTGGTATCAGAGGGTCGATCCGATACCGGGTCTCACTGAGGAAATCAGATGATCCCGTCGCCTTGGTTGGCACCTCACTCCGTAGCGCCGTAGCACACATGAACTAAAGAACTGAAGGAGATAAAGGAGTGAAAGGAGTGGAAGAAGTAGAAGAAGTGGAAGAATTGGAAGAAGTGGAAGAAGTGGAAGAAGTTTCTGGCTTGAACTTTTGAACTGTCAAAAAGATGCTGACGGAGTGACCGCTGGTGCTTATCTCAAATTGAACTGGCACCTTCTTGAGATCTCTTAAACTGATGCAAGATTCTGTTCAGGTTGACTCCCCGAGCATCATGCCAGGCCGCAGGGAAGCCACAGAATTCACGGTAATTGCAGTACATTTTCACCATGTTTTACCATGTGATACCAGTGTGTTCAAATTCAACTGGAGGCCCAGCCGATCGGGTCGCTGCAATTCTTTTGGCTCCTTTCAATACATCAATTTAAACCGTGCATGGCAAGTATGTGTAGCTCCAGTAGCTCTAGCTGCAGTCAGGCAGCCACCAACGAGAGGCGGCGTATTACGGGGGAGGTGGCGCAGGTGTTCAGAGGCAAAACGATTCGAAAGAGGTACTTTCAAAGTTAGACGCAGTCTTTATGTGTTTTTCTTTGAAGCGGTAGGTCGACTATGTCAATTCACGTCACTTGGCTTCGCATAGGTCGAACAGTTCTTTCACAGAAATGTAGTGCCTGAAAGGTAGCCATGAAGTAGGCTCTTTGATCTTGGGCGGAAACTTCGCCACAGGTTGGCTCCAATGAGGTGTGGTTTGGGCTAGGAAAAAGCACCCTTCCTTTACAGATTGAGTTCATGGTCAGACTGACATATCGGGGCATATCCTGGCATACAAGCTGCCCATGAGTATCAGCATCTGCTTGATTTGTTCGAGAAAGGCATCAGTGCCAACCGGAAACATCTTGGTCTAGGTCCAGAATGTCTAGACATCAACCCATGCAGGGCAAATATCGAATTGTTGTGCCATGTCATGTTCGCGGATTGAGCTCCAGGACAGGCCATTCATCATCACAGGTGGGAGTTGCTTCCGGCTTCCATTGGTGTTGCTAGACTGGTCCAGTTGAGCTCGAGAGACCCAAGTTGGACCATGATGACTGAGGATCGCTGAGCTCAACGAATCCAAAAAGCGTATCCATAATTATCCATATGTTTTCAAAATGGATCTTCACGGATTTTCAAACATTTATCACACATTTACACAACAGTTTCCACAGGTCCAGGTGGTGCAGATGGCTTCCCGGGTTTGGAGAACGCTCCTCAGTCCAACAGCCTCGCAGTGCAAATGTGCCTTGACACGGCTCCTCTCTTCATGGTTTTGCTCTGTGCCATGTCTTGGCATTTGGGATTTATCATGATTTATGATAAATACACGTCTATGATCTAACGTTTAGTCTTGATCCCCTTCGGCCCCTTCGGCCCCATAGGCCCCTCGATCCTCCCCTCTTGATCTTTGATGATCTTTGATGATCTTTGATTCAACAAACTCAAATACCTGTTGCAACCTTTTCAGATGGAATCGATTGCAGCAGTTCTTGCCGTGTCCAGATCCATGTTCAATTAAGGCCATCACCCACCATGAAGGCAAGCTCTGAGGCCCACTCTGCAACAGGGTGTCTCTGCACATAAATATCAATGGCAGTTGCTACAAAGATCGCAACGATATATGTAAAGATTATGTCCAGTTGTCACAAGTTGTCAATGGCTATATCAGTGGCTATCAGTGGCTTTATTCAGTGAGGGCCGGTGAGGCAGTGACTCTTTGAACGAGACGAAGATGTTGAGCCAAGAATGACTTCACCACAAACATCGTTTCTGGCTGGTTGATGCGGTTACTGCCTGCTCTGCTAGGAGGATCTCTCACATTTGCAGCTGCGACCATTAGTCCCATCCTCAGATACCTCTGACTCTTGCTTCGCCTCATGTGAGTTATGGCTGTACTCTGCAGTAGGCTTTGTTTGATATAAATATAAGGATATAAAAGGATTCGGTGCATCCAAATTTGAAGCAACATTTATAAGATAGGTTGTGATAGCTGCACTTCAGGAAGCACCCTTAGTGAAAAGTTGCACAATGGCAATTCGCACATTTTTGAGAGAGTAGTTTCTGACCCTCGAAAAGCATCCCTTGGATTCGTGGGCAGAACAGGTTGAACACAATAGAACACATGCCGTCATCCGTCAAACCTGACGGATGACGGCACCGTTTCCAGGCTGGTCGACTTCATCCATCCCTCGCAGCTGGCCAGGCTGCACACGACAGCTGAAAGATGCTGAAAGATGCTGAAAGATGCTGAAAGAAACTCTTGAAATCTGTTGAAATCTGTTGAACATCTCTAGCAGGACTCATTTATGACTAACATCATCTAACATCTCTCACTTTTCAACTAACATCAACCAACAAATCTGTAGCATGAGGAGCAACAACCGTCCACACGAACACTTGGACATCAAACAGATAATTGACACCGAAAGAAGTGCTGCCAGGATATCTTCAAAAGTCAGCAAGGTCCACTGCCGACTCGCGGTGACTTGGAGGTCTGTAGGGTTCGTATCGTGGTGGTTGTGAGAACACCGATTGTGCCAATGGTGAAGTTCCAGTATGAAGATGGATGAAGCATGAGTCGTGCCTTGGGGACACAGGCACAAAATCTGGGTTGCATTGCCGAATCTTGCCGAATCAGAATGGACTTGGTCGGACTTGGCGATACTTGCCATTGGGCCATTGCTTGGGAAAGGTTTCTCTCAATCCGGGACATGTTTGGCTCGTGTGGCACCAGGCCGAGATCCGAACTCTGCGAAGTCTTGCAGAAGAGTTGGGTCGCTCCAATGCTGCAGAGCTGGGATTCCTACTGAATCACAGATAGTCACAGTGAACCCGGTGAACCCCATGCCCAGATATGCCCAGTGCGGTGCATGTCCAGCAGATTCAGAGCCGTCACCGTGCGTTTCTTTTTCAAGTGACATAGATATGGTATTCGGCCATGCCAGCTTCAATCAGGTTTCCAGAAGTTGGATCGAAAGCTTTGAATGCTATTAATTCTTATGGAACCATTGAACCATTGACTTGAACCTGAATGTCTGGTGTCACACCATGGTGAGGATGGCAGTGGTGCGGGAGAGAGTCTGGCATGTTTGTTGATCTGAAGAATTCATCAACTTGATGTCACAGTGTGTGGCTTTGATGTTTGATTTGCCGACCGAACTGAGAAATAATCAACTAGTTACTGACATGTGCTTGCCTCCTCCATTTTTTCTACCCGTATTGCTCAATGCAGGAGACAAAGGAGCTCAGACTTTCAATCTAAAAAATCAAACACCTGGTTGAATCCAAATCGAATATCGTTTGGCAGAAGCGCAAGTTATTTTGAGAAATTTTCAGAATATCAGATGCGTTTTGTTCCAGGCTTGAGAATGAAGCACGGAAAGCTGCTCCAAGTCCCTTGGCCAACGAGCAAGCGAATGGCATGGTTCAAAGAAGCTCCGTTTTTGGATGGAAACACTGGGAGAATTTCATTCCTGGTTCCTACCCGCATGACTTTTATGCCTCTTGTACTCTCCAATAGCTTATTGGAGCTCATTGGCGTGTGCATGCCAGTGTCAACTCGTGAGTTGCTCTTCTATCCCGATGTGAGTTTTGTTCCGTCTCCATCAAATTTGGTTTCTGACATGAATTTGCAGAACGACTCTTTTGGGTTCTTTTTGTACTTAGAACGCGAAACGCAGCTGTACATCAGCTGTATATATCGTGTTCGGTAGCTCACCGTGAGGTGAACGACTACGGGGCACACGAAAGGATGATGAGGTGGGACCGGCGGTGAAGGTTACGGCTACGGGCCCCGAGGGATGGGACGATGACACTCGGAATCATGCAGAATCCAGATGTGTCACGCGGACCTAATAAGTTAATATAAGTTCTTCAAGATATTCAGGACTTGGTTGAAGACTTTGTAGGTCTTTGTAGCGATCGTCGATTGCAAGATCCTTTCAACTTTTGAACGTTTCACCGTTTCACCTTGAAGTTCACCAAAATCGCCTATCAGGTTCAGGCGCAGGACAAGCTTCGAGGTGCCCGGGGCACGTTTGTGCGAGTCACATGGAGAGCCAAAACATGTGATGTCATTAGAACATATAAGAACATATAAGAACATATTGTAATGTCCTGACATATCTTGAAATGATGAAATGCTAACTCATAGTAACTAATGTCGTAACTAATTTAGAAATTGTTTCGACTCGTTTCGACGTGTCTTGTTGGCCCTTCACATCAGTGGGAGCTGCGACCTTCCTCTCAGGTCATGAGGAAATCATCGACGAACAGCGGCAAGAAATCGAGGCGAGAGGGCGAGAGGGCGAGAGGTGGAAATCGGATACGTTTCCTACGCAAAAAGGATCACAAAGCATTTCAAGTGGCTGGCTTTGATTAGAAACTTAAAGAAACTTTCAATATTCACCCCGCTTCGCGTGGGGTGGCCGCCCACACCGCAGGTTTATTTCGGTCCGTGAGAGGGGCTAAGGGTGGTTTTCCCCCGTGGGAGCTCTTCAAGCTAAGAAGTTTCAATAAGAAATCCTTCCAAAACATTGTTTTTGACAGTGTTTTTCCAATGTTTCCAGTCAAACAGACGGTAATTTACACGTTTTTTGCCATAAAGGCAGTAAATCCTTCCAAAACATTGCTTTTGACAGTGTTTTTGTAATGTTTCCAGTCAAGCATACGGTAATTTACACGTTTTTTGCTATAACGTCAGTCCAAAACACTTGTTTTTGCAGTGTTTTCAATGCTCTGGCATCCAAAAACCCTGCAAAATCTTGCTATGTACAATGTTTTTTTCATTTTTGGCCGTTTTTCCATTGCCGGAAAGCTACCAAAATGACCCAAAATTCCATTTCAATACCCTCTTGCGCTCAGACACCCAAAAATCCTCGAAAAATGTCGAAAACACCACCGTATTCTGGTCTCGGTGCGAAACCGTTTTTGGGGTCTGGTCTCGGTGCGAAACCGTTTTTGCCCCCCCCCCCAGCTAAAGCTGATATAGCGACTGCTATATTAACAAATGTCATTGAGCATTTAGTGTTGCTGTTGCCCCCCAATAAGCACGCCTTCACCGCCAAAGCGGTGTGGGCGGATTCGGTCCGTGAGAGGGGCTAAGGGTGGTTTTCCCCCGTGGGGGCTCTTCAAGCTAAGAAGTTTCAATAAGAAATCCTTCCAAAACATTGTTTTTGACAGTGTTTTTCCAATGTTTCCAGTCAAACAGACGGTAATTTACACGTTTTTTGCCATAAAGGCAGTAAATCCTTCCAAAACATTGCTTTTGACAGTGTTTTTGTAATGTTTCCAGTCAAGCATACGGTAATTTACACGTTTTTTGCTATAACGTCAGTCCAAAACACTTGTTTTTGCAGTGTTTTCAATGCTCTGGCATCCAAAAACCCTGCAAAATCTTGCTATGTACAATGTTTTTTTCATTTTTGGCCGTTTTTCCATTGCCGGAAAGCTACCAAAATGACCCAAAATTCCATTTCAATACCCTCTTGCGCTCAGACACCCAAAAATCCTCGAAAAATGTCGAAAACACCACCGTATTCTGGTCTCGGTGCGAAACCGTTTTTGGGGTCTGGTCTCGGTGCGAAACCGTTTTTGGGCCCCCCCCCCCCAGCTAAAGCTGATATAGCGACTGCTATATTAACAAATGTCATTGAGCATTTAGTGTTGCTGTTGCCCCCCAATAAGCACGCCTTCACCGCCAAAGCGGTGTGGGCGGATTTACTGGTATCGTATGTGGGTGGCTTCGAGTTTTCAGTCCGCATTTTGAGCAAATATCAAATTTCATGTTTTTCACATGATCTGGGCCAGTCTGGGTTTGGCTTCTAATGTTTGCACTGCAGGCCTTGCAGAACACACGAAATTACGAGGAAATGGAGGTGCAGTGGGCTGTTGCATTCATTCTGGCATGTAGCTCCTCATGTACCAGTGGATGGAAATATTCGGAGGTGAAGGTCAGTGGGCACGGTGTGTTCAAATTGTTCAAATGCTCAGAAGCATCTTCAAATTTCACATGTTGCTAAAGATGTTTTCAATTTTCCCATCTTCCCTTTCAAAATTTTCAAGGAGCCGCTGATTTTGCACGTTTCCTTGGCTATACATGAGCCCCCGCAAAAACCCCGGCAATACTAAATATGTATTGGATGGACATTGGTTTATGGAAATTGATGGAAATTGTTAAAAACACACGGTAAGCGATGGGACCTTCCCAAATTAGCGATACCCCTTCTCAAGGTTATGTCATTGTATTTCTCTAATATCCACATTAGCGATACCCAAATTGGACGTTGAATTCTGTGGATTATTTATATAAACATGTAGCAGTTTCCTGCAAGCGATACCCCCCAAGTTTACCATATATTATTATATGATTATTGTACAAACGTGTGGTAAGCGATGGGACCTTCCCAAATCTGTGGATGTCCTTTCCGTGAACCTAGGGTTTTCGAGATTGCTCACATGATACAGTTGGTGATATGGGCAAAGTATAGCATATGTGATGTAACTCTTATAAATTATAGATGCTGGTACGCAAGAATATCGAAAAGGCAGGAATGGATTGGATGGACTTTTCCATGTTGTTTCACCGTCCTGGTCTTGTGCTTTGCTGACTCCATCCAGATTTTCTCGGAATTCTTTGGTCAATTCCCATGAGTTTTAATGTGTTTTTTTGCCTGAATGATTTATTGGTAAACTGTTCTGGTTCCAGCCCTTTCTGATTCTGCATTTCCAGTCTGATGAGAAACGTCGGAAACCCAGCAATTCAAGTATTCGCGACATGTCTCAGCTGGCTGCCCGCTGCATGCAGAACTTTCGCTCCAATGTTAGTCTTGGGGATCGTCTGTTGGCAAATAGATTGAAGATAACAGTTAATCTTTCTCTGTGATTTGTTGTTGTAGTGCGCCAATGATATTGTCACACGGGTATTTTTCTGCCGGAAAGTGCGCCGACGTGATATTCTCTGGCCCTCTTTCTGAAAATTTCTGAAAGTAGGCCCAGGTCTCCATATTCTCCATGAATGTAGGCCCAAGTTTTAAGCCTCAGCGGTGATCCATAGCCGCACTAAGACCGCGAAGCACGTGAAGTCGCAATGGAGATTCGGGGCTGGCGAAGATCCAATGGTGCGGATTGCCCAGTGATGTGTGGCGGTGCCAGAGACACTTCATGACACTTTCATCTTCATCAGAATCTCTATGAATCTCTGCTTCTGATCATTTTTCATTTTACATTTCCAGCAGATTGACAGAATTTCCACAAAAATCCGGAGTGGCGGCATGTATAATATCTTTACTTTCATCACATTTCATCATCTTTCACCTACGATACTAAAATATACTAAAACCGTGTTTTTGGGTTCGAAACTGGAGAGATTCTTTCCTCTTCGTTTCTCTTCGTTTCGTCGTTTCGTTTGGAGGTTCCTTGGAGAGCGAAATCGCCTCAGAGCAGGCCAGGTCGGCGGCCCTGCGGGATGCCTTCGAGGGCCGCCGGGCGCGCTATGCCACGGCAGAGGAGGCGGCGCGCAACGCGGAGTTTGGGGGCTCAGGGCCGGGTGAGGAACAAAATGGACCTCAAAAAATCATATCACATATAACATATAATATACATATATCATATATATATATAAAATATGTATGTATAGAATGCAAGTTATTTATATAATATATTGTACACCTGATTTTAACATGATCAATCCAAAACATAGCAAGCTGAGATAGTGAGGTGAACAGAAAAGCTTCGATCCAACACTATGCCACTATGCTACAACTTTCCTCGTTTGCAACTGTTCATGTTTGATCTCTGTCTAGGCCTTCTGAACTCTTACAACTTCATGCTCAAACTTTAACCCATGACACCTTCCCTTTTCTTTCTGTGGTCACAAAAAATGAGGATCAGTACCATGCGTGCTACGCGCCGAAGAATCGCTGCAGAGATCACTGCACGCTGGACCCTGAGCCCATAAAGCATCACACAACACCACACAACTATGCCAAGTTTGAATCAAAATCAGTATGCAAGTTGATGATAAAGATGACATGCATTGAAATGCACGGATTTTGTAGATTCGATTCCAGTGTACTGCACTGAAAGAGTGCACACCCAAAAAGATCCAAACAGCACTTACCGCTGTGACCTGGTGTGACCTGGTGTGAGGTCGGGAGCAGGAGGCTGTGGACGAAGCGCAACAAATGCGTTCAGAGCAGTCTGCCCGCGTGGCAGAACAGTGTGAGGTCGGCCCAAGTGCAGCGGTGGTACTGTGGAAACACTGTGGAAACAGCTGTAGACCCATTTTTGACAAAACATACTGCAACTCCACCTGGAATCGTTCCAAGATATCGTTGCCATCCATGGGAAGGCGATCAGCTCAGAAATTGCTGAGCTGCGGGCACAAGCTTTGCTAAAGGCACCTCTGTCGAGATGGGTCAGTGATGGTCAGTGGGACATTAGAACAGGAGATCTAAGATGTATATAATGTATACAATAAATTACAATAATAATATATATATATATATGTGTATATATATATATATATTCTATTAATATAATATAATATATTCAGTAAACAAATCATTCACAGCACTGCACTGTGGACTTATCTCACAGCACATCTCCAGATCTTCAAGGGAATAGCGGGAATACCGGGAATGCCTGGAGTTTGGAGGTCCCGGGTCTCAATTTTTCACAGCAGGATTCCCCTGTGAAATCCCGGTGCCTGCAGGGTCGGCCTCAAAACTTGGACGAAGAATTGAAAACTGCAGAGGTCCAGTTGAGCAGCGAGGCACGTTGCGGCGTTGCGTTGACAGCGGCAATGCTGAGCCACTGCCATTTCTGTGCCGGAAGTGGCAGCTGTTATGCCATGATATGCCGTGATTGGGCCGTGATGAAAGACACTTCTCAGCTGATCACTTGTAGGTGGCAGAAGCAGAAGATGCCACCCGAGAACTCCTGGATTTGGAGGCATGATTCCGGCATGATGCAAGAGCAAGGAGTGGTGGGTATACTGAGTATGAGTTGGTTGGAAACCGTTTTCCCGTCTGAGAGAACAAGGTAGGCAGGTAGGCACTACGGAAATACTGGTTCAGCTAGACATAGCTAGACTAGTCAACACAATCAATGGTTTTGTCATCGACTTTGTATTCGGAACCACAGCGGGGAGTTGAGGCAAATATCAGCCACTTGGAGCAGCAAACCGTTTGGACCCTGGAAGTCAGCACCAGAACTGGTCTTGGATCAAAGATGAAACAAATGTCACCTGTATGGAACGAAGACATGTGATGCAAAATGGTCGGTTTGCCATTGGTATTGAGACGTACGGAGGGTACTTTGGAGATTTCCCATGCTTCGCGAGAATGACAAGATTGCTTTGTCAGAAAGGCTTCGCGCGAGAGCGAGATGTACGCAATGCAGCGCCGACGCTTGCGCCAACCGTCCGTAGTGCCCAGAGGTCTCCGAGAGGTCTCCGTTCTCATGTAATCTGCCATTGGCTTTGAGAAGAAGATAAGAAGATGCGATCTTTGATGATCTCATAGAAAGAAGTCGGCCATAGGACTAAGGTTTATGTATTGATTTTCTCATTGCAAATATTATCTGGCACTATTGGGAGAAAAGGTTGTTGCTTCCTGTTGCGACATTGAAGTTAGCAGTCTTGGCAATGTAGGCAGTCTAGGCGCTTCCCGTACAAGACATGCACCCAGACCTTTCAAGTCAGCTAAAGTCCTTGTAGAAAGTTTTCTCACCGAAGTTGACACGGCTGAGGTCACTAGCATGGGGCCCAGAAGCATGGCACAGAAGTGGACGCCGGTGAATGAAGGGTCCAATCTGTCGGCTGAGCACTTCCAATAGACGGAATCTTCTTGAAACCATATTGAATATATATATAATATAATATATAATATACCTGCTAAGCCTTAGAAACACCTATTGCTGTCCATAATCAAGAAACCCTTCTTTCACTACCCATGGTCAGGAATTGTTGTCCGGGACGTGTTTTACCGTAATTCTTTAAAATGGTCATGTTTGGGAATGTTTCTATATGTTTCTATAACCATGTTGTTAACCATGATATTAACACTGAAATACAAGCATAAATTCATGGATCAACTATATGATCAAATGGTCAATTTACATATATATGAGATATTCTTTGGATTTGCCCCTGGAACGTGCTCGGGTTATGCAACATACTAGGATGTATCACCATTGCTGTTTTCTTTCTTGATAAAATTCCATTGAGCTGATATAGATATCATCCATATATGCTATGATCCCACGGTTCATTCTCCACCAGAGGCCGGGTTGAGCCCAGGAAGGGCATCAGTGGCCTAGCCTTTTCATCCAGTAAGGCTCCAGGCAATCTCAACGCAGAACTCTTGGTTGGCCGTAAATCAAATCCATTGTGCATAGATTCTGTTGGGATAGGGATACAAAAGATCTATCTAACTAAGCAGGACTGGTTACATAAACAAAACATGCACTAATTACCAAAATGCACAGGCACGTATGCAGATCAGAATTGAAAGCATGGCCTGCGATGGAAAAGGTCAGGTAACCAGCAACATGTTCAAAATGACGCTTTGTGCTAAAGACTGCCTTTCTTCAACCACACTAGCAGTAGCCAGTAGCAAATCAAAATTACATAGGGAGCCTTCTAATTACTGCATGCAAATGTGGTGCCCGTTGCTGTGTGCAATGGCAAGCCAACATCCAGATCAAGAACAAACCTTGGTCGAGTACCACTGTCCTGTTTTGGGATGCATCTTTGGTCCAATTTTGGGATATGTTGGGATTTGATTTCTGTGAAACCTTTCTCACGCTGAGACCATGGATCAATCTTGTGGACACAGCTGAAAAGGTTACATCAGTCTATTCATGATTGATCGATAAAACATAGCAATGAAAACTTCCAAACAATTCCAAACGTCATACTATAAGTGATCCATGCAGGTGCAGCTAGAGGTGACACAGGCCAAGGCTCACATGTAGGAATTGTTCACCTCGCGCAGTCCTGCAACGCAGATCATTTTGTGGCTCTGGCATACGAGGGTATAGTGAGATGGATGTGGCAAAAGTTGCTTGCGTCCGGTTTGAAGGGGCTCCGCCCAAGCAGGGAGGAGCTTCAAGCAGGGATAGGTCACCCAATGAAATTCCTTCACCCAAAGCAGTTGTGGGATCATTTGCCCTTGATTGTGTTCCACGATTGTGGGATGATTCACCTGCAATCAGAGATCGAATCAGGGAGGGTGCTGGTCTCTTGATGCGATGCAACCCAACCAGTAGAAAGCCAGAGAAAGCTGACTACGTGGAAGCCTCAGTAGAGAACCTTAAACTCAACGCACCAGTTCTGAAACCTGTGCTTCAAGTGATGCAGAAGCATCTTTTGCAACTCCCATCGATTGAAGCCCTGAATGCTTCAATTGAAACGTTCTACATGCTGTGCAAAGCGACCAAGTCAGGGGACCAAATCTATCAAGATTGTTGGGGGATTAGACGGATGATTGGAAAAGCCAAAAAATTCATCTACCGTGCTTTCCCTCCTCAGGACGGTGTTTGTGAAAAAGAGACTGGGTGGACATATAATTTCTTGTGGTCTTAAATTATCAATACCATCAATACCTCACATGTTGAAAATATAGGGCTATGCATAATCTATGAGTACAGTCGGTATATAAGTTTATAGGCAAGTGTTTCTGCAGTTTGTTTTTTCTTCTTACACTGAAATCATGGGTTGCCCTGGTGTTATTTTGTGGCTACATGATCCTCCGGCCCTTTTCCCACGATCCTTTGCCCACCTCCCAAGTGTTGAAAGTGTCACACTTTCAATACTTGGCAGGTGTGCCAAGTCTGCCACATCGATGTTTGCAGGACCCAATCTTGAAAGACCTCGTCGAAGCAATGGGATTCAACACTAAGGCCGAGGCCTGTGGGTGAGTATATATGTGAGCAAAGACAGCTATATAAATCTAACATGCAGTATAAGTGGATGCATATAAAATTGAAACGTTTTGAATCAATCTGGAACTGCATGATTCAAAGTAATCTCATTGGAGTGTTGGGGAAGTGGTGTTGTATCAAATCATGAAACGGGGATCCCTGTTCTTTATAGAATCGAAAACCATATTGAAGTGCAATTGCATTTAATCTGAAACACTGTCCTTAAAACTGCACATCCCAAACGCAAACATTGAACCTGCGCTATAGCAATTCACAGGGTTGATTGGACTCTGGATTTTCTCATCCCCAATGGTTTGCTATATATGATCTAATGGGTAATTCCTGATTCACCCATAATTTTCAACAAGAGTGCACCATGATACTGACAATATTACCAAAACACCAAGATTGGAGGGGCAAGTTGCCCAAACCCATTTGCCTGTCAGGACTGGTGCCCCTTGAGTGCCCGTGCCTCTGGAGAGGAATCATCTGATTCTCAACCAACAGACTCAGAGCCTGTGGCAGATGGCTTGCCCCTGTTTGCTGATTCCCTTGGACCCGTACAAGATACTCAGGAACCAGATCTATTGAGTGAGCTTATGGGTGAATTGGAAAAACAACTGCCTGACCATCCTCTACCGCCAGTTGCCAGCCCTCAGATCCCAAGTCCGCCCAGGGACCGGACTATCATCGAGCAAAGTGCTGCATCCAAGCCTGTTGCGGAAGCAGATGTCAAACCACCGGTTGTTGGTATGGGGGCATCAGCGGCAGTAGCCACTCCGTGTCGTTCAGATTCCCTTCCACAAATGGACCCCAAACCAAGCGCGGCCACATCGGCCCAGGCAGGATTAACTTTATAGTATCAACATGACCCACCATGTAAATTGCTATATATAAATACCACCGGAATAGAAATGTGAATGAGTGATCGATCCCAACAACTTCAGGCATGTAGATCCAATTTATAAACCATGTAGACTCTTGGTATGGCTTTCTGACATGGTCATGTGGTATACATTACACTTTATATGTTTTCCTTTGTTCCCTGACAAGGATGTGGTGGACATTGTCTCTTCTGATGAGGAAGGCTCTTGTGACAAACCAGTTCTTCGAATTCCCGGGATGCCATCTTTGGACTTGAATACCCTGATCACTGCCATCCAGAGATTGATGGTTACAGATCAGCAGTCTTTTGTCGATATGTTTAGATTCAGATGTGAAATTTTGCTGTCACTACCCTCCTCATTGTTTTATAATATAAATTTCAGTTATGGGCATATATACTTAATCCTGAAGATTCATGGAGGCCCCCATGAACACATGCACAAATGTGCACCTTGTTGGCCCTTTTCATTCCATCTCCCAGGCAACCTGAACAAGGGCAACAAGAACCATCTGGTGATGGCGTGGAAGCTACCACGGATGAGAAGAAGAGTTTCTCGTATACCGATTGGTGCTAGCTGAAAGCTAATGAAAGCTATATAGTGTTGATTCTAAATGTTGCATGCATTTACCATATACATGACACTATAGTTCTCGATCATTCCAACCAGTTCACATTGGGTAACTATGAATTTCATTGAATTTCTACAATACTATAATATCATAATATCGATCATTGTTTTAACCTTTGGCGTTTCTTTCAAGAAAACCATTGCAGGTTTGGACCAACAATCGGGGACGGGTCCTATGTTGATTGTCTCAGATTCTTTGCTTCCCCCAGAGCCGGCCACACATTTCCAAGAGACCTTGGTGCCATGTAGCCCCGGTACATTTCTATCTACAGATGTTGCTGCTGCAACTTTACGGGATCTGGATCAACACGAGAAACGGACTCAGGAGCAGGTAGGGTTTCACAAAACCCCGTAAAGTTAAAACAAATTACAATGTTCTCACATGAGAGTGGTGCTTCCATTCAGATCCACTATAGTATATATACTCTTGATATATAATGCTCAAAACATAAAGTGTGATAATGTTTGTATTTTAGATCGATCTATATACCTGTGCCACAGGTGGAGGCCACTGGTGACGATGGTGTCAGCATCCCAGATCATGAGGTCGTGACTAGACGCAAACAGTTCCGTCTCAAAAAGGATCGGGCGGAGGCAAAGAGACAGAAGAAGGAAGAAAAGAAGATTGAGAAAAGCAAGAAGAAGGAAGAGAAAGAGGCCAAACGTGTAGCAAAGGAAGCAGAGAAGGCTGCCAAGGCAGCTAGTAAGAAGGCTGCCAAGTCAAGCACCAAACAGGCAGGTCGGAAGGCATCTGACAAGCTGAGTGAAAGGAAGGAGAAGCCATCTAAGAGTAGCTCTAGCAAAACGAAGCCAAAGAAGGAAGCAAGCAAACATGATGCCCAGGAAGAATTGACCCAAGATGTCAGCCCAGCCGTCAGCCGCCAGATGAAGCGTCTCAAGAAGTATAGCAAAGCACTTGGCTCACCCAGCAAAGGATCACAAAAAACAACTGAATCGGAAAAGATTGAGCAATCAGTTGATGACAACAACACTGATCCAAATGACAACTCTCATGAGGAGAAACATGCAGAACAAGAGAACATGACCGACCCAGACCCATCAACATGTCAAAAGGATGAAAAAGATGTACAGGCTGAACAGGCTATGGATCAACAAGCTGAGGAAAAACATGTGAAAGAAAAGAAATCCAGAAAGACTGCAGCGAAGTCCAAGGCTAAGCATGAAGATGGAGAAGCAGAACAGAAGAAAACAAGCAAGACGAAGAAAGAAAAGCCAGAAAAGGCTGGAGCCAAAGCAAAAGCCAAGCCTCGGGCTAGGAAGGCAAAGGCTGAGTCAGAGGAAGATGGCACGACTAAGAATGCAAGACCTGAGAAGACGACCAAGAAAAGAGCTTCCAAGCAGACTGAGAAGGATCCTGAGACAGCCAAGAAGACCAGGACTGTGAGGAGGACGAAGCAGACGGAGGTGGATGAATCTTTCCGCGACCAGGTTCTAGCGATGCTCAAAGAATGCGCAGCAACGCATTGCACACACCCCACTTGGAAGAGGATCAAAACCAAGGACGTTGATGTTGAGCCATACATGACTCGCAGTGCTTGTGGGATCAAGGTGGACAGAAGGTTCTTCACAAATGAGAAGGCCCAGGGCACAGGGAAAGGTCATGTGACCTACTTCAGTGGCAAAACCCACTGCCCATACAGCAACCAGGTTCTTGGTGGACTTTGGGTTTCTAGATTGCATTCATTAATATATATCATTATCATTGCGCACTTGAACTTATATATAGTTGCATGGTTTGTGTAATTGCCTGCTATATCTCCAGGTTCCATACCCCTGCTTACTAAATTAAATCGATATGTATATATTATTTTCGATTAAATTTGCTGGAATGATCTTTATAATCCTCATGTGGTTTTGATTTCCCATGCCCAGGTTAAAGAATGGGAGCGCATGGGCAAGCCTGATCCGCTTTGCGACCACATGGTCCACTACAGCAATGTCTTGAAGACCTCGCATGCCGCTGCGGTCAGTGAGTGGAACAGTCAGCCATCGGAGCAACACAGTTGATTTCTTTTTTGGGATGGCCACTCATGCTGATTCCATGGATCTACAATGATCGGTATCTCTATTTCAATGATGGACATGGCAATTGTCTTGGCTTGTAAAAGTCATTCCAATTGTATGGCAAATTAATCACATGTTTGCATGATTTATCGATCTTTGTTCTGGGAACTACTGGATTGCAATGAGTGGTCATGGGGTGTGGGATATGTTGACAACGCCATTCCCCATAGACCCTGAAGCTGCTTGGATGACTTCACGTTCTGGACCTTGTAATTTATACATACTATACAAAAACAATATACGCAAGCTGTGTGATGAATATACATGCATATAGCTTTGGGAGGGGGAGTGGATCGTTGTATAGATATCAAGGTGGCTGTGTGCTTTACCACTTTTAGCATTTCTGCCACACGCGCTATTGGCGTGACAATCTTCAAAGTGGACTCTCTTAGCGTTGCATGATCAAATGATCCTTGCAAAGGCAGTTCACATGATCTCATTCCGCTAACAATGTGCAATCCATGTCGAGAAAAATGAAATGGACAGTGGGGCTTGTTATCGATCCATATATCACTTTTAGCATGTTTCTTTTGTGGCATCAACATCACTCAACAAGAAAACACGATCGATCAATATTTTTTTTTGGGTTTCCTGCCAGCCCTTTCCTTGGGTTTCCTGCCAGGTGCATTCATAAATGCCTCGGCCAAAGGTCCGGAAACCCATTAAAGGGAATCGAAATTCCTTGAGGAATGGTGCAAAGCCAAAGTTTCCACAAGGCTGCTTTGGCTCGCTTTGGGGGTTCATGGATCTTGGTCCAGTAAAACAAAATATGATCAAAAATGGGATTGAACTTATAAGTGATCGATATATCGAAGAAGGGTTAATGCATCCAAATTACATGATTCATGTGGAATTAAATTGATCGACGGGAGTTTACCCTTGCAGTCATTAGACTGATCTATGCATGCATGTTCACTTCAGGCAACTCCATGCAGTTTGGCACAAAGACATGGTGATGTGAAACACGCATTCCAGTTGATAAAAGCGGATGAAAACAGTTGGATCATTTGGGCTAGCTTCCACCATTCCTTGTTCCTTGGTGTACCTTTCTTTTTAAAGGAAGCTTTTGGGTTAAAGCGTTTCCTGGAGCCATGGTGACTGGCAGAAACATCATTGGCACTGTAGTGTCACGGCTTGTGGCAATGCAAGTCCCCAAGGTTACTTGGCTGCATGCATAATTCCACTCAGTTGACAGAATTTAGCCTGAACTGAACTATATAGTTCTCAATTGAATCGGTATGACATCAATGATGTATCATGCCTCTATCAAGCATCGATCTATTTATGGATCGGTACACAATTTCCAGATCGATCAAATGGCTCATTGGCTACAAAATGAGGTCTTCATAACATTGGTCGTGATGGTGGCGCTCAGTGAAAATCTTCCGCAATTTGCAGAGGACCGAAATCATGTATAATCGATGATGCATTATATGATCGATAATTCATGTTGTATCCCCAACTCTTCGTGTGAATTTAGAATTATATATGGTAATTCCCTTGGTTGATTTTATGGACGCATGCACTGATCAGGAATAGTATGCCCATAGCCCAGTATAGGGTTCCCCACCAAGAGCTCTGGACACTTGCAGGAGTTGTCCTTTGTGGAGTTTTTTGCGGGTGACAATCAGGTTTGGCAATGTGTCCATGCAGAGGGTATATCTGCGGCTAAGGTTGACATCAGGTACATTCAGGGTGGATCGCAGCAGAATCCAATGGACATAAATACAAATGCCGGATTGGCGTTCCGTAGCTGCCTTTCTTTTCATTTTTTCAGGGTATGAATTATATTCAAAAATCATGTATATATATTGGAGACACAAAATAGTTGGGTTCAGATTTTTCATTGGAGTGCCCTTATATTGATCGATTTGCTCTATGGGGGTAAACCACATGAGGGTTTTAAACATGCATTTAACATATAGCTAAGGCTGTATATTCACATGCTGCTATCGTGCCGGGTTGACAACTTTGTAACGGTGTGGGCAGTGGTGTGCTCCAGCTGGGTTCGGATGAACGCATATACATCCCAGCGCTCTGTGCTACTTCCAGAAGGTGATGATGACAAGCACTATATCGCTATGGCCAACTGCATGACGTCCAGGACTCCTCACTGTAATTTTAGAAAATCTTGTAGGATTGTTTGATCCATGAGGGAAGATTACAATTTTTGTCAAAATCGTGGGTGGAAACCAAACATGAACAAACGAATTCAGGTCTATCCTCCTCATCGCTTTGACGATAGCCTGTGGAGGGTCATACATGCTAGAGCAACCACGATCCTCGATCATGCGTGAGTACTTTCGCTTTCAATGGTTGGCCAAGCTTACCAGAGTTCCCTGGCTTTTTATAAATAATAATAATAATATTTTTTTTCTGGGTCTGATTGACGGTTCCGGTTTGAAACTATAGATTCCAAAAAGGTATGGCCACGGAATAGTTTATATTTCAATTGTTTAACCAGCACATGAAACCAAGAGTCATCAAGAGTCAGTTTTAAGATATCGAGTTCGATTGCATGCGAGTATACGGCCCATACGGAACCAATCCTTGTAAAGAACAACCATGCAATTGAATTAATATATATACCCTGCATGACCAATGCATGCCCAAACCTTTCTCAAGTACCCCAGCCTTTCTCAGGTATACGAAGTGAAGTGGTGGATGGGCCACTATGGAGCATCCACGCCCAAACCTGAAAAGTGCTGGTGTAACAACCGGGCCTTCCAGTGGCTGGATAGAGGCAAATTTCACCGTGACACTATCGTACCCGAAAAGAACAAGGTGGTCACTGTCAGAAAGACTATTAGCAAGACTGGCAAAGCTCAATACACGGGGACTTCCCAACTCAAACAGACTCAGTCCATACCTCAATTATTGATTTTGCAGTGAATGGATTTTAATATACATGGATCATAACTGTCGAGATCAGGATTCTCTGCAAACAATTTATCCTTTTTTATTTTTGGCCCAGGAGTTATCCCCGTGGATTTGGCGAAGCTATCCGAGAGCTCTTCCCACGCTTGGTGAATGGTGCAGAGGGGTGCCCAAAGGTTGATCGCGATCTAATGGGTTGGGTGGCGCTTGAGCAACAACCATTTAGTACTTGGCTTGAAGCCAACTTGATTCCAGTCTTCCGCTACTTGAGGGGCAACAAACATTTGATGTTACATGAAGTGTGGGCTGATGCTTTTCCCCGTAGTTTTGAGATACTCAATTCCATCGAGAGACGAAGAGAGTCCTCTGAGCACGTTCAGAGGGTAGAAGCCTAGGATGCCCATAGGAAAATGGTGCAGGTTGAACACGCCAGTCCAAATCTTCTCAACCACTGATGATTTTGAAGTTAAATGAAGTTAACTTGATGAGAACTTTAGTATAAACTTTGCATTCCGTATGAAACCTGTTTGAACATATCTGAAATCAGCACTGTTGGAATCAAAAACATTCAAAACTGTTTGTAGCTATATTTTTTGCAAAAAAAAGGGATCCGTAATTGGACGTGAATAACCATTATATGGACATGAAAACACGTAAACCGTACCCATTACGTATGGATTACGTTGGAATTACGTACTCATTACATACCCATTACGTTAGACTTGCGCAAAAATTACGCAATATTTACGTAAAAAAACAGATTTTTTGGGGGTTGTTTTTGGGGTGTATTGATTATGTTCAAAAATCATCTGGACTGATCAATGTTTTTTCAAAAATACACATGTCACAACAGATTTTGTATTTGGATTGGGGTGTTGCGCCTGCCTTTTGTGGAATCTGATTTACTGCGGTGATCACCGTGGTTTGACCCATGGTGAACGACTATGAAGCTGCACGAAATGGCTTCATAAAATGTGAGCTGGGCGTGGAAACCACTGCCATGTAAACAAAAACCTCTATTCTCCTCAGATTTCAGTTGTAATTGGTGATCAATCTGCATCAATCAGAAAGCACATGGTGGAAGCTGTCAATGTGTGTGAATGGATTTATGATCTTGGATTGAAAATCATAGCCATTTGGTATCAGCTGGTTCTAGGTCTGCTGTAGGTTTGCCGGGATGTCCAGGGACTCCACGGTAACTTCTTTGCCGGAAGCTGGTTGGAGTTGCCAAACCTTGGAGGAAGGCATCAACATTGCAGCCAGAGCTGCCGGCCTTTCCCTCAAAACCCGAGACTACACTGAGGCTTGGGGAGTTCGCAGTCATATACGGCAAACAACAATTGTTAATAAAGGAATGTCACTATATATACATTGCCCTGGGGATAAGATACGCTGCCCTTTTTCAGGTGGCCAAAGCAATTGCGCAAGTGATGCAGAACCAATCCAAGGTTATTTGGATGCAAGTCACATGCAGGTGAAATTCTCTTCAATTAACATTTGTGGATATGTGTTATTCAAGAATGCAAACCTTAAGGATACAGCAATAAAATGGGATATAGAAGATGTTAATTTCATATATATAAATATATATGATCTATATACATAAGTTTCACGCAGTAACGGATTGAAATTGCAATGTGTTATTGAATCTAAGTTTCCTGGCCAACGACAGCTTGAGGTTCCTGACCTCCCACAAGTCCGAGTCAAAATGGAGAACCTGGAGCCACCTGCGCCGGCTGCCGACCCAGAGGCAAATGTTGCGGGGGAAGCATCTTGGATTCTTTGGGCGGCAACAGTGGAAATGGAGCTGGTGCCAACAAAATAGAACAAGCTTTGGTATATCGATCCTTTATAATGCTTTTGATGTCATTTCATGCCGTTATGCCATGATGAAGTGAACCCACTCATATATATACTTAGGCGGCTTCTACTACCACTGCATCCCCAACTGCTGACACAATTCCAGCTGTTTCTTGGCTAGTGGTTTATTGATCTTCGATCCTTTTATCAATACACCTTTTGGTACTTAGGACTTGGGTTCTCCAACTTTTGCAGTCCCTCGCGCCAGCCCACCTGCATCTGCCCAGAAGCTCAGCCTGACCCCGGAACAGGCATGATGACATTTAAAATGCATGCATGTAGTGTTCAATCAATCAAAAGAACAAACTTTGATATACAGGCTGACAACTCTGTCAACCGAGAGTTGGAGAGGAAGAACAGCGAGCTGATGGAAAAGATTGCCAGGTTGGAGAGAGCCTATAGCCAAAAGGAGAAGGAATCAGTCATCAAAGGGAATGAAACAGTTCGTTTGGAAGGGATGCTCAACACAGTGATGGATCGTTTTGAAAAGTTGGAAAGCTCATTGGCCAACAAAGAAGTTCCAGCCAGTAGTGTTGGGAAAGAAACCGTAGCCAAGGGAAAGGTTCCAAATCCAAATCGCAATCCGGAGTTTCCTGAGCAAGAGCGAAGTGAATCAGAGAGCGACGGCGAAGAGGACTACATTCAGACAGCTGATGGAACCAAGGTTACTTTGATCGATCTATATTAAGTTGATGTCACAATGTTACAAGACTTCCATGTTTCCGATGTCCATTCATGAGTAAACATGTCAAAAACCATGCTGTGAACTTCCAGTACTTTCAACATGCACATTATCCACATTGACCATGCACGATTGTATACGATTGTATACCATACTAAGGTTCACATGACCATGGATGCCCTGAAGATGAGGGTAAGGAGACTATGTGAGAAAAAACCTTCAGGGCGGCTTCAAGTCCCGGAGGAAATCGCAGCCCAATGGAAGCAGGGAGGGGAAGCAAGGGAGACTTTGGAGATGGCTCTCCTAGAGTCTCTTTCGAAAAATGGGTTGGACCGTTCCAACTATAAGAAAGTCAAGGCTAGGCCAAAAACATGCAAAAACATAAAAGGAGCATTATGTGCAGTATATATAGTATGCATAATTTAATAGTATTATCTCAGATTAGTTCAACCATCGTAAAATTGTAAAACAACTTGACCTGTTGATCCATCTGCCCCTTGCGCCTCAGACAGACTTTGTGACGAAATGCCGGGTGGTTCGAGAGCGCCTTGAGAGCAAGGAACAGGAGCTTCATGGCAAGTGGATGACAGAGGAAAAGATGAAGAAGTCTGGTCTTTGGAGTGTACAAAGCGTCAAACAAATCGTCAAGTACTGCAAGAGATTCCCTGAAAGTTTGGTGAGGCCATGTTGTGGGCATATCCTGGAATAGTGCAATGTACTTTATCTTTATATAATCATCGATGGATGCCAACCTGCATGAGTGCCAATCCTAACGAGTGCAACCAAAAGTTTGTCAACCGCCCGCCATGCAGGCAATGGCAATACAATGACAAGGTGGACGAGTACTACGTCGTGACCGAGGACAGCACCCTGCATAAGAAAGCCGACCAACTCCGTGACATTGAGGAGACTGACCTTGGGGAATCTTGGTTATCACACTTTAGATCGACCCCTGTGTATATATGAAAGGCCTTTGGTTGCTTCATCATGCAAGATAATTTCATTGTCATCCCTATATGAGACCCAATTTTTCGAAAGATCTTCCTGGGTTCATGGTTTAAGTTCCATGCGTGCACATAGTTGAGGAAAAAACGTCGAAAGATGAACCTGCGCGGCTGAAAGCTGACTTGGTGAAAATTCCCAACCCGCAGCCGGCCCCAGAGGTCGTGGGATCCCAGGACTGGTCTGCATTGTAAATTGCGGGTATTCAAAATCAAAGTGGTGCAAATACTAAATCAGAATCATCATGCATGATACAACACTTTTGTGATTTTTGTGAAATTATAGAACTCACAGGTTTTGACAATTCAATTCACATCGATCCCTGTTTCTCCCCTGGCCAGCCCGTGGTGGACTTGGAAGCGTACATGTCAAGTCTTGAGAAGAAACAACAGAGTCTTCAGAAGATGCTGGGGGTGCTTTCTTCCAAATCTGAAGAAGCAGTTCTCAAAAGGTTTTTTGATTGCATTGGGTATTGTAACATTGATCTTAAAATCTTAAACCAACAAATTTAAGAAAATCAATACTGCTACTTGCCCGTACTATCCTGCATATCTCAGGCTTCATGATGATTTGGTGCCCCTGGACTCCCAGATGACTACCAGCTATGGCAAGTTGGCTGAGCACTTGGTGGAACTCAAGATGGACCATGATGAGGGTAAGAATAAGAGCCCACGGCTCGCTGCGTTGCTTGTTCATGAAAAATATATATAACTGTGTTGGTCTTCATTAATACCATATATTGGCCAGAATACCCATCATATGTCACGAATGTATCCTGAAGTATTTTCATTAATTCAAAAAGCCAAACACGGGGGGCCGTTTTTGCTGCATTTCATGGATGGTGATGGCACTGCTGCCGATGATGCCCAACAATGGCTTGAAGAACTTCTGGCTTACAACCGACAGGCCCCTGTTAAAACCATGAAAGCTATATTGATCATGTTGTTTACCCTTGGCAGCGAATCATGAACAATGGACTTGAATCATGGTCAATTGAATCATATTTTCGTGGTTGTTTACCATTAACCTTGAATCATATTTTGAAATTCCTGCGCCTTGACAGGCCAGCATCATCGCTTCTCCAGCCTCTAGCGCATGCCAGCGAGGTGCATGGGTACAGTATATATCGATTCATGCGTGTGAATCCTTGGTACATTAAATCATATTAAAAAATGAATTGACATATCTATCCTGTGAAGTAGGTGGCCCATATAGTAAAAAATATAACATCACTTGGCACTCCCGTGCAGACCTCCATCCTCGCAGAGGGCCTCACTGGACACACGTCCTGGAGGATGCAACGGTGGCACTGGAGAGAACTCAGCGGTGTTTTGAGGATATCGAGTGATTGCATGTTGGACTACGACCTTCCAAGAAAAAAGGGTATGTTAGCGGGTGGTATCATGAAGCACTGCCATGAAGCTGTTGATAGACTGCTTCAAAGCCAAATGCCGTGTATCTTCAAGATAGGATATACCCACGATGCGTCATGGAGATTCAACAACAAGATGTACGGATACAAATTTGAGTCTGCCAAGTGGTCCAAACTGGTTGTGCTCTACGCAGCAGCGGAACCAATTTCAGCTGCTTTTGTCGAAGCTGCCCTGATTCAAAGACATAAGGGACTCTTGAATGCATATATCAGTTCATTGAATTCAAATCAATTAAAAACACCAATAAAATAGATATGTCAATTGTTTGTTGGCAACTGTTTCAATTATTTCCATCAAACCGGGTTATTCCTTGCTTTGCTCAGGACAATCTGGCTGCAGAAACGTCAAGGATGGAGGGGATTCCGTACAGTCTGGTCTTGATGATCAGCCTGGACCGTTCATGGTATATATGGTGTACCGATCATTTAAACATGCACCACATCATAAGAGATGTTGACTGTGTGACGTGCCTGTCGCATATCATGTGAAATGGGGAAAAATGTGCGCATGGCTAGCCATTGATCTTTTGATACGGAATGCAGTGCAAGGTTTTTCAAATTAACATGAATCCTGAAAAATGTTTTTCTCAATGTTTATGTAGCCAAGGTTGCTGGATGAAATCGTTGATGAAAAGAATGCAGTTCGCAAACAGTGGCTTGAATTCATACCAGTTGTCTTTGATCCACCATACTGTCAGTAAAATCTCCCTTGATCAATAAGGTGCTCTGCGTTGATTCCCTTGGAGTCCCGCTACAGGCTGGATCAATTCAAATTCATTGGTATAGAATCTTGATCATTCTCAAAGTGGATATAGTTGGAATCAAATTGGGTATATATGTTAGCAACTATGTCGATCTGTACAGGCTGGTGGCCAAAGACTACCAGTTGGACACCATCACCACGACCAAGGGAAAACCTAAGGGAGGCAAGAAGCCAAAGGGCTCGCCATCTGCATCATCTAAGTCAACCAAGGGATCCAAAGGATCCAAGGGAACCATTCGATCCAAAGGATCCAAGGGTGCCCAACCAAAAAAAACCAAGAGGGTCAACAGAAAGGCCCAGTCAACAGAAACCAGCGAGCCCAGCAATCCTGCAGAGCCCAAGGCCAGAAAGAAGGCCAAAAAGGCCTGAGTGGGCCAATGCTCCATGGAAGTGGAAATCTATAGTTTTTCTTAACATGCTATTGAGATCATATACCCATCAAACCTCACTTCAATTTTGGATTTGTTTGATTCTCAAGGATTGATCTATATATTTCTGGGCCCTCTATTTTGGGGTATGCCGCCATGTGATGAACACATGGATCAGTTCCGGATGTATCATTACATCGATATGGGAAGGGCCAACTTGATGCATCGATGCTGTGGACTACCACAGGCTTTGCTGGCCAGTGAAAAGCGGTGAAAAAAAGTTGGTTCACTCAGGTTACCAAGTTTCCCATCAATCAAATTTAGCCAATATTGATATGTTTGATTGTCAATAGGCATACACAAAATTTTGAGACCCATGGTTCCATTTTTGCAGGGCACCCCTTCAAATGATTTCTTGGGTTGACATCCAATCCACAGAATGCCAGGTCCGTCACACAAGGCACGCCATCTGGCATGGAAGTATGGCCGTGGAGCATCTTGCAAGAATGCTATTGAAAACATTCATGGGGAAGCAATGATATCCACAACTGTTTGGTTTATTTTTTTTGTGTGCTCTCATGCATGTGCTCTACAATGTTGCAACTTGCCATCCATCAACCGGAGATCCATGTAGGTTAAATGTCGACACTACCATTCATGTGGTATACATTTTACAGTAATATGTTGAATGCATGTGAACATACATCATTGGTGCACTATTCCTGTCATCCTATGTAGATCTATATATATTTGACATTCCCATCACTTGGTCTTTTAAAGCCTATCATATCGATATTTGCCCAATGCAGCTGTCCCAGGAAAAATGTTGCGAGCTCATCGACTTTGCCGCTGCTGAGCTGAGGGATGTCAACGATGGGCGGTCGGAGATGACATGCCCTGTGCTAAATGCTCTAGCTGTGGCTGACCGTTGCAAGGCAGACCCTAGGATGCTATGAACCATTTTTTTATATATGGTTATCTCCAAAGGGGTTTAGCTCTGTGTGGGAAAAAATCAAAATCATGTTGTGTGTATACACCAGCAACAATTAAGGAGAAAGCAGTTACTGCAGTGTTTGCGAAGCATGGTTTCTACTACCCTGTAGAGGTGACCGTGGAAACTGACCCACCTCTGGAAAAATTCCCATGGATAAAGCCATCAAAGTTTCTGGAAGCAATGGCAAAGATGAATGATTTACATCATCTCCTAGGAGGAGTCTCACTTCAAAACGCTGAACGAAGATTGATAGGTTTCTGGACCAAATATCGACGTTTGTTTCCACAACATGACCTGTGGGCAGAAGTAGATAGTGGCAGGACGCCACTTTCCTGTTGCTTACCTTTATTTCTGCACGGTGACGAGGGCGTCACATACCGAAAAGATGGACTCCTTGTTCTATCATTTCAAGGTGTGTTTGGTTGTGGGTCGAGCAAGTCAAAGACCAACCCTGCAGAGCACTACAAAGCCACGAACGAAGGGATACCCTTGAACTTTTTGAAGACAGGGTTTCAAACGCGCATTTTGATTTGCGTGTGCCCTAAGGAGCGGACTTACAAAAAAACACATGGCACTAACATGCATGACATATTTGTGAACAAGTACAATATATAGTGAATAATAAGTGCATGCATATATGTGATATTTTACAGACATTCAACCCCAATTAAGATGAAACAACATTATATATTTTTGACTATGCACCTTTGTTTGTGTGAATCTGATCCCTGTGCAGGAATGCTACGCTGAAGACAAGAGGGTCTGGAACGCAATTTTTGAGCGTGTGGTGCAGGACCTTGCGATGGCCCAACGGGAAGGGATTCCTTTGGGACATGGGAGTGACCAAAGGGTGTATCCCATTATCTTGGGGAACAAGGGCGACTGGTCATACTTGGACACCTGGCGATGATCGACTATTTTGTTTTCCCAATGTTGCACGGATCCATGATATGATAAGATTTGGGGATGGCCTCTGATAGAGAATTAAGGGAAACTGTATATGCAAGCAAGGGCTATAGTTTTCACTAATTGTTTTCATGTGCACTTGTTTGACCTGAACCATCAACAAAAGACTAAAAGTCAATCCTCGTTTTGATTTCAAATCAATCTTCTAAGGTAGGGAGTGGAAATTTGGAGCGTTCGTATCGACGAGCGCCCAAAGCAGCTGGAGAACAAGACGAAGGTCAAGAGGGTGGTGGGATCTGCCACTTGTGCACATGTGGCCAGGGAACCGTTTGGGAAAATTTGCAACTCAGTTTTGCAAAGGCCTTGAGTCCTGTTTGTATATGTTTCGTTTTATAGTGCGTGCTTTTAACCTGCCTAGTACAGAACAACCAAATATATAGGATCGATTGGCACGGATTTTTTATAGGCTTTTTACTGGCATTTGTGAGGAAAGAAGCCGAAGCTGCTATGGACCTCTCGTTCCAAGTTGAACTACCGGTGCCGTGGACCAGGGAGAGCGCATTGACGCGAGAGCTCTTCATGGACAGGTCTGTGAATGGGAAATCGAGGTTTTACCTTGTCGACCCCTGGCATACGATACATCTTGGAGTTGGGAAAACTTGGGTGGCCTGTGGTGTCATGATGTTACAACACCGTGTGCTGCATGAAAGTTCCATGGACTTGCGAATAGAAAGAATTGGGGTTGCCTACAAGGAGTTCTGTCGAAGATCAAAACTTGATCCCATCATCAGACGGATTGAGATCCGTACATTTGGGACTACGACCGACCCAAATGGTGCTTGGAGCAAGGCTGCAGTGACAAGCAATTTCATGATGTTTTTGGAAGACTTCTGCAAACAACATGCTGATGCGATCCAAGAAGTTGAGCATCTACGAATTTTTGTTTCTTGTATTTAGACTTTGGATTGCGCGTGGTGCACATGTTAAAAGACCGTTTTCACATTATGCCTATCAATCTTTTTATTCACTCGACACCTTAGTTGTCTATAGTGCTGTGTCTGGGAGAAAAAAACACATTGTGAACCATGGCCTGGGGCGTTTTTCTAAGGCTGCTGCGACAGAAAAGCTGAACTACTTCATGCGTACGATTTACGCGAGCGATGTGATGCTGGAAAAGTCGCTGGGATTGGAATTGAGCAAAGCTCTTCACTACTTTGTTCGGGCATACTTGTACTTGGCCCACTTGGCGAATAGGAATGGCACTGCTCACTTCGCTTTATATCCCAAGTTACACTCCCTCCACGAGATATCACATTTGCTCCGGCGGCAAGCTCAACTTGCTGACTTTGTGATGAACCCAGCTTGTCACAGTTGCAGTTTGGATGAAGACTTTATTGGTAGAACGGCATGCATTAGCAGAACAGTTTCACCACGGATCATTGCCAAGCGAACGCTGGAGCGTTATCTTGTCCACATTCAGTCAGCGTGGACGCGGGTTGGCGATGGACAAGAGGGGGAGTGAAAAGTGTGGAACAATGGAAGCAGGGGTTGGATGTCTCTACCATGCATATACCATGCATATACCATGCATATACCATGCATATACCATGCAAATACCATGCAAATACCATTCAAATACCATTCAAATACCATGCAAATACCATATACAGAATGCAAGAACCCAAGGTATATAGCAATATAGGACAATATGCAGGTTATATCAGCATATGCAGCATGGACGTGAAATACCGTAGGCCACAAGATGTGGACGTGAATCTATTTGATGGATGTGATTTATAGTAAAATTGGGAGAAAGTTAACTTTCTGGATGGTGGCTAGGAATTGGGATCCACAGGGTCTAGCAGGTATATATATATATGAATCATATGCATTTGGAAAAATTAGAAATTCATACTGAATGATATTGACAATGACATACAATTTTCCATACACATTGACTTTGATATTTCTTCATTCACTTCGCAACTTCGTTTGGGATGTTTTTCAGATGTGCACACTGAGGGTGGATCCCGAACACCTCAGAGACAACCGCCTCGAGGCCGAGAGGCGTGGCTTCCCCAAAAACAGCAACCGGGGATGCCACAGGTGGAACTGATGGTAACTGATGGTAACTGATGGTGATATAATGTCAACTAATATGTCAACATATGTTAATCACAAACATGTTATAAACCAATGTTATAAACCAATGTTACCAATCATAAATCGATCATCCAAGTGTTGCAGTGTGTCTTTGATATTTTCGTCAGGAGCCGGACCCAGCTACTGCAGCTGATCGTCTCGCACTACAGGTGGGCTATCAGCGGCTATCAACCCATCCGAACCCCAAACGTGGTAGACCTGGTCGACCAAACGTGTTTCACAACTCACAGCTGATCCCATGGATTTGTGTCAGGCCACTGAGGAGCGTGTTGCTGAAGGCGAAGATTGAGAAATTGAGAAGTTGAAGATTTATAAGATGGTATAATATATTATAATATTATATATATATATCATGATATGATATAATATTATGTATCATATATGATATTATATGATGATATTTAAATCGTGCAAACCTCAGCAAAAGCCAGCATTTTGAACGTCTAGGCATTTTTCCATAACTTTTGGACATGTTGGATTTGAGTGCTTCGAGGATCGAGGCAAATTAGGCCGACAGCGGAAAGGCGACGAGATTTGTCGCTGTGCCATTCTCCTTGAATTCCATGGGAGGCCGACGCCGGGAGCAGGCACAGTGGAGATCCCGGAGCCTTGCAACGATCAGACTTGAAACTGCAAGAAACATCAAGAAACAGCAGCTCAAGAGCTGCAGAATTGGAACTTTGTGAACTTTGTGCTGCAACACGTCCATTTGTTCTAAACCATTTCACTTTCACTACCACCTATAATTTCATATAATTTCCACTAGTTACTGTATTACTGTTCAAGTCCGGAGTCACTTCAGGAGCAATCTTTATAAGTGGAATGCCGGAATGCCACTCCTTTTGCTTTTCGAAAATGCTGGTTTTCTTCTCCTTTTTAGCAAAAGGGTCGGAAGCTGCTCTGCTTTCGTTTTTCAACTTGTTTGAACAGTGTTGAAACCACCTGAAGGCACTGCGTGACAAGCTGCAAAGGGTTTGGGCTTCTCAGGACGCAACTTGGGCAGAAAGAGATGAAACATGATGAAACATCAACCATCAACCAAACATATCTAGAATGATGCTCATGACGCTCATGAACTATGTGCCTTGGTGTGCCTTGGAATTCGCAGCTGTTCCCCAAACACCCCAAGGCACCAGGCGCGCGAAGAGAAATCAGTGATGGCGAGGAGAGAATTCCAGGGCTGAGGGACCGGTCGCCCTCAGTCTGAAAGCATTCGCACCTGAATGGCGTCTCACTTTACGGGCATAGTTGTGCAATGTTGTGCACATGTCTTAGTAAAGACTTCCAAGTTACATCAACACTATAAACACATCTTGGAACTCTCATTTGCCGCAGTTTGCAATGTACATCACCGGATTCTCAGAACTCAACATAGCTGTGTCCTAGATGTCCTAAGAATCCCGAGGGGATTTAACAATTGTAACATTTATGAAATTACATTGCTGTAAACCGAGTCTGACTCCGTGATCCTTGGAGGAACTCAAAATGTGACATGATATGATTGTGACTGATTGTGTTTCAATGTGTTTCCTATACATTTCCTCATGACATTTCCTGAATTTTCCTGAGATTTCGGTGATTTCGGTGGAGGACCTGCGCGAGCGCAGCGCGGAGGTCTGGGCGCAGTGCCGCGCCTTGGCCACGGAGCTGGGCGAAGCGGAGGCCGCGTTGGCCCGGCGCCAGGCGGAGGAGTGCCTCGGAGAACTTCCACCGTGGACGTTGGACAATTCAGGGTTTTGACGATTAGAAAAGGAGCTTGAGTTTAAATATGTTTAAATAGCTTTTGATTATGACTTGATAACTCTGTGATTGCTCAACTTTCATGACAATGATGATTACTATAAATATTTATGATAGATACAACATCAACAAATACAGGGAGCTGGATGAATGGCCAGTGGCCAGGGATGAAACAACGTGAAGATTTTGGGAAGAGGCGGTTATTTTGGTAACGTCTCATGCGAACAAAGAAAGCGGGTGCAACTTCGGTCAATCTCAGGTTCACAACTCTCAGTTGGAAATTGCCAAGAGGCATGGTCCGGCATGGTCCGGCATGGTCCGTCTTGGCGCTGAGGCGATTCTCGGGCAAGGAAGTGGTGGACGTCTTAAAGGAGAAGTTGAAGGCTGGACGCGGGACACCGCTGTGAACAGCTCCGTGTTGTAACCGTCAGGCCGCTCTCGCGCAAGAAGACAAGAACGTTGAGGAATTAGCCCAAGTGCCGGGTCCTCAGGTCCTCGGAAATGTCACGCAATGGTACTGACAGGACAAAACCTCGCGTCGGAAACTATGCGCGCGTCAGAAACTACGAATCAAAAACTAAAACCCGCGCGTCAGAAACTATGTTGACATGAGATATTACCTTCAACATCCTTCAACTTATCTCCATGCCGGATCAAATCCGCCACCCCCTCTGACCACTATGCTAACAGTAAATGCCTGTAGGAGAAGTGGAAGGGGCTTCTTGCCAGGGTAGAAACACTGGCAACAACCTTCTGCTGAGGCGAAGCGAAACAGCGAAGCACCTGGCTGCAGAGACTGAACTCCAGAAAACTGGGAAGGCCATGGAAAGCTGCACCCTGAGATTTTTCCATACCATCCATTCATATCTTTTTGAATATCTCATCATATTTAATCATAGTTCATCATGTTTCATCATTAACATGAGAGAATATGAAATCTGATGAAATCTAATTTAATTTAATTTAATGCTATAATGTACTTTACCTACTTTTGCCATTGATGTCTTCACCTTGACACATGTCTCCTGATCGAACACACGTGTTCTTGGCTGGGTAATGTTTACTCTGTTCTGAAAGAGGAACTACCCTCTGGTAAACTAACATAGCTATGGAAAATCACCCTTTTTAATGGGAAAATCCACTATAAATGGTCATTTTCAATAGCTATGTTAAATTACCAGAGGAACCATTTTTTCCATCCGGCCATCGATGTTTCGGATTGTGACTTGAGACTTGTGACACGATGGACACGATGGACACGGATAGATGCGATGCCAGGGCGAGGAGGGCAGAGGTTGGTTCCCCAGCTTGATTCCAAGCTGGTTCATGGCCTGGTCACTCAGATCGATTTCCCGCAGTCGGTTGGAGGGAACCGGGGGAACCGGGGGAACCGGGGGAACCCTTCAAGCAGTGCTGATTGAACTGCGGCAATTTCTTATGTTTCTTTGGCTCAAATGCACTTGGCATAGCCATCTTCAAACAGCAAACCATTTCCAAGTTCGTTTTCGTTATTTTCCTATTTCTTAAACATGGTTTACTCGTCAGTGAGACATCTGCCCACCGGCTGAGGGCTCATCCGAAGGACTGGGTAGAAGAGCATCATGGAGCTCATAGCATATCGATGCATGGGATGCCTTCAAAAGATCCAGCAAAGTTTGATTGCATCACGTCAGAGGGAAATGTTTATTGACCCATAGACTACCC
The DNA here is from genome assembly GCA_947184155.2 of Cladocopium goreaui. NCBI lineage: Eukaryota > Dinophyceae > Suessiales > Symbiodiniaceae > Cladocopium > Cladocopium goreaui. The sequence continues at coordinate 98,875 of CAMXCT020003669.1, read as the reverse complement.
ATAGAGTGAACGTCGTTAGTATGTCGTTAGTATGTCGTTAGTATGTCGTTAGTATGTCGTTAGTATGTCGTTAGTGTCGTTAGTCTCAGGGTTTCCACAGATCTACATGGCTCTTTGGAGGAGAACCAGGTGCTGTGGTGGCCACTTGAGACCTTGTCAACAGCCATGCCAATGCAGAAATGCAGTAGAAGCGCGGTGTCGGCCAGTGCTTTTAGAAGAAGAAATGAAAGAATTGGTTAAGGCTTCCAGATATTCTTCAACCATCTTCAACCTAATTTGCGCGCTTCCCCTTTCGAGCTACAAGCACAAGCCGGTTCTCGCGAGGTTTAGAAGTGACAGCTGCACAAAGTTTGCAGTGCCCGGCGTTGGTGAAAAAACAGACCAGCAAAGAAGGACCTGATGCGCTGACATTGCGCTGACATCGAGGAACGCTACATTCATTTTTTTTTGTGTTGGCTATACAAACAGCTGCCTCGCTTGATCTCGCTTCTGGGCTCAGATGACGGTGAAATCACCTTCATCTTCAAAATACGTCATCAGTAGATCCAAACACATTCCAAGCACCGACAAGGCACCGACAACTCAGACTTCATATTGAATGATCAACATTTTTTTGAACAGAACTCGTACAACTTCGTGCACATATTTCAAAGTCTACACTGAAAGACAAGTATTTAAGGGCTAACGCCCCCTGCCGCCGACCCCTGGAAAAGAACGCGAAGAAGCGGAGGACATCGTGACCGAGGACCGGATAGGGATCATTAGTCTCCTGCACAGGGAGCAGAGCCCTGAATAGGGGCCATATATATATATATAAACTCCTGAACAGGGAGGGCCTCGCAGAGAGGCATTTATGGGGAGATCTGGGGAGTAGTGTGGCATATAGTGTATGTGTCTCTGTGTGTGTGTGTGGGTGTGTATGTGGGCGTGTGTGTGTGTGTGGGTGTGTGTGTGGGTGTGTATGTGGGCGTATGTGCGTGTGTGTCGGGAATGCAAAACCAGCCAATGGCAGGTGGCCAAGCCGCGTGAACCTGGCCCGTCCTAACGACGCGTTCGGAAACCCTTTGAAAAGTAGCTCTAGAAGCTGCCGGCTGCCACCTTTGCCGGGCGCATGCGAAACAGCGCAACAGCAGGGCCTGCTGGTCCCAACCGCGTGTCCCAAGGCCAGGCGCCACTGCCTAACGTTGGTTTCTGAAGCCCTTAGAAAAGTAGCTCTGGAGCTGCCGGCTGCCACCTTTGCCGGGCGCATGCGAAACAGCGAAACAGCAGGGCCTGCTGGTCCCAACCGCGTGTCCCAAGGCCAGGCGCCAGTGCCTAACGTTGCTTTCTGAAGCCCTTAGAAAAGTAGCTCTGGAAGCTGCCGGCTGCCACCTTTGCCGGGCGCATGCGAAACAGCGCAACAGCAGGGCTGCTGCTGGTCCCAACCGCGTGTCCCAAGGCCAGGCGCCAGTGCCTAACGTTGCTTTCTGAAGCCCTTAGAAAAGTAGCTCTGAGAGCTGCCGGCTGCCACCTTTGCCGGGCGCATGCGAAACAGCGCAACAGCAGGGCCTGCTGGTCCCAACCGCGTGTCCCAAGGCCAGGCGCCAGTGCCTAACGTTGCTTTCTGAAGCCCTTAGAAAAGTATAGCTCTGAGAGCTGCCGGCTGCCACCTTTGCCGGGCGCATGCGAAACAGCGAAACAGCAGGGCCTGCTGGTCCCAACCGCGTGTCCCAAGGCCAGGCGCCACTGCCTAACGTTCCTTTTTGAAGCCCTTAGAAAACTAGCTCTGGAAGCTGCCGGCTGCCACCTTTGCCGGGCGCATGCGAAACAGCGAAACAGCAGGGCCCTGAGGGACGGACCGGGCCTCCGGGCAACGGCCCCCACTGCCTAACGTCACTTTCTGACCCTACAAGAAAATCTAGCTGTCTTCCAGCCGCCGCAGCTCACAAACGGTGCATCCGTTGCTTTCTGAAGCCCTTAGCAAAGTAGCTCTGGAAGCTGCCGACTGCCACCTTTGCCGGGCGCATGCGAAACAGCGAAACAGCAGGGCCTGCTGGTCCCAACCGCGTGTCCCAAGGCCAGGCGCCACTGCCTAACGTTGCTTTCTGAAGCCCTTAGAAAACTAGCTCTGGAAGCTGCCGGCTGCCACCTTTGCCGGGCGCATGCGAAACAGCGAAACAGCAGGGCCCTGAGGGACGGACCGGGCCTCCGGGCAACCCTACAAGAAAATCTAGCTGTCTTCCAGCCGCCGCAGCTCACAAACGGCGCATCCGTTGCTTTCTGAAGCCCTTAGAAAAGTAGCTCTGGAAGCTGCCGACTGCCACCTTTGCCGGACGCATGCGAAACAGCGAAACAGCAGGGCCCTGAGGGACGGACCGGGCCTCCGGGCAACGGCCTCCACTGCCTAACGTCACTTTCTGACCCTACAAGAAAATCTAGCTGTCTTCCAGCCGCCGCGGCTCACAAACGGCGCATCCGTTGCTTTCTGAAGCCCTTAGAAAAGTAGCTCTGGAAGCTGCCGACTGCCACCTTTGCCGGGCGCATGCGAAACAGCGAAACAGCAGGGCCCTGAGGGACGGACCGGGCCTCCGGGCAACGGCCCCCACTGCCTAACGTCACTTTCTGACCCTACAAGAAAATCTAGCTGTCTTCCAGCCGCCGCAGCTCACAAACGGCGCATCCGTTGCTTTCTGAAGCCCTTAGAAAAGTAGCTCTGGAAGCTGCCGGCTGCCACCTTTGCCGGGCGCATGCGAAACAGCGAAACAGCAGGGCCCTGAGGGACGGACCGGGCCTCCGGGCAACGGCCTCCACTGCCTAACGTCACTTTCTGACCCTACAAGAAAATCTAGCTGTCTTCCAGCCGCCGCAGCTCACAAACGGCGCATCCGTTGCTTTCTGAAGCCCTTAGCAAAGTAGCTCTGGAAGCTGCCGACTGCCACCTTTGCCGGGCGCATGCGAAACAGCGAAACAGCAGGGCTTGCTGGTCCCAACCGCGTGTCCCAAGGCCAGGCGCCACTGCCTAACGTTGCTTTCTGAAGCCCTGAGAAAACTAGCTCTGGAAGCTGCCGGCTGCCACTTTTGCCGGGCGCATGCGAAACAGCGAAACAGCAGGGCCCTGAGGGACGGACCGGGCCTCCGGGCAACGGCCCCCACTGCCTAACGTCACTTTCTGACCCTACAAGAAAATCTAGCTGTCTTCCAGCCGCCGCAGCTCACAAACGGCGCATCCGTTGCTTTCTGAAGCCCTTAGAAAAGTAGCTCTGGAAGCTGCCGACACCACCTTTGCCGGACGCATGCGAAACAGCGAAACAGCAGGGCCCTGAGGGACGGACCGGGCCTCCGGGCAACGGCCTGCACTGCCTAACGTCACTTTCTGACCCTACAAGAAAATCTAGCTGTCTTCCAGCCGCCGCGGCTCACAAACGGCGCATCCGTTGCTTTCTGAAGCCCTTAGAAAAGTAGCTCTGGAAGCTGCCGACTGCCACCTTTGCCGGGCGCATGCGAAACAGGGAAACAGCAGGGCCCTGAGGGACGGACCGGGCCTCCGGGCAACGGCCCCCACTGCCTAACGTCACTTTCTGACCCTACAAGAAAATCTAACTGTCTTCCAGCCGCCGCAGCTCACAAACGGCGCATCCGTTGCTTTCTGAAGCCCTTAGAAAAGTAGCTCTGGAAGCTGCCGACTGCCACCTTTGCCGGGCGCATGCGAAACAGCGAAACAGCAGGGCCTGCTGGTCCCAACCGCGTGTCCCAAGGCCAGGCGCCACTGCCTAACGTTGCTTTCCGAAGCCCTTAGAAAAGTAGCTCTGGAAGCTGCCGGCTGCCACCTTTGCCGGGCGCATGCGAAACAGCGAAACAGCAGGGCCTGCTGTTCCCGCTTTGGAAGCTGCCGGCTGCCACCTTTGCCGGGCGCATGCGAAACAGCGAAATAGCAGGGCCTGCTGGTCCCAACCGCGTGTCCCAAGGCCAGGCTCCACTGCCTAACGTTGCTTTCTGAAGCCCTTAGAAAAGTAGCTCTGGAAGCTGCCGGCTGCCACCTTTGCCGGGCGCATGCGAAACAGCGAAACAGCAGGGCCTGCTGGTCCAACCGCGTGTCCCAAGGCCAGGCGCCACTGCCTAACGTTGCTTTCTGAAGCCCTTAGAAAAGTAGCTCTGGAAGCTGCCGGCTGCCACCTTTGCCGGGCGCATGCGAAACAGCGAAACAGCAGGGCCCTGAGGGACGGACCGGGCCTCCGGGCAACGGCCCCCACTGCCTAACGTCACTTTCTGACCTTACAAGAAAATCTAGCTGTCTTCCAGCCGCCGCAGCTCACAAACGGCGCATCCGTTGCTTTCTGAAGCCCTTAGAAAAGTAGCTCTGGAAGCTGCCGACTGCCACCTTTGCCGGGCGCATGCGAAACAGCGAAACAGCAGGGCCTGCTGGTCCCAACCGCGTGTCCCAAGGCCAGGCGCCACTGCCTAACGTTGCTTTCTGAAGCCCTTAGAAAACTAGCTCTGGCTAACGACGCGTTCGGAAACCCTTTGAAAAGTAGCTCTAGAAGCTGCCGGCTGCCACCTTTGCCGGGCGCATGCGAAACAGCGCAACAGCAGGGCCTGCTGGTCCCAACCACGTGTCCCAAGGCCAGGCGCCAGTGCCTAACGTTGCTTTCTGAAGCCCTTAGAAAAGTATAGCTCTGAGAGCTGCCGGCTGCGAAACAGCGAAACAGCAGGGCCCTGAGGGACGGACCGGGCCTCCGGGCAACGGTCTCCACTGCCTAACGTCACTTTCTGACCCTACAAGAAAATCTAGCTGTCTTCCAGCCGCCGCGGCTCACAAACGGCGCATCCGTTGCTTTCTGAAGCCCTTAGGAAAGTAGCTCTGGAAGCTGCCGACTGCCACCTTTGCCGGGCGCATGCGAAACAGCGAAACAGCAGGGCCCTGAGGGACGGACCGGGCCTCCGGGCAACGGCCCCCAGTGCCTAACGTCACTTTCTGACCCTGCAAGAAAATCTAGCTGTCTTCCAGCCGCCGCAGCTCACAAACGGCGCATCCGTTGCTTTCTGAAGCCCTTAGAAAAGTAGCTCTGGAAGCTGCCGACTGCCACCTTTGCCGGGCGCATGCGAAACAGCGAAACAGCAGGGCCTGCTGGTCCCAACCGCGTGCCCCAAGGCCAGGCGCCACTGCCTAACGTTGCTTTCTGAAGCCCTTAGAAAACTAGCTCTGGAAGCTGCCGGCTGCCACCTTTGCCGGGCGCATGCGAAACAGCGAAACAGCAGGGCCCTGAGGGACGGACCGGGCCTCCGGGCAACGGCCCCCAGTGCCTAACGTCACTTTCTGACCCTACAAGAAAATCTAGCTGTCATCCAGCCGCCGCGGCTCACAAACGGCGCATCCGTTGCTTTCTGAAGCCCTTAGAAAAGTAGCTCTGGAAGCTGCCGACTGCCACCTTTGCCGGGCGCATGCGAAACAGCGAAACAGCATTCTGTCTGTCTGTCTGTCTGTCCTGTCCTGTCTGTCTGTCTGTCCTGTCTGTCTGTCTGTCTGTCTGTCTGTCTGTCTCTCTGTCTGTCTGTCTGTCTGTCTGTATCTGTCTGTATCTGTCTGTCTGTCTATCTGTCTGTCTGTCTATCTGTCTGCCTACAGAGAGAGTCTCTCTGTCTCTCTCTCTCTCTCTCTGTCTCTCTCTCTCTCTCTGTCTCTATCTGTCTGTCTCTGTCTGTCTGTCTGTCTCTCTGTCTCTGTCTGTCTCTGTCTGTCTCTATCTGTCTCTGTCTGTCCCTTGAGCATTCTTCAGGGCAGGCCTTCTCCAGCGCGCTCCCCCAGCATCCGGCTGGGGTCGGCGGATACCATTATGATATATTGTGATCATTGTTGCTGTCACTGCATGTGATGGCGATGATACCATTGGTATCCATTGGTTAATGTCTTTGTGAATTTTGTGACCATTGAGATCAGATGGTGATGACGCTGACCAGCTTCTCTGATGCTACTGATGATGAAAACACGTTACTGTATGTTACTGTATATAAGAGTGGTGGTAATGGTTGCAATAATTATTGTTTGGGCTTGGGTTGTCATGGTAATGATGATGCTGAGGTTTCATTGATCTTTGTGTGGCCAGATCTTTTGAATGATCTGATCATGTTCAACGTAGTGGTCAAATTTCAAAGCGAGTAATACATCCGACTTGCAAACGTACAATTACTGAATGCGCATTCTTTTGCAGCATACTCGTGCATGTCACAAGTTTGTTTCCTCAATGTTCCGCCCATCTTCACAATATCTCATTTGAATGGCATCCTTGGACAGTTCCAACCAAACTGGCCTGTTGCTGGCCGCCATTTGCACAGTGAGCATGAATGGATTCCAGTATTTGCAATGCTGTGATTGAATTCACTTGAGATGGCTTGAATCCAGTTCTGATTCACCAAGAATAGAATCATGACCAACCCAGTGACAGATATTGAATTGAGCGAATATGCAGTATATATTATTATTGTAATTATTAGTATTTATTAGTTTGATTCGGCAGCCACACTTGCAAGCAGCACTTGTCGTGCCCCTGTGACTGAGCAGGGCTTGCAAGAGACAAGCTACATTAAGAGTCAGAGACCAATACCAATCATTTGCCTACGTTACATGATGTTACATGCACGTGCATCTGGCTCCATTAGGTCCCAGTAGAATGGCAGAGATCATGGAGGGAGGTTTGAGAAGTTCCTTTCGCCAAATGGATCAGTACCGGAAGTTCAACCAGAGCTGTGGACTGCTGGGCACACAAAAAGTGATTTTAGTTTAGAAATGAACATGATGCTTGACATCCTTGTTGCCCTTAACATCCCTTAACAGCATGCTCAAAACATATCAACATACAAGATGAAACATGATAAACCAGTTCTTACGGTCTCTTCATGTTATTTCCGATCATGATTATTTAGTACTGTATCATTTTTCCCAAATAGAGAACATGTTTGCCCTCAACGGTGAACTTTTTGGACCTCCACCGTTGGTCTGAGCGTCGCCAACTCGCAGATCCCAAAAACCAACGAAAAGCCGCAGCTCTCAACTGCACCCAGGGTTCAGAATCGCCACCAGATTCCCTGAGAAATTGCAATGTCTTGCTATACCTCCCCTGAAAATCCCTGAAAGATGTTGGCAAAAATATTGCTGGACATTTGGTTCCAAAAGTCTTTTTTGTCAATACGTTTAGCACTTTGTCATATTTTGTCATGCTGTTTGCAGTGTGCGGTTTTGGAATCAACCCGTTTGCTTTGCAGACTGTATTGTACTGGTTGCTATAAGAATTCCAAACTCGATCCTGCTTTGGTACATCCCGCAGTGACCTCACACAATGCTTGCAAGAATCACAAAAGTGTTCCGAACTATTATATAATATTAGTATTATATATATATATATGTATGGGTTAAGACTGTTTGAACTTAGCTCTCTTTTTTTTTGCTGCCATTTTGTGAGCCAAGATACAAAGGGCGGTTGCTGGCTCCAAGACAGTGATCTCTATGACCTCCCCTGGAATGATTCAGCCACATGCCAAGACTTTGACCCTGAGGCAGTAGCACAAGCTGAACAAGAAGCTCAAGAACAATGGGAGGTGCTGTGGAAGTCGCGGTGGATGAGTTGCATCTCGTTGCATCTTTGCCAACATAAATGTAGGAGGTTTCTCACATACTCAATGATAATCAATGATCTAATTTGATTGATCCCCACCTTTTCTATCCTTTTCTTGTGTTGACAGCATTTGCAAGTTTGAAGTTAGAGTTCAAAGTTGGATACTGATTGATCCAGACTAATCTTTGGCAGGATCTAATGATTTTGAAAGGCATACCTAGAAGATTCATGAAGATTCCACAGATTGCATAGATCCCTTCGCTGCAGCGTCCCAAAAAATCACGATACTGCCACCAGATTTCCGACAAAGGCCTTCTCAGATCCAGTTCAACTCACGTTTTATAACAATTTATAATTTATGTTATGTGTACAAGAAGTCGCTGTTTCTGGCACAGTTGGAGCGCGAGCAGTTGATGCAACAAGCAGAGGAGGCCAAACTTGAGGCCAGGCTAGCGGAAATTGGTGGAAATTGCACAGCACTGGCCATGGGAAGCTTGAAGCAACATGATGAAAGTTCGAGAAGGACTTGCCAGAGAAGTATTATGAGTTAAAAGTTCTGAGATGTTATGAGTACATTATTTTGTTCCTGCTGGAGGTTCTGCGACTTTGCAGGATGTTTTCTACTGGTCCCACTGTCCCACTGAAACCTGTGGGAGACAGCAACACTTCATGCATACCCTTGCTTGGGAGGCTCAGGCCGATCGAGTTGAGGAAGTTGTGCTGGGAAGCTCAGATTCCAAGACTTTAAGGTTTTGGATGTGACAATGTCATCAGCATTCTTCAGCAATCTCTGAGTTTGAAGCGCTCAGATGCCTTCAACGCAGAACTCTTGCCGCTGAGGGCCATGAGAAAAGGCTTTGATGATTTGGAGGCGGTGTTGAAGAAGGACCAGAGGATCCCTATACCCTCTTAAAATGTAATTTGAGGGGGGACAGTCGTATTGAAATTTCATTTTAAAATTCCATTTTCGCAATCATGTTTTCTCAATGATCAATATATATTCCTCGTTATTCCATGTGACTGGCAGCCAGATGAAAATTAAATACTTGCGCTTAGCTCCGGAGGGAGGAGCTAAGCACATGTCAGACTGAAGCAGCACATGTGTAGGGGTGGCATCCCTCCAAAAATTGCGCTGCCGTCATCATACTTGCGCTTAGCTCCTCATATTTGCGCTTAGCTCCAAGTATTTTCTAACCAGTACCCAAGGCTTGTTAAGACATGTTACTTTGAAATTCCGTTTGAGGGGTTGGATCACTATCCCAAGGTCTCCAAGCAAAAAAACGTGGAATTCGACAGGTTGGTTTTGTCCCCCCGCCCTCCCCCTCTACAGGAGTAGAGATACCAGAGGGAGATGAGAGTCTCCGCCTGTAGGTCCTCTCAGTCTCTCCATGTCTCTGATGCTGAACTCCCCCATTGACCAATCAGGTCCCAGCTGCGCAGGACGAAGCCATCATGAAGCGAGCTCACAGCTACAGCCGTTTCTCGGACCCATTCAATCGCTTTTGGTGTTTTTTTTGGCAATAGAGGCATTGAATACAGGGTTTCCAATGATTCATGCACAGTCCTAAGAGAATTGCTCATGGCTTCGTGAAAGATTGGATCAGGTGATTGATAAAGAGCTAGTTTTAACACTAGAACATCCACTGGAGGCCAGAGCGGCTAGATGATCTAAGAAATTCTTATTTCTAAACTCATCGCCAGCTTGCAACACATGATTTTTGCTTATTTTGCAACACGTTAAAGTCTGACACAAACATACACAATCTTAAAAGCCAATGTTCCAGCTGTGGGGGATTCATTCCCCACCTAAATGCAGGTCTATCAGCTGCAGTGCTGAACCTTGAGGTGCCTGTGGGGATCATCCGAAGGTCGATTTTGGTCACCCCAAGGAATGTCCGACTGATGCTGGGAACGTCCAATGGGAACACTGCAGAACATCCTAGCACACCTTCTTATACACGTAGACTACTTTAGCAGCTTTAGCAAAAGGTGCGGCCCTGATGAACTGAATTTGCCAAAGCGAGGATGATGTGCCTCAAAAAGAATTGATCAAGCTCATTGATCAGTGGCTGTGTTGAAATTGTGTAGTAAATGTTTGTTCAAGTGATGTTCCAAAATTGTCTACATAGTAGCATGACATATCAGGAATCACACAACTACTCAACATGCCTGAATAGCATTGATTCTTGAATCATTCATCATGAATCGTATCACACACACACATATGGCTATGGATCAATACCCATAGATACATTTTTAATGGGATGAACATCCATTTACCAGCTATTTTGTGGTTCACTAGGGGTACCAGGGTTTTGACTCATAGCCATATTGATATCAAATCAGCATGCAGATGATCAGCAATGGACTGTTCTCACAAGCCCTTTTAACATCTTTCAACCCTGTGTGCAATGACCCACCTGCCAGGAGGCTTTGCTGCGTGGCAATGCGACAAAGGAGTTGGAGGCAGTGCAACAGGCTGCTGCAGAGGCTAGGCATTTGCTGGAAACGACACCGGACCTTGGGAAATGTGTTGGAGACAAGGCAAAGAACGTTTCTTCAAATTATTCAATATTTATATAAATATAAATCATTTAAATCATGGAGAACTGTCCACAGCATATCTTGTGTTCAAAGTCGATGATACCAGTATTCCAGATTCCAGGTGCAGGTCCGTATTTCTAGTCAGGTACTCTGCCCGATGAGTGTGCCTCAGAATCTGCATGCTATGCTCACCGCAGACGTCCGTGATTGGACTGTCGAAAGATGGCGGAAACATGATACCAACCGTTTTGATCCGGAAGCTCTACAGTTACTGCCACTCAAAATCATCAACAACATTATCATCATTTACATCAACACATAAGAACAATAACAATCCTAATAGGAAGAACACCGTGAAGAGGACTGGGCTACTCGTGAAAGTTGCTATCCTTTAAAAAACACATCTTAAACAATTCAAAATCCAAAAAAAAACACAATCCATCACTTCCAAAACAAACTCAAAAAAGCAATCTCAAAAATCAAAATCAGACAACAAATCCAGAAAGTTCCAAAAGAAATAAAAACACCGAAAGCTTATTTTGAAAAAAAAACAACAACCAAAAGTTCCAAATAAACAAGTAGAAAAAAACACCACAATAAAAATAATGGTACCGTAACATATTTAGATAATTCTTTAAAATAATCTAAAAAAAAAAAATGATTTCTTTTGAATGAACCATATTTATTTGGAATGAAATAATATTTGGAATGACATTGAATTATATGGAATTAAAATGAATGAACAGGAATGTTCTAGGAGTGTCCCTATAAGGAATGCCCCCCCTCCATAGAAAAGAGAATAATATTATTGTCAAACCATTTGTACTGAGTGTTTTTCATGTGCTCTTGGTGTCATTGTTTCAGTCGGTTCAAGTATACGTACTTTTGCCCATGTTTAGTGATCATTTGCCGTTTTTTTGTTGGTTGTATAACCATACGTAGTTCTATTTCACCCTATTCATGTACACTGTGTACGCAAAGAACATTCCTTCTCCCACGCCTTCATTTAACGCATTGCTGCTGTTATCCAAATTGAGGAGCCCCGGCATCCGTGCTGTTTACAGTCAGTTTCAATGGACTCTTTAGGTGGATTATTGTATTGATTTGGCTTCAACCTCTATGTTTTCCTGTTGCGAGTCACGGGTTCCCATTGTCATGGCTGTACATACTCCGGCAGCGTCATTATATTTTTTTAGTATTTAGTCCCCCTTTTTTGGCCAGCGACCCATTAACAAATATCATACCAGGCAGGGGACAGCTTTGTTTCGGGGCTTCTCAAATCGTTGCCCGCGGGGAGCCCTGGCAAGGCATTCAAAATTGAAAACTGATTGTCTCACTAGAAGAATGATGAATGAATTTGTTTGATATATAATATAGTCACTGGTATCCAGTATATCCAGTATCCAGCCAGTGGCAGCTTGTTCTCACAAAGCAAATATTAGAAGACAATGATTTCCACACGTTGATAGGTTCCAACACCAGACTCTTGTCGTTGGGATCCCTGGGCTCCATATGGCTCCATTCAGGTTGACCTCCTTGCACAGCCAGTGCCCACGGAGCGGATCCATGCTGTAAACGGCAAAAAATGCATCCTTTGTGTCCATATTCCGAAAGGTCTATTGATCATGGAAATGATTGCACCTGTTGCATCTAGATGCCAGGTGTGTTTCGAGTATTTTTACAGCATCATTGCATCATCATGTTTTAAACAACACCCATTACCAAGATGTGGATTTTAATGATACACTCACGGCAACAGATCCTGCCCAGTGCAGACGGCAAACCAACATGATGCATGTTTGATATTCACAGGACAAACATGTGGCGTTGTTCAAAATTGTTGAAAGTGAGCTGCGAGCTCATGGCCTGCAGGAGTCTGGTCTGCGGCATGTGCTTTCAGAGCATTTGTCTCGATGGGTGAGTTTCTTAGAGGGTGGGTCGCTTGCGAAATATGATGTTACAACATGATACAACATGTTGCACTCGTTTATATACAATGCTGGTTGAATATGGTCCCGACATATTCCAAAGGTAATTGCACATAGGTTCAGATTGATGGTCAAAATAGGTCAGAACCAAAAGACTGATGGTGACATTACATGTTGGATTGGGCACTGATGAACTATAAACGGTTTCTTTGTGATGAATAGTATGAATTTCATTAATTTTGATTGAAATAGACCCACAACAGCGGCTACTGCAGCCATCCCCGCCCCCAGCCCCAAGCACCCAGCTTTCATCATAGGCTACTGCCGCTTTGGTGCCGCCTGACAGTGGCCTTCTGGGAGAGCTTCTGGGTCGCGCAGGATCCTCAGCCTCTGCAGCTGGAAAGAGCTTGCAGTTTTGACGATTTTTGTAGCCGCGTGTTACTGGCAGTGCTCTGTGCTTGCCAAGTAGATCACATTGTCTGTGTGGACAGAATCTATGAAGGGCGATCAGGCTTTCAAAGAAACGTTTGCATTTTGACAGAAGCGAGGTATTTTCTTGCCCACTAATTTTTTTCCAAGGCGACGTACATGAACCAGGTTTCGCACAGTGAACATATGGAATTAAAAGTGTGTTCTTCTTCTGCGGAGCGTACCTCGTGAGGTCTACGCAAATCACATTTTGGTTTTGTTTTTTTTTAAACTGTGAAACAGATACTGGCAAGGTCCTTCTGTCACCTCCTCCCAGGCCTTTCGGCAATTCTACATTTTGGATGGCGAGGATGTGTGTATGCCACAGGACCAAACCTCTAGGTAATTGGCGCCAGAGCATTGGGTTTGGCATTTTTCGCGAACTCTTGATTTTTTTTCCATTTGATGGGGTCACTTCAAATCACCTCGAAGGAATCTGAGACTGCCAGAAATCTGCGTGTGTTGGGCAAAGCTGCGAAACACACCAACGTCAGAGAGGCTGGAAGCGCCAAGCTCTCGCAAGCGATGGCGGAGTGACTGAGAGGGCTTCGGTTGACCATGTTTCGTCATGTTTCGACAATGGCGGATGCTATGGATCAGCAACGCAAAACAGCAGCCTTTTATTATCATTGCGTTGTCCAGTTTTATCCTAATTAATTAATCCCGAGAGAGATTTGTATGAACGTTCTTTGGACTATATGAAGGTGGATAAGGTAGAGATATAGGTACTGTAGCCATAGAGAATATAGAGCTCGAGAGATGTGTTGTTTCTAAATACAGAACACCATGTACTCACATTCTTACAGAAAAATGACTTCTAGGAGTGATTGCCCCACTGTGGCAAGTGTTCTGACAGATACCCTGACATATATTTTGAGATTCTTTCTGACATCTTATTTACTCGTAACGTTTGATATATACAGTATTCATACCATTTGACGTTTTGTGTTTTATTCTCACGACATGGTATCTGACATATATGTTTTCACATTTTATCTGGCATAATTAGTCTTGCTGTCCGGCGAGCCCGAGAGAGCAGGCGAGCTCGCGATGGTGGGCGTGTATATGTGTGGGGAGTGTCCGAGATGTTTTGGTACAAATCTAGAGACCAGCACCTGGCAGGTGGAAAAAAAAACATCACAAAACATAGACACAAATACATACAAATACACCATATATCACCATATCATAGACCCAGTAAGATCAGCATCACCACTTCCCAGGCCCTGATCACTCCGAGTCACTCCCAGGCCTTGCCGTTACTGGATGAACTGCAGGGCCTTGCCGCGAAACGTGTGGAGGCCACCACCCAAGAGGCGCGACAGGTGCTGCACGTGAGGCCAGGCCCCCGATGGTTGCCTGGGAAAGCAGTTTGGATATTGACTGATATTGGAAGATATTGGATTCCTTGGATTTTACTGGATTTCAATGGATTTGAGAAATCTTGGGAGTTGGAAGCATAACCCACATATGAGATCATATATGAGATCATTATCATGTCTTGGAGCTTGACATGCTCATTTTTGTTTATCCTCCTGGGTTACTCGTGTGACACGAGAGAACTTGCAATAGCATCAACATCTCAGTGGCGAGAAGATGTTGATGCTGTGAATTGGAAAATGTTACAGTAGGATGCGATTCTGCAGCAGGACTGGTTGTTTGAAACATGTTTTTATTGACACTCAGCTTCAAGGTGCAGAGACATGTTTTAAAGACTGTATGTGATGGTGCTGCGTTTCATGAGGCGGTTTGTACCAGAAAAGTTGCCTGGATGGGTTACGTCACTTTTTCTTGGTTTTGTGTTCTGTGTGTGTGCACGATGAATCAAACCTGCTATCTCTGCAAAATCAAGGTGCTGATTTTGTGAATGCTGTTTGGGTTTTGAGCAAGTGTATTGCCCAGGAAAACTTTCAACACTCTGGACAATATTTGTAGCTTACATATGCCGTGGTGATCCGTAGTGGCACCTTGCCTTGCAACAACAATTTTTACGGCCACTTCAATTTGCAGAAAAGGCGGATTCCCGAGTTCTCTTCGACAGCAATCGATTCCATTGTGGTCAGGCAGACTCTTCAAGCAGTGAAAGCGCATGTGCAGTGTTTGAATGCAATGTTGATGTAGTGGTTCTGTGGTTCTGTCACATCCAGATTCGGTTGGTGTGTTTGGTGCCGTTTCTGAACTGAAATCATTGAAAATCCCTAGTGAGGATACGTTTGCATATGAGATGAACAGTTTTTGAACAACCGCGGAATTGAGACATATTGAGACATGGAGACTAGTACTGTATTTGTGTGCTGAAGCAAATATCAGTTCCTGTGGTGATTATGTTGGATCCATATTGGATCCATGTGGATCCTGTGGGCATATTTGAGTAACTGAGTATTGTAGTGTCTTCCCTAGTTTGACCTTGATATTTCAGAATTTGATGATTTGGATGTGCCGCAGCCACGTGACCAGACCGGTGAATTGTTTAAATTTAAGCGTGTCTTCGAAGTTGTCTCAGAGTGCCATAGAGATGCAGGTGAGAACAAATCGTGGCAATGCATTTGTTACTTGCTGGCCTCTCTATCCATAAACGGGGCAACATGTTGATGCAGATTGCAACAAACTTCATGTATTTCTATGGTCATAGCAGGCTCATGACTTGCTTCCCGCAGAAAAATGATGTGGGGCAGTGAGGGCAGCTGGCTTTGGACATCTCTGTTGAAACACTTTCTGTGAATAGATCTGAGATTCGTTGCTTGGTGCACATGTTGCTTACTGATAGCATGAATCAATATGAATCAATCATGTTTTCACCTCTCCATTTCGTAGTCACCTAAGGGTTCGGCTGCACAACGCAGGTGGAGGATGAACCGTTTCAAAGGCTTGCGAGGGAACATGCTGAGCCGGGCCTCCAAGTCGATCCCCAGGATCCCCCTTCCTCCAAGGGATCAATGATGCCCAAGGTATCCCAAGGTGGCTATGTGAAGGTTTGCAGTAAGTGGTCTGTAAGTGGATGTAAATGGTCTGTTTGCCACGACACCACGGGAATTCAAGGTCTTGACTCACAGCATGTCCATATATTTCCATATTTCCTGTTTGATGATCCTACAGACATTTCACCGATGTATGTGTGCTGTTGTATCATATCATATTTCATGTCTACAATATGAACTCCAGTGGCCAGCTAGTCAATACGAAATCTTGGAAAGTGATAGGGGATGATAGGGGCATATCCGAAATGGACAGTATGACAACACTGACATATGCGGAATCCATGTATGGTTTGCATGGCTCAAGGTCAAGAAGAGCGGTTGGCGAACTACGCAGCTCGTGGAGAGGACAATCCTTTCCACAACGGTGAAGAGTCCGATCTTTATGTGCTACCCACCAGGTTTGTTTGATGGGATACTGAACTATTGCAACTCACAGGGAGATTGCCTTCATCAATCAGAGTGGATTTGTTGAAATTATTGTTGTTTGTTTGGAAATTGCCAAATGCAGGCTTGCAATTTGAACGCGGTTTTCACTACTGAAAGCACCCACCCGTGATACATGTGTGGCATCATGTGTGGTATGCAAACACGTCCATTCCAGTTCGGCATTTCAGGACCCTTCCAAGGATCAGGAGTGGTTGGAGGTTTTTGGACCTCCTGTGAGTCCAGCGCTTAAAACGAAGCTGGGGCGTAGCTGGGGGAAACCGGAAGTAGCCATGCCATGCCATGCCAAACATGTCTTGTCCAGACATTCGGACCATTTCGGATGTTGGAATCTCCATTTCAGAGTTTCAGACCAGTTATAGACATAGATGGTAAACTATCTGGCGTTTTGCACGGATTCAGAAACCTGCTGTGCATTCCTGAGCAGTGTGTTCGAGTGCACGCTGGCACAGTTTTTACATTTTTTTTACTGAACATCTCCAAAGATTCACGACTGACAGTCTTGAATAGAAGTGCCTGGCCGATGCAAAGACACAAACAATATAATAGATTTTTGACGTTTGTGATGTGGTGTTGTGACCACTCCTGTGGTTCAACAGTAGTTGGGCAGCTCGTATTCGTCCACAAATAGTAGCTTCTCATCTCAACTCTCAACAGAAGATTGTTGCTTCCTCTCACATTTTGCACTTATCCAAAATGTATGGCCACTATAACACATACTGTATAGTACATTCATGTACATTCCCCTTGCAAGATATCCCTACAGATCCAACCTGGGCAAAACACATCCCGCCATGAAACGGGCAAGCGGAACCGAGCAGCTGCCTCAACTGAACAACTGTGAGTTGGATCCCCAGGAGCCTCAGTGAAATCCTGTGCTGATTGGATTTGGGTGTTGTGAATAATTGAAGTGGCATCATAGTCACTTTATGTATCTTTATGTCACTTTTCAGACTGATATTTTGTTTGCTTTTCCGTATGACACATACTATCTATCCGATCTATCTATCTTCCTATTATTATCTGTCTATCTATTGATCTATCACTAATCGAATCCAATTCAATCCAAAGCTAATCTAGTGTAGCCTAGTCTACTCTAGTCTACTCTAATCGTTCTATCTGTTCCTACATATGTAACTTTATTTATTGCTGACTGAGAAGGTTTGATCAAATTCCTTCATTTTCGGCCAGGATTACAACCTGCAATGTCTCCATACAGCCAGGACTTTGCCAAGCGTTGTCGCATTGAGGATGACGAGCCACAGTCGGGGCCTAGGCAGTCAACCTTCAGTTCTACTTGCTTCAGCGGTTTTGCCGAGATCGAACTGGTTCACTTAAGCCATGAATGGCAAGAGGATTTCAATGTAAGCAGACATACTTGCCGCTAGTCTTGCTAGTCAAAGAGTCTAGGGAGTCTAGAAAATGCTTGGATCTGTGGATTGGAGTTCTGCTGCGCAACACTTGCCTGCTTTCATCAGGACTAGATCTTCTGCTGAAGATGCCTTGAGACTGCAACTTACCTGGCTTTAAGGAAGCCTTTTGAACGGTGGGACGAACACCTTTTGTTGATGCATGAAGACTGCAGTCAGGCTTGAATATCTTTGACCCAATCAACACATGTGCATTAGGTTTAGAAGTCGAATTCAGCCCAGGTCGCTTATGCGCTACGCATCTTGATTGCAAGCTGATTTCCAGCTATCCTTGTGGATGCTACAAGTAAGTTGCTTTGTTAAATGACATTATAAGTGTTGAACATGTTGCATGCCTTGTTCTGGTCGATGGCCGCAACTGTTCCCAGACGCAGCGTCATTTTTATGTAATTGCCCTGAACAGGACATAGAAAACGTGGGGCGTGTTCCAGTCATGGGGGATGGAGACTCGAAGGGTCTTCCATGTAGCGGATCGTTTAAACACATTTAAATACTACAATTGTAGAGCAGTATCGGCTTTCTTATCTTTCTTCGCAAGGTTCGCTGTGGTCGATATATTGACCGATCTGGTATTGGCGATGAGGACGAGGGGATACAAGGGGCCTCAAGGGCCCATGGATTCCCAAAAGTATTGACTTCAACAAAACTCCAGTGCCAGGATCCCATTCCCCCGCATGAGCCAGCACATGGCAGCTATCGAAGCTTGGTTCCAAATGGCAAATCATAGCACGACTGAACAGACTGAGCTTTCGCCTTTGGGGTGGTTGTGATGTTTTGATCAGAAGGGCCTCTGTACGAATCGTACGAATCATACGAACCATACGAACAGTGTAATTAGATGTAATTAGCATATATACAGATGTGTTCGATTGTGTTCGTATATTTAATTAATACATATTATAATAGTACTTTATCAGCTGTGTGTGTGTGTGAGTGTGTCTCTCTTGGACATTTGTATCGTAAGCTTGACTTCCTTCAATGCACAAACACTTTACCATTTCACAAAACCCAACAAGTCAGAGAGGAAACCATTCTGCAGTCAGAGATTTCATTGTATAGTTGCTATGATTTGAAAACATACGACATAGTACCAATCGCCACCTGGCGACCTGCCAAGGATCTTTGATTAGAAGCCAGCGGCTTGGTGGCGCAGGTTGGTGTGCCCCAATCTGCCCCATTCAGTCCCACTGATGTACACTACTAAGGATGTCTCTATACAAGGTCTCTGTGAGAAAAAGAACTCGATACGTTTACCATGGGACCATATGGGACCCATTTCACTGTGCAGTTGAAGCATTGCTATTGCTTGGCTGCTTCCTGAGGCTCTGAGACAATGCTTTGGACCTCAAAGGACCTGAATTGGAGTTGACAAATCTGAAACCAACATGGCACGTATGCATTTTCCAGCGCAGCGGCCAAGTCACCCTAGCACCATAGTTCCAAATTGATGCGGAAGAGAAAAGAAGCCGATCCGATTATCGTTGACTGATTGCAGGATTTGTAAAGACACGTTTGGAACAAGTTGCATCGAACGATTGTATCCGTATGTATCCGTACTCTGAACATAAAGACCCGCGAACCCACGCATTAAATGTATACATGATATTGCAGGCTCTTATACATTGTTTTCAGAATATGTTTTAATAACAACATATATCATCATATATCTTTGACTCAATCTATTTAATGCCCTTTGAACACTTACAAAGCACATGTCTCAGCAGCACGTCGACAGACCTGCGATCCATCTCTCAGTGCATCTTGGACAAACAATGTTGGGTTTGAGGCAAGCAGCCTAAGCATGCCAAGGGCCAGGGCCTTGGTCAGTATTGGCCCCACCTGTGTAACCACAATTAATAATTAACCATTAACCATCAATGGTCGAGAATGGATGATCATAGGTGGCAATGGTTGCTCCATTTGTAACATGAAACACACCATTGTCAAACATAATTGGCAGACATCACCCTGTTTCCTGTCCCGTGATTCCTGTGACATTGCGGAAAGCAACTTGAGCACAAAGGGCATCCTAGCCTGAAACCAAGGTGGAAAGAAGCCTGGTAGAGCCCTCAGTGTAGGGCCGACTTAGCTAAGTGGCTGTAAATCAGCATGATGGATTGTTATACAGTAGACGTTCCTGAGTTTTTGACGAAGATGCTTGCAACTATCATTAAGGTAAACCACCATTTTCGGGGTCATGGCAAAGTGCATATTTTTCCCGTGTTTTTGCTCCAGGACATCGTTAAAAGTTAAAAGTTAAAAGTCAAGAGAGTATTTAATTTTGATTTTGGTCCTTGGAAACAATGGATGATTTGTTTTATGGATTGACAAGTGACAAAAGAATTTCATTGGTGGTCCCAAGCGAGTAGATTCAGATGGCCTGTCTTGATCACCTTTGACATCCTTTGACAACGTATATATTTTGGTATATTGGTATACTATGGTTTACTCAAGGTATACTGTACATGAATCAATGCTTCCAAGATTTGACCCTTTCACTTGTGGAATTCGCATCCATTTGACCATCCCAAAATCTTCAGGGATATCGATAGACAGCACATACATAGCACATACACTATGCAGCTCGTCCAGCTTTTTATGATTGGCAAAGACTCTCAGAGCCTAAGGAGAAAGTCAATGTCGACATGTCGACAGCTTTTGAATTTTGAACTTCAGGCAAACCGAAGCCGAAGAAGCGGAAGAACAGCCAGCAAAGCAATTCAATGGTGTCCCGCCGGGATGCCGGGAAATGGGTTGAACTCTTGAGTTGAGAATGATTTTCCTGCTGAATTTCTGTGGACGTATTTACCTAGTATTGGCTGAAACCCCTTGACTCCCTGTTCATTGGCTTGCAGTGTGTCCATCTTTGTGAGAATTCATTCAAAAGGTGCAGTATGCAAGCAGCCAACCCTTAACTATAGATCGTGTGCCCACCAAGCTTGGCCACCTTTGGTACTGAGGTGGTGAAACGAGCAGTGGGGTGCTTGGATTTTTTGAGTCTTTAGCTCTACCTGCTACTTGTTGCACCGTCCTCAGATTCCCTTGGCGCCCAAGGCCAAGCATCGGAGTCTGAACTTGGCAGGGCGACCCAATGGCGACCCGTTGGGGCAAAGCCTGGTAATGCTGATACTGGTGTCAGAATGAAGTCAAGAATGAAAGAAACTGGGAGTAATTGTGATATTTTAATTGCCTACGGCAAGCCCGCTGGCCATAGGGAGGTGGCCCCAAGGGAGTGTGCTGTGCACCCTAGGGGGAAGCCGGAGAGAGAAGCAGAAGAGAAGAGAAGAAGAAGAACAGAGCCGTAAAATGGAAGCAGCTTGTGTAGGATGTGCTTGCCGTAGCAACCTGTTGACCGATACCAAATTAGTGCCGCCCCCAGTAAAGTACCGCCAGATACTTATACTATGTATGCACTTCGGCTTGACAGCAGATCGCTGCATGGAATTGGACAAGGTGGAAGCGGAGAGAGGTTGCCCAAGGGAGGTTCACGCTAGGTGGAAGCCGGAGACGAAGACAAAGCGGTAGACCAGAAGCAGCTTGCGTAGCGAGTGCTGACTTTAGCAACCTCATTGGCCGCATAGCAGATGAGTACCGGCCGATCAGGTTAGTACCGCGTACGTCCTGTGACTAGCACATCTAGACAACTGCAATGCTGCGTAGACCATTTCACTGGCTACCGGCACTACCGGTTAAGTACTTGGGAAAGAATCAAGGAGTGGGAGGAGTAGGGGTAGGAGTAGTACTAGCAATTGCTGTACTTCTTCTTGTGCTAGTACTAACTAGTAGTAGTAGTAGTAGTAGTAGTAGTAGTGGTGGTAGTGGTAGTGGTAGTGGTAGTGGTAGTGGTAGTGGTAGTGGTGGTGGTGGTGGTGGTGGTGGTAGTGGTAGTGGTAGTGGTAGCGGTAGTGGTAGTGGTAGTGGAAGTGGTAGTGGTAGTGGTAGTGGTGTTGTTGTTGTGGTGGTAGTAGTAGTAGTAAGAAGAAGGGGGGCTGGACATATGATTCAGACGAAGCAAAAATGCGCAGGAAGAGAACAAAGGAACAAGTACGAGCCAAGAACAGAAACAGGAACAACACCTTCCAATCAGACACTCTGGCAGGCCGGCGGATTGTTGAGCGATTGTGAAAACCCTAGGTTCACGGAAAGGACATCCACAAATTTGGGAAGGTCCCATCGCTTACCACACGTTTGTACAATAATGATATATGGTAAACTTGGGGGGTATCGCTTGCAGGAAACTGCTGCATTTATATATATATATGTGATGAACTATGAATAATATGTGATATTTGGGTATCGCTAATGTGGATATTAGAGAAATATGATGACATAACCTTGAAAAGGGGTATCGCTAATTTGGGAAGGTCCCATCGCTTACCTCGTGTTTTTAACAATTTCCATCAATTTCCATAAACCAATGTCCGTCGAATACATATTTAGTATTGCCGGGGTTTTTACGGTTGCTCAATGTATGTCCCGTACACAAGTGTATACATTGGCGACGTGACCATAGCAGGTGAACCCCGTATTTTGTCATGTGCACAGAAAAGGGATATTTTGCTGAGGTGACGAGTCCGATGACAACCGCAGCACCACCAGCAAGCAGAGTGATGCAAGTGAAAGTAGCAGGCGAGATGAAATGGGAACAAAGGAGGTGCATACCACGTGAAAGATAATGGATGAGGTGAAGTGAACCGAGAGCCAGAGAAGTGCGAGATTCTGTTTGAACCTTCAAACCTTGTCGTTTACTGCAATCAGAGGTTTTTCTAGGTACTGTAGTTTTCACAGGTCTAAATATATGTTTGACTGCAAACCTTAGGAACCAAATACAGAGTGTTCACCAAGGAAGTACCGCGGCAGGAACCTTTTTTTTAAGATAGCAAACCAAATGGTCGGCTTCTATCAGAGCTACCTGCACAATACCCTCATCACAATCGAGTTCACTCTTCATCAATCGTTGATAGTTAGCTACTAATCTTGCCCGATTCATGATGTTGTCCCCTGCAGCTCAGGGACAGCTCTCATAGTGAAAAAACCTTCCCTCGTGTCGCATGTCAACACTGACAACCCCATTAAAGATGATACTAGATGCACTGTCCGCATTGTGTCTCGCCAGGGTGAGTTACTTGACTCTACACCAGGGGTGTGGCCAGCAGACAGAGGGTAGTATTACCGTATGACCGTATAGCTAGAGAGTAGTGTTTGGGCGCCGCTCATCCATTCTCCTATTTATTGCATCGAAGTAGCGTGACATTTTATTGGTTGGATGATGTATATATAAAGGATTCAAGACTCAAGACTCCTACTTGCAGGGCGATTCCTTGCTATGGGTTCACTCTTTGTGTTGGCGAAGTCCGGTTATCTATAAAACTCAGATTTGGTGTTGAACACAAAGTGAAATATCACATCAAATTCCAAGCTGCCAGTCGAGCAGAGCTTCCAATGCACCAAGGTAAAGCGTCAAAACAGTTTGCACCTCAGAATGACAGAGCGGACATGTTAGACATGTCCATCAGAACGCATTGCCATCGAACACACATTCATACTCAATGGTCTAAAAGCTTTAAATCTTTTGATTCAGCATTATTTACTTTTGTTTTATCTTCTCGATGATTCTGAATTCACATTGTGAGCTGTTTATCACTGTTAATTACAAAAAAGGTTCACACATTTTGCCAGACTGGTTTCACCGCTTCAGGTCCAGTCAGGTTAGCTCCAAACCAAAGGCTCGGCAGCTTTGCAAAGTTGTTTGCTTGTTGAGATTGATTGATCAACACACATTCTCAGAGTAAGCCTCTCAACAGAACTGTCAATCACTTCCCTTGCGCGGTGAGATTTGTGCCACAAATAGACCACAGCATATCTAGAACCTTTCAAATTGGCCTCATGTTGGCAATCCGCATCATTTGTTGACCTTCAAACACAATACCCCTCCATATTTCAGGCTTCTGAGCTATGCAGTTAGATCGTCATTGGTGCATGCAACCGATGCAATTTGATGGTCAAACCAGCCTCCTGAATTCTAAGGGACCCCAAAATGCCAAATTTGTAGGCTAGCAGGAAAACCAAAGCCTCAGCAACTGTTTTTTCCATTCGATGCAAAATGTGCATTTCTGCATGAGATCCACGTAACAGGGGAGGAGTGGTATCGAGATCCGGCGACAGCAGGTGCACCATTGTTCATATTTCTGAGAGATTGCAAAAAGTGACAGTATCTCTGTATGGTTCCTTTTGCTAGTGTGTCCTCAGTGTATTCTGTGTTTGACCCATGTGCGGTGATGTTTCGGCCATCTGAACTTGATTTCCCATCATAAACAAATGTCCAGATTCAGTCGTTATTCCCTTTGTCACTGTAGCAAAGGGACGCTGAACTGTCTCTTCACTGTCTTCTCAATGAAATAGTTGCTGCTGTTTGTTTCCATACAGGCTGAGCCATTTGTAAAGACAACGACACATGGAGCCAAAACTTTGCAGAGAAAATGCATGCATAAATGCCAGCTGTTTTCAAAAAGTTGAAGAATTCGCTGGTTGTTATGCTTCAGATCTGATGTTGAATTGATTTTGTACTTGTAGGCCGAGGAAAAAGAGCGGAAACAGCAAGACAAGGAGAGACAGCAGAGGCAGCTTCAGCCCCTTATATTGTCATGTTGGGCTGCTAAGGGTTTTGATCACATCTGACAACTGACCTTGAGATCTATTGGGAGTTGTCCTGTTTGTGGAAAACAAGTGGAGGTCAGGACCATTGCACTTGATTGCTGGAATGAAACGGTCAGCTATCGGAATTATCAAGAACCAGGTTTAAGCCATGAATCCACATTTATGATCATTTATGCTTGCATTTTCTTGTCCATGGCTAGAGGTGATTTCCCGTTGTTTTCCACCACACTGGCCAGGTTTAAAGAAATGCACACCATCATGGAGTCCTCCGATGAAGAGGACTTATGCATGCTTATGCATGATTCCAAATCAACCATGACACCACGACGCAACTGTGAGACATGTGGTGAAATCTAGTGAATGAAAACATGTGATAACATATGACTCATATGATTATATTCATATTTTGTATATATAATATAATATGGTATAATATGATATTATATAATCATATATATATATATATATATTTATATTATATTATATTATATTTTATATTTTTTATAATAATATGTATATATATATATATATATTTAACAAGTCATATAATTATATATGTATATATATATGTATAATATTATATTATATAATTTTATAGAATATAACAGAATGTAATATAATATGATTTGATAACATAATATAATATGATAATATAATATAATATAATATGTATATATATATATATATATCAATCAACAAGTGGCATCGAGATTCATGTTGGCCTCCTTGAGATGCCATGGCCTGTAGGACTTCAGTGAAAGCGGCACCGAAGAGGCCATTAACAGATGCCAGTGGGCGTCGTTATAGAATGCCATCAGGCTGTTTGTGTTAGTGACTCTTAATGTTTCTTATTCCACAAACATATTAATACATGTCCGACGGTCTGACATTTTCGCTTGGACTTGTGGGTAGAAACAGAGCATGTTGACTTTCTTTGTCACTTACAGGGTAGTTGGTTTTTCCTCGTGTTGATTCTCGTTCACAATTTTTCACACATCTCACTAGACATAGACACATGAGCGCAGCAAACAATTACATAATATATATATATAATTATATATATATATATGGACTGTAATGAGAAAATGACCCGCTAAAGACAGGCCACACATGTTCCATTTGATTCTAATTGGCGCATTGCAAAATGTTTTTGATGGTGCTGTCCTTCTGTAGAAAACTTGGTTAAGCAACAGAAATTGATTTTACTGTTATAGTACATTGTGTTTAATATGTTGAGTAATTTTGAGTGTGTTTACTCATAACTTATGAGTAAAGACACTCAAATTTGCTCAAAATATGATAATGTTGTATATGTTTCCCTTTCTCACCATCTTTGGGTGCCTATGTGCATCTACAGGATGGTCAGGCCCTCTCACAGTTCGGGGATCATTCGGAGTATTCAAATTCACGAGTGTTTCCACTCGTCAATCCGCACATTACAGGAGAGTGATGATGACGATATGATGACCGCGTCCGGGAAGCACAGAACGGATTGCAAGTTGATAGATGA
Source organism: Cladocopium goreaui (assembly GCA_947184155.2). Classification (NCBI taxonomy): domain Eukaryota; class Dinophyceae; order Suessiales; family Symbiodiniaceae; genus Cladocopium; species Cladocopium goreaui. The sequence continues at coordinate 73,330 of CAMXCT020003669.1, read as the reverse complement.
TTTACAGGTGTTCATCTTGATAGAAGTGCAATTTTAATAATATGTAATAATTAGCATGCAATAGTTAATAGTATGTAATAGAAATAGCAATAGATAGCAATAGAAATAATAATCAGTAATAGTAATAAGCCCACAGTTTTGCATGTGCTGTTATGCATATGGTCTTGCAACGCCTTGCTCAGGGTGGAGAAGATCCTTGCAGGAGGGACAGGCACAGCCTCACACTGGACGCAGTCCGGTTCACTAACTACGGTTCAACAACTACGGGGTTTCACAGACTCAAGAAGGCATGTTCAAAATGCATGGATCGTTTTTGTTTGCAATTCATGTAAACATTGGTTAACCAACAATGACAACGCAACAGCATTCTGTTTTCTTTTTTCAAAATAGATTTGGCACGTTTCCAAAAGACTGTCCAGTATCCAGATTTCAGCTGCAGGCATTGACTCCCTGTATTGACAGTTTGGTTTCCCTTTCGTTTGAAGGCCGTGTTCGATGAGCTCAAAAACGAGGCCTGGCACAGGGGGCCAACTCAAACTTTCAGTCATGCTGGCAGTTTTACACATATATTACAAATAATTATACAATATGTACAAATATGTGTATATGATGAATTATATATGATGTGTATTATATATATATATATTATAGTTATGTATGTATCATACGGCATCACTTTGGATAACTTCGACTTGGTAACCAGTATACGAGTAAAACAACTTGCAACCGATGGTTCACATGTTGATTCCGTCACACTGATTTTGAGCCTTAGAGCCATTGTCATGCTTGCGTGGTCCCTCGTGAAAGTTTGGGCAGTGTGATGTGCTTCCAATGCTGTGTAGAGGTGGTTTTGGAACAAAATGACTATGCTCTCCTTCCAAATCCTCCGAAACCTTCAAGGCTCAAGGAGGTTGAAACTACCAACCAACTGTGCAGCCAAGAGCTGCAGCAGGGCCTGCCAAGCAGGGTCTGCTGTTTGCTTTGTCTCATACACCCTTGGCATAGGGGTGTAGTTCAAACACGCGTCAGGGCCTAAGTTACTAAGAGACACATATCAAAGTTGCGACGCGAGGCCCCCAACAGTTTTGTGGTTGACACATGTTGACAATTGTTGACACCTAGGTCATTCCTACATCAAGGTCGCCGGCGCCTTTGGGCGCTGCCCGGCCTTCAGGAGCTTCCGACCGCTTTGATCATTTTGACCTCCAAAATCGCTCAGTTTGTGAACATGAGAAAACCATGGAAAACCCAGATTTACATATTCATTTCAGACATACTCTGAATATCTCTGAATTGAGTTAGCCTTGAACTTCCAGAATCACAGTCTTGCATGTCTCCCTTGTTCCCACATAGCCTACATGGGTTTAGCTTCCATCGACAAACTCATTATAGCTGGTGCAGAATTGTGGAGGGTATGGACCGGTATGGATGTCTTGGAAACACGGAATGCCCACTGCACTGACCCTTCGATCACAGGAGCTTGGCAAGATTCTCTCCTTAAACTCACAGTCGGAGTCCGGGAACCCAGACAGGCATTTGTGGCGATGAATTACGGTGGTTTCTTTCCAAGTTCTGTCCGAACATGATTTTAGATGTTTAATTACACTCGCGACTCATGCAAACTCAGACTTTGGCATCCCACAGATCGGTTGGGGCTATTCTATGAGATGTCTCCCCATCGTTTCCTACAACTGGCAGTGACAGTTTGGCTAACGTCAAGGCCAGTGGCGAGCAAAGTCGCAACCTGAGGGAAGATCACTGAGAAGCACACAGGGCATTTGTTGCAAATGTTGATGGATGTTGGTTGGTTCTAAGTGTAGATAGAATCTGCTGAAATCCACTGGCTCCCGGCGAAATCAGTTTTGAATCGCTACATGGGCAATATACCTCATTCCGCAGCTCTTTAACTTGGGACTCTTTTGCCAAGCAGTTTCTAATATGGATAATTACTTCTTATTATACACGTGTCATTACTTGTTGGTAGATGTATAATTAACATGTAATTACACACTTGTTATTACACACTTGTCATTACACACTTGTTTCTAATATGGATAATTACTTGTCATTACTTGTTGGTAGGCTCTTTGAAATCTATCTCCATCCATCTCCTATCGAAACGGATCTTTCTGTTGTGACATGCTGGTGGACCCCTAGTGAACAGCAAGGCCCGCGGCGCTTCGGTTCGATTCCAAACCGTGGCTCAGCAGCACCTAGGGCTGACCTTCCGCTGTTCCCTGAAACCCAAGTCATATCAGGCTAGGATCACATTGTGCAATAATGTGCAATATAACTAATATATACTAATATAACATAATAATAAATGCATAATAAATACATAATGAAATATAATACATATACACAATATAACATCAATGAACAAAGGTTTGCCGAGAAAGTACATGAGTGAAGTTGTTCAGGAGTGCGCTGGGTGCTCTACGCATTTCCTCAGCAGCAGGTTTGATATACAGTCGAGACAATACATACCAGTACAGTAAAACATATTAAAACATACAACCCTGTATGCAACTTAAACAATATATTTGTTTCATCCCTCACTTCTTAAAGATGCTTAAGATATCTCAAGAATTCTTAAGATATAACACATTTGAACAAAGCCACCATCATTGACCAGTCAGGATCCCCTGGGGTCATGGCCGGCAGGCTCCAGGAGAGTTGGAAGATCCTGAAGAGCTGAACAGATCAGGGGCGGAGGCGACCTCGGCAACCGATGGTATGGCTATGGGTCAACTTCGGTCACCGATGAAACCAATTGAAACCACAGATTGTGGCCATTGTATGTTTTTTGAGTAACTGAAACCGCAAATGTTGGCTATTACTTTATATATTCTAGAAAATATTAACAACACATACTTAGCAACCATCACGTTTTCTTGATATTTTTCAGGGTACCCAGTTCTGACTCACACCGTAATAATTAGGGGATGGGATGGGTGTTCTCCCAAAATAAGGGGATCCGGGAATACCATCTTAATTTCATGTCAACGTTGCATGCTTTCCTGGGTAACTCTAGACTCTCGGTGATTATCGTACGCACATCATAGGTTTATTTTGGGGAACAAATCCGTTTTTATCCACCAAACTACCACATCCCTGCTGTGATGATCTATGCTAACATAGTTTTGAACTGCTAAGTTTGGGACATATCCCAATCCACAAGTGCACAAGTGTTGATGATTGTGATGTTCACCACGTGAGATGAGCCTGAAGTCTTGATGCAAGCCACCCAACATGGCCATGTCTCTGCCCAGTCTCCGGTTCATGATGGCGCTCATGTCTCACCAGCTGAATTGACTGGGATGCGCTGTA